>JAYEVK010000367.1:0-144919 GCA_036346275.1 Otatea glauca | reverse complement strand
AAAAGGAACCGGGCTGCAAGCATCCCAGATGGGCGGACACCAACGATGGGGACACTCACATGGGAAGAGGAAGCACCAAACAATGCTCACAGGAGCAAGCAAAAGGAAGCTCCATCAAAGGAAAGGTAAGCTTCCCAAACAACGAGCTGCGATGACGTAGGGAGTGATGACTCGGTGATAGTACTCTCACAGCCGTCAGACCCACTGTACAAAGAATCTAATGATAGTAGCTCCAAGGCGGATAGCGATATGATCGGGCCTCGTGATGCCTCCATCCGTCCACTTCTCACTCGAAGCTCTTTACGCCATAAAATTTACAAAGGAGTCACGGTACCTCATGCCACAGGGCCAGAGACCATGGGGCTCCACAATCACCAGAACAACGATCGCGGCCTGGGGGCGTCGACGGTCGTGATGCACCACAACATAGCCAGAGCTCGACAGCGCCAGCAGAGACACGAGAAGAGTTATGGTTCGTATGACCCATATGACTACTCCATCCATCGATTTATCCACACAACCCGCCACTCAATGGGTATATGAGTGGCAAGACCCACAATTTTATGCCATCTTTGTATCAACGATGGGAAACGACTAGCCCGTGGAGCAAAGTTGGCATGAATATAAGGCGGAGTTGCTAGCTACACGAGGTTTCTTTGATGATGTCCACAGAAGAATACAATATGGCCAACCAAGTGCACAACCAACAATATTGCTCGTAGCCTGTAAGATAATATTTCATTTGTACGTTCCATTTCATTCCAACTCGATTTTTTACTAACATTGAGCAATACATATAGGTACACCATGCCATATGTATCATCATGGAAGACCGACGAAGCTGTGTCAAATGGGAAGATGCATTTTAGGTGAGAAAGGCTCAATTCAAATATCATTTGCTATGCTACTGAAATGAATGTAACTGAAATGTGGACTTGATCAATTGATTTGTGTTTGTATTGAAATGAAATATTATTTGTTGACAACTTCACATATTAGCCTATTTCACAACTTCACATTGTCAAAATATAGCAAAGGTCATGCGAAATTTTTCCAAAATTATTCATATTTTTCGATAGTTGTACACTTGTACTATAGGAATTTTGTTATTTTGTACATAATCTTTTATGCATTTTCAATATTTTTTGATTTTTGTAGGCATTCCACTAGTTTCCCACATTTTTCTGAAATTCCCCCTTTTTCCTTTTTACCCGCTATTTCCTATCTGCAGAGAATTTGGCCGTTTTCGCACATTTCGGCGATTTTATTATTCGGCGGTTTTCGGGTCTACCGATCGGATCAACTCAAATTTTCGGTTTGAATTTGAATTCACAAACCACCCGATTTTTACCGATTTTGGCGATTTTGGCGATTTTGATATCGGCATCCGACGATTTCCCCTCCTTAAGCGATAATGTTAACCCTGGTTGCTGTGTGAGTGCGTTGCAGAACATGAAAGATAAGAATTTCTGGCTGTTGCCTATATACCATCAGAATGAGATCTCTACTACAAACACAAACGCAATCTCCTCGGTTATCATCTCCGTCTGGAGCAGGAATTAAATATTTTACCGTAAAATTCATGTGAAACTCGTACCTTGTCTATAAACAGGCTCACAAAAAATATTGTGGAGATATTACTGCCACAGCCAGTGAAAGAGAATCCTTACAAGCAAGCTAGCCGGTACCAAAAGGAAAAAAGAAAAAAAAGAAGTTGAATAAAAGACGTAGACAATCAAGTGTTGGCCTCCTTGCAACACCCGGCCCTGAAGCAGGTGAATAGTACTAACTTGCTGGCAACGTATTTTACTCGAATTAATATATGTTCCAGTTAGCTAGGGTGATATATAAACGGTTGGAAGAGAGGGTCCATGGATCCATGCATTTATGATTTGTCACCGGCAAATGGAATGGGATGGGAAGCACAAAAAATTGAAAGAAGGTCGGAGTCGGAGTCGGAGACTCGGAGGAGAGAGAGATCGACTAGAATTAAAAAGCCAACGGCGGAGTCAAAAAGGAGAGCAGGGGCAGGCATCAAATCAAACAAAATCCATCACGCACCCGCTCCGTCGTCAAACAAAACCAAAGCAAAGCAAACTGCTAGCTTAGCTCGCCTCCCGTGCATCGGTCGCCACTCATTACTCCTTACGTGTTTAACTGGCCAGAAAGCGACTTGTATTGTACTACTAAAGTGTACACGCGCTGATATTTTCCCAACCAACCAACCAACCTATCATGCATGCATCCTCTGGTCGATCCAGCACGACTGTTTTTTCTTTCCTAGTGTTGCCGCTAGAAAATTCCTCACGGCGGCACCGTGTCTCTATATAAGCTGCTGTCCGGTAGCGTATGCGATGCCTTAGCTGATTTTCCAGCGAATCAGCAGAGTTCACAATAGCTAAACATAAACTAAGTCGATCCAGAACAAAACGTCGATGCGAAGAAATAACGATCGAGAGAGAATCTCGAAACAAGGATATGTGTAACTTGTAGATTTATCAACACGTTGATATAAGACAATATGGATTAAAGTCGAATTACAAAGATAAGAATATATTAGACCGTTCATGACTTCCATCTTTACATATACTTTTCCTTAGTACCTTCTTGAGACTTTTTAGCATGGATGATACTTGATTTTGATTTTTAGCAAATTATGATCTTTCCTTATAATTATGTCAAATACAAAAAATACTTTCATCGACTACTCTACCTATCAAAATCTAGTGGCAACATGTAGCCCTGCCTAATAATAAATTACTACCACTTGCGGATTAGTGTCATGGACATATGCACGTGTGTAGTTGTCCGTAGAGAATCTACCATCGAGAGGCCTTCCGAAATGGATGAGGACCATCCAACTAACCCCAAAATGGCTCACTACCGTATAGAAGCACATCACAGATGTTAAAAAATCTCTTCACAAACGATTATTGATCTGCCTACGAAGAAAGAGTCAGCAATAATCAAAGGTCACCACATACAGTTTTGTGACCGTTTAAGATAAAAAACATCACAGACGGTTTATTACCTACAAACCATCGGTGATAAGTAAATATCACAAGCGGTTTACTTAGTAATGGACTGTTTGTGACTAGTAAATATCAAAGGCGGTTTATTACATACCAGCCGTGCGTGATAAGAAAGCATCACAGACAGTTCATACAAAAGAATCTTTCACTACACCAAAAAGCGTCATCGGTGGCGGTTCATAACGCCATCGATGGCGGTTATTGAACCGCCACGAGATATAGTGCCACGCGATAATCGAGGATTATCGGTGGCGGTTTTCTAATCATCAGGATAAGTGTTATACGTGGCGGTTCTACATACTAACCGCCACGAGATAACAATACTATCGTGGCGGTTCTATCCACCAACCGCCACAGATAACAATACTATACGTGCGGTTCTATCCACCAACCGCCACGAGATAACTACACTATACGTGGCGGTTCTTTCCTACAACCGCCACAGATAAAAATATTATCGTGGCGGTTCTTCCCACCAACCGCCACAGATAACTATATTATCATGGCGGTTCTATCATCAACCGCCCGCAGATCTATATTATACGTGGCGGTTCTATCCACCAACCGCCACGATAGTGCACGATCGAAAAAATAAAAAAGCGCATTTTGGGCTAGCCTCGAGTGCTGCTAGCCATGCCCTCTGAAACATATAATACATCAATCACAGATTTTGCATACACACGTTACAATGTACAACAATCACAGATTTAGCATATACACAACTACAATATAATACATCAATCACAATTGCAATTTTGCATATGCACAATTATAATGTACAACAATCACAGATTTTGCATATACACAACTACAATATAATACATCAATCACAATTACATATAATACATCAATCACAATTACAATCACAGATTTTGCATATCACAATTACAATATACACAATTACAATGTACAATTAAAGTGTCTCATGCATGAGGTGCTCGATCATGGTGATGGTGTAGGGCATGCCTCCATTGGACTGCTCCTTCTCCTCCAGTTCGATCATCTTTGCATCAATATTTCTCGAGTATGTAAATGAAGTCATTATATATCATACTATGGAAAGCTAAATAGATCACTTTTGTTGTATCACAAATCTAGCCGATCCATTGTCGTCTTATTCCATGTGAATGCCGTGGCATCCTCGGATATTGTACATGCATTAGCTAGTTTATACTCCTCTATTTTTGAATATGTGACATTCTATTTTTCAATTTTTATTCCTAAATACATATCATTCTACAATTTTGATCCTACTTTTACTATTTTTCCTTCTATAATCTCCATTTAGCTATTTTTAATGGCATTTACTATCATACATTAGAGTAAAACACACCATCTAAAAATATAAGGACCATGTAATCAAATATCTTATGAATGGAAGGTAAAGATGCAAAAGGAAACTTCGGCAACTAAATCAAGCAATCAAATAAACCTCTTTGTAATGGTGCAGTTTTGGGGTGAGCTCTTTCGTATTCATCCATCACCCACGTCTATAAAAGCTCTACTAGCCATCATGAAAGGGCACAGAGAAAAGCAATAGAGGAGAGCTCCTCGTCTAGGCGCTTACTTTACACCACCCATCAACACACACACACACGGAGAAGGGCAACAACACAAGCGCAGATCAATCACAACTTCTTAAATGAAATGACAAAAATTAGAACATATGCAAGCCATGCCATCCAATACTAAACTTGACATTCAATGAAACATCAATTTACACCACCGTGCGAAAAAATTAACTAGTTTTGTGAACTATAAGCCTCAGTCTTCACTTGTTGGTAGGGGCCTCGGGAGGTGGTAGATGAGTATGGAAGACTTCATCGTTATTATCTGGGTCATGAAACTCGCCGTTCTTGTTGAGTACTTCCTTCATAATGAAGTAGGCGAGCTGTCCTGAATGCCTTGGATTTCATTTGGAACCAGTCCTCCCATAGGCAACTTCAAGCGCTATAGATAGAAAAGTTTGTCTTAAGAGCTTATATAGAGAATGAGATGTGCAAATCAATGTGTGATGTTAGCGTGACAAACCTCTCGTCATTGTTTACTATTGTAGAGCCTAAGATTTCGCGCATGTATTGGCACAAAGTACCCATAAATTTGTTCTGGCGGTGCTTGTAGCCGCAAAAATTGAATAAACTTATCGACATTGAAGGAGTTATTGACTACGAGTGCGATATAGACAAATTGTTTTTGTGCGTCTGGAAATTTAGTACGGATTGTCGTGATTTATGGAAAGGGCGGTGTCTTGAGCACTTTTACAATATGCTTTGAAGGCCCTATTCACTAGACTTGTCATATCTTTGTAGTCTTTTGGATCTTTGTCCCGGGTCCAAGATCGACATCTTGCTTTCTCCGATGAATTACTACGAGAATCCAGTGGAAACTACGTACACATGTATGATGCCGTAGTCATTAGTCCTAACTTTGAGCAAAGAACGAGATCAACAAGTAATTGAACTAGCTAGTGAGCCACTTACTTGAAATTGTATGGTAAAAGTATGAACTCCTTGTCTTGGAGTTTGATGAGGCGTTATATCGTAGTCCTCGACCTCCTTTGGTACTCTTTTGATTTCGGTGGCAAACCGTTCCCGGATCGAGGCATGCATGGCCCTTTGGTTCTTTTTAGTTCGATCAACTCGTATCTACATAACAAATGATTTAGACATCACATTTATCGGTATTACATGAATGTAGACAATGATTTTTATATTGGACACTTACAGTGACCAGCATCTCATAAGAGACATGTCGAGGGCATCTTGATAGTACATGTTGTGCAACTCGCTGAATTCTATCATGAAGCAGCCAGTCCCCTCATGGTGGAAATGTTCCTCTCTGAAAATGGCAGTGATCACCTTCGGGAGTACATATTGGTTCGATCGCTCCATATACCATTCATGTAATCGCCTTAGCTGCACTGTTAGACTATGAAGCTTCGAAGGGGTGACAAGCGGCTTCCCAATTCGTATTTGATCTTTCTTGACAGCTTGTCCTTTGGAACCGCTTTACCCTTACTTTTCTACACAACATCATACTCGTTACGGCCGCTGACCTCGTGATATGGCTTGTCTATTCGCCATGCCTTGAGAGGAGGTTTTAAGTCGGTCAGCTGAAGTTGTCGCACTAACTTTCATCTGTTGATGTGTTGGTGGCGGTATGCGAGGTTTCTTGTAGGAGAGGCCGCGGGTTCATCAGTAGGAGGCCGGCGGGTTCACTGCGGGAGAGGTGGCGAGTTCACCTCGGGAGGGGTGGCGAGTTCACCTCGGGAGAACAGGCACTTCATGATGGTCAAGGTGATGTCACGTTTGCGCCCTGGATGAATGTGTGGGCGGCACTTCCTAGAGTTGTAACCTCGTCGTTGGGGCATTTCTAGCGAGGTTGGCGAGGGGATTAACCGTGTCCACGAACCTTTGCATATCCGGCGCTTATCGCGAGTTGTGCAATACACCTCCTTCTTGGCATGGATGCGCTATGCCCGTGCAGGCTGAATGAATATGTTCATGGCGGGCAAAGTGGTGCACGGTGTGGGGTCATGTATGTCGTCCACGGATAATGACCCATGTCTGTTCTACAATTAGGGCGGATGCATAACTAACTGCGACGATTCGGAGGGTGGTCGTAATAATGTTCTCGGCTTGTGGTAGCTCATGGCTTGTTGTACTTGTCGTTGTACTTGTTGTTCAATTGTGCCTTGTAATTCTCGAAGCATCTTTTCCTTCATCATTTCTATTTGAAAACGCTTCTCTAGCTCTCTTTCGACTCTTGTAAGTGTGAAGGTGCTCTGGGAATCCTGTCTTCCACGGAACCTTAACCCCGACACCTCTTGTTCGTCCAGGATGCTTCTTGTTTCCCAGGGCACGTGTTAGTTCGTCGTTCTCCCTATCTGGTTGGAATGTTCCTTGGGAAGACTCGACGTCTGACTCCTGGACCCTTTGTGACATTGCTTATCGTCGCTATTTCGAAGGATAAGCCCCACGGGCGTGACACTTGCCCTCGCTAGCACGTAGTGCTTGACTCGATCTGTAGTCAGCCAATTGACTTGTACCGATCATTATAGTGATTACGCTTCCTGCCTCTCCCATTGAGGATTTTACAGCGTACCCACCCGTACCAAGTCCGTGTGGATGGATGTTCCTTCTTCCGATGTTTATGTGGTCCTCATTGGACTTCTTTCTTTGCTTCACTTTGCTTCATCGACACGAAATCATCCCAATATGGTTCTAAGTTTGGGTAGTCCCCGATGGCGATCGGTTTTCTTTACATAAGTAGTATTGGCTGGCCTTGAAGTTCCTCCATGCGCATCCATGGTCATCAACGCATCCCGGCCTTGCGGTGTTCATCTTCTTGAGGAATTGAAGGTTTGTTTATTTCGATCCATAGATCCGTTTTGATGGTATCGGGCACTTTGTGCCAATCCAAAAGGTGATTGGCACTCTCTCCTTGCGATATACCCGCAGGTTGTTACGTGCTTTGCTACGAACTTTGGCGGTGCACTAGGGGCCCGACCGAGACCTCCGAGATGGTATACCGGCCTTGGGCTTCTTATTTCTTCCTCGGCCACGAGGTCTTGCCACAGTATGTCGACATCGGCGGCAACACCGGTGGTTGGGTGGAGGTTGAGGAACTGGTAGGGCTAGGGCTCGGGCTCGGGGTGGATTGCTCCTCCATATCGACCTTGGATGTCGAATGAAAGAGGTAAAGTATGGAACCATTAGAATTTGGCGATCCGATGGGTTAAGTGCGGAAGTTTAACTCGAGAACTAGAAATAAAAGTAATCGAAGAATTGGGCATTCAATTGATGGGCACAAGTACCGAATTGTCTACAAGAAGGGTAAGGAGAATGTGGTTGCCAGCGCATTGTCATGGGCTGGACAACTCATGAATTTGCAGGCTTTATCGGGGATGCAACCTCTGTGTATTCAAGAGGTAGTGAATTCTGATGCTACCGACAATGTAGCACAACAACTAGCATAGTTGGACGTTCATAGCCCCGAATGATGGGTTTGAATTGCATCAAGGTTTGATCCGCAAGCAAGGAAAAATTTGGATTGGAAAGAACTCTGCGTTACAAACTAAACTAATTGTGGCTTTCCATTGAAGTACCATTGGAGGGCATTCGGCAATGCGACAACCAACCAAAGACTAAAGGAATTGTTTTCTTGAATAAGAATGAAATAGGGAGTAGAGAATTTTGTTAAGCAATGTGAAACTTTTCACTAGCAAAGGGAAAAGATCCAAACCAGTTTGTATAGTGTAGCCTTTACCCATTCTTACAATTTGCATGGCAAGATTTGACAATGAATTTTGGATTGTCAAACGCCTCGCAACTTTCAAGCACTAAATGGAAGAGGTGTAAACGCTCAGGAAAAGATCTCTAGTTAACAAAACCAATCCTAGACCTAGCGGATAAAGCGGGTAAGAAGCATACTCGCACCCTTGATCCTTTCCTCGCTCACGAACACGTATGCGCCCTTTACCTGCGCACTGGAGGAACTTAGATCGCACTTTAGATGGCGGGCGTCCACAAAACCCACAAGAAGAGAATCACGAGTACTACCTATCTACTAAACAATAGGACCAAGTAGGCTATCGGTTGGGCAATCTTTTGACCACCAAACTCAAAGACAACATGATGGAATGAGTAGTAGACTAGCGATGAAAAAGTTAACCTATTTGGTTGGTTTATATTACCATAATATCTTGATGCAATAACAAGCAAAGCAACATTTTATCGATGAACAAGCGAGCTAAAGAGCAGGAGCCATCGAATGAAGGTAGAACATACCTAGGAATGCGCGGCGTCGTGCGGTCGGGGCGTCGTTCGAGCGCGGCGCTTAGGCGGCGTCGGGCGTCGAAGCGCGTGGTGGTGGTGGCGCGGCGCGGCGTCGGGAGTGTCGAGGCGTCGTTCGGCGCGGGCGCCGAGGCGTCGAAGCGGCGTCGGCAGCGTCGGTGGAAAGCCTGCGCGGCGTCGAGTGTCGAGGCGTCGGGAGCGCGAGCACGGGCGTCGGACGGCGTCGAGCGCGCTGGCGTGAGCGTCGGACAGCGTCGGGCGAACCGTGGCGGCGTCGGGCTCGAAGCGAAGAGTGAAGCGGCAGGAGTTTAGGGTTAGAACAGCGGTGAGAAGAAGAATGATATGTCGACTTTTATATGTGGGGCCTTATCGTGGCGGTTCTTAACAAGAACCGCCATCGATACTACTATCTGTGGCGGTTCTTCAAAAGAACCGCCGGTGATACATAATTATCGTGGCGGTTCTTTATACGAACCGCCATCGTCTATATCTGTGGCGGTTCTTCACAAGAACCGCCAGCGATATATATTATCTGTGGCGGTTCTTTATCGAACCGCCAGTCCTGCTCTGTGGCGGTTCTTCACAAGAACCGCCATCGATACATATATAATCCGTGGCGGTTCTTTATACGAACCGCCAGCGATAAATGTATCTGTGGCGGTTCTATACACCAACCGCCACGGATAATGACCATATATATTTCTAATATAGTAATATACCTATATAATCTCTCTTGCTTATTTTCATATCTTCTAGGATGTATACCAGAATAGAATATTATTTCTAAATATGTTCTAATATCATAAATGCCTTATGTACTATGTACAATATATTTGGTTTTAATTCATACCGAGGAGAAACCATTAAAACTTGTGTAATCGAATATAGTAATTACCTATATAATCCTAATATAGTAATATATTAATGACCCACATTTCCATTACTCCACACAAATGCATAACACCATATTTCCATTACTCCATACAAATGCATATTGTTTACATCACATTGCCATTACTCGTATATAGCTAATTATTTTCTTTCACAATTTGCCCTTCTTCATGATCGTCGCGATGATAGGTAGTTTCTTGAGTGGTTTCTTCCTCGAGCTGATGTTGCCATCTCTGAAAGGAGGCAACTCGTCAAACTGGTTGTACTCATCCTCATCCACGACATTCTCAACTCCGACGATCCTTCTTTTCCCTGAAGAACTACATGCCGCTTCTTATCTGTCGAATCGATTACATAGAAGACTTGTGCTACTTGCTTCGCAAATCACGAATGGTTAAATCTCTGATCCGACATGTTCGATGTCCAAAGTAGTGAAGCCGTACTTGTCCACCTTGACACCCTTTGGGAGTTGTACCCAACGACACCGAAACATCGGGATCTTAAAAATACAATAGTCGAGCTCCCAAATCTCTTCTATGAACCCATAGAAGCTAGTCTTCTTCTTGCTGTGTTGTCATAGGCATCTATCACGACACCACTATTTTGGTAAGTGCTTTTGCTATCCTGAGATCTCGTGTAAAAGGTATATCCATTTATGTCGTATCCTTGCCATGTCAAGATTGTACCTGATGGCCCTTTTGCCAACCACCTCAACATAACACTCGTTTCTTTCCCAGTCACATGCTCTTTGAACCAATGATTGAACAAACGGTTATGCTCTTTTGTTACCCAAGCCTCTGATCGTCCACGATTTTCCTCTCGTAGCTTATCCTTGTGCATGTCCATGTACGAGGACACCTCAACTGACTGTTGCAAGACTGTGAAATGAGCTTTTTCGAACAATCCATGATCGTAAGAATTTGTTGATTTCCTTCCAATCGTCCCTTTTCCAGCTAGCCTACCCTCATGGCGAGATACAGGCACTCCTACCGGTTCCACCCCCTCCATGTAATCCACGCAAAACTCGATAACCTCCTCAGTTGCATAACCTTCCACAATGCAACCCTCCGGACGAGATCGATTGCGTACATACTTCTTCAGGATACCCATGTACCTTTCGAACGGGTACATCTGATGCAGGAATACGGGGCCACATACATTTATCTCATTCACAAGGTGAACAATGAGATGAACCATTATATCGAAAAATGATGGAGGGAAATACATCTCTAGCTGGCATAGTGTCTTCACCACATCATTCTGTAGTTCAGAAAGTCCGATGGGATCGATGACCTTCTGTGAAATCGTGTTGAAGAAGAAACACAACCTCATGATTGCTTCTCGGACCTTTTCAGGCAAAATACCTCTAATTGCAATAGGAAGCATTTGTGTCATCATCACATGACAATCATGAGACTTCATGCCAGTTAACTTCAAATCTTTCATGGACACGGTTTCTTGATGCTTGCGGAGTAGCGGATGGAACTTTCACACCATGCAAGCATTTGCAGAGGTCTGTTCTCTCTTTCTTGGATAGAGTGTAGCAAGCTGGGGGAAGGTAAAGTCGGCCTTTCCCGTTGTCTCGAGGATGTAGCTCAGCTCTGATTTTCATATCTTCCAGGTCCCTTCGTGCCTTCAGTCAGTCCTTAGTTTTGCTAGGAATATTCAAAGAAAATACCAATCAAGTCATCACATACATTTTCTCTACATGCATGACGTCTATGCAATGTCGAACTTCTAAGTCCTTCCAATAGGGCAAGTTCCAAAATATCGATCTCTTCTTCCATGTGATCTTCTCGGTACGAGACCTCGATTTATTATTACTCTCTCCCTTTCCAAGTACAACATTAATATCCTTAACCATATCATATACCTCTTCCCCACGAGGAGGCCTTGGAGCTATACCATCCTCTTTTGTCCCGTCGAATTGTTTCTTCATATTGCGGTAGGGGTGATTCCTGCGAAGGAACCTGCGGTGATGCATGTACACGTTTTCCTTGAGTTATTGAGCCACACACTTGCGGTTTCATCCATGCAATGGGGCATGCTTTGGCCCCTTTACAAGATCTGACCGGATAGGTTACCAAGGGCGGGGAAATCATTGATGGTGCAAAACAACAATGCGCGAGGGTGAAGTACTCGCTTGTACTCATCCCATACCGTACACCTTCGTTCCACAAGATCACAAGATCTTCCACCAATGGTTGTAGGTATACATCAATATCATTGCCAAAGTTGTCTCGGCCCTTGGATAAGCAATGACATCATAATGTACTTTCGTTTCATACACAACCAAGGAGGAAGGTTGTAGATCTGAGAGTCACGAGCCAAGTGCTATGAATACTACTCATGTTACCAAAGGATTCATTCCATCCGTACTCAACCCAAACCTTACATTCCTCGGTTCATTCCTCAAGTCCATCCTAAAGAGCCTATCGATGGTTCTCCACCGGCGTAATCGTGCAGGTGTCTCAGCTTTCCATCCTTTTTACGCTCTTCTGAGTGCCATCGCATCAGTTGGGCATGCTTTTTGTTTCCAAATAAACGCTTCAACCGAGGTATTACCGGTAAATACCACACCACTTTAGCGGGAGCTCCTTTCTTCACCACGGTGCCCTCATTGTCATGGTCTTTACGCTTGTATCGCGATGATTTGCACATCGACATACATGCATGTCTAGATACTCTTTGCGATAGAGTATACAATCGCTTGGACATGCATGTATTCTTTCTACTTCCAATCCCAATGGACATACAACCTTCTTAGCTAAATAAGTGGTTATCGGCAATACGTTTCCATCCGGAAGCATGTCCGCTAAGAGATGTAATAGCGCCGTGAAACTTTTATCGGACCAACCATTGCTTGCCTTCAATTTTAGAAGTGAAAGCACGGTGTGCAACTTTGTGTATTCCTCCTTGCAACCCGGGAACAAAGGTGTGTCCGAGTCGTCCAACAAACCCTTGAATTGATTAAACTCTCTCTGACTAGTGTAGTTCCCTTCTGCATCGCGCAACATCTGAGCAAGATTATTATCGTCATCAATGTCCAACCTATCCTCATCAGATCCATAATCGATGTCACCGCCATAATGCCTTCTCCATCATCCAATACGTTATCACCTTCATGTATGTTTTCCTCTTCACCGTGACTTGTCCAACGTGTATAGCCAAGTACAAAACCTCTTCGAATCAAGTGCAAGTGGATGTGCTCTTTGTCTGAAAACATTTTCTCATTCTTGCAATCAATGCATGGACAATGTATGTACTCCGTCTTCTTATGCAATTTGTTCTCCTCAGCGGCTCTTAGAAAAGCAGATACCCGTCGATGTAATCTCTACATAACGGTTCGCATTGTACATCCATCTCCGGTCCATCTAAAATTAATTAACATATAAAATTGATTAAAAACTAATCTAATTACTTATCATCTAAATGAGCTAGATAATAAATTCATCATCTAAAAATGATGAGCATCCACCAACCAAATTAGCTTAAATTTCATGTATATCAATATCCAATAATCTTAATTAAATAAATTTAATATATGTCCACACTAATGGAACCAAATTAATAGTAATTAAAAAACTAATCTGAATACTTTTCCTGTAAAGAAGCTAGATAATAAATTCATCATCTAAAATGATGAGCACCCACCTACCAAATTAACTAAAATTTCATTTATATTAATACCCAATAATCTTAATTAAATAAATTTATTATATGCAAGATGTATATGTTCGTACACTAATGGAACCAAATTAATAGTAATTAAAAAACTAATCTAATAACTTATCATCTAAAGGAGCTAGATAATAAATTCATATATATGCAAGATGTACATGTCCGTACACTAATAGAACCCAATTAATAGTAATTAAAAAACCAATCTAATTACTTATCATCTAAAGGAGCTAGATAATAAATTCATCATGTATCAAATTAACTTAAAATGCAATTAATATTAAATATATGCTTAATCATAATTCATCATCTATAAAAGGAACACAACATCATCTAATGAACCTAGCTAGAAATAAATTCATCAACTACAAAATGGTACCTAAATAAAAATAAACAAAATCTAAACTTTTCATCTCATCTACATATAAACCCTAATTAAACTTGGTTTAAAAATTAAATTGCAACAAGATTAACACAAATCAAGAGAGGAGAAAAATAACTCACCAAGGAACAACTAGAGGAAGTACAAGCACAAGAATTGAGAAAACGAAATCAAATTTAGAAGTTTTGGTTTGCTCTCGGGAGGAAGAAGACCAAAGGCGCATCGACCACCTATTTATAGGCAATATTATCAGTGGCGGTTTTTAACTAGAACCGCCACTAATAACATTATCCGTGGCGGTTCTATCCTCGAACCGCCACTGATAATTCATTATCAGTGGCGGTTCGAGGATAGAACCGCCACGGATAATCCAATAAATCGATGGCGGTTGGAGGATAGCACCGCCATCGATAATTTAGTTATCGCGACGGTTCTAGCCTCCAACCGCCATCGATAATGATTTATTATCGATGGCGGTTCTACCTCGAACCGCCATCGATATCGATTATCGATGGCGGTTCGAGGATAGAACCGCCACTGATATTTTTCCCGCCATTTATGAAATTGAACCGCCACTGATAAATATCTTTGTGGCGGTTCGAAAAAAACCGCCACAAATAGACCGTCACCTATTGCAGGTTTTGGCGTAGTGTTTATTGTCACATACTTATTATTACCTTAAAACCGCTGATATGTACTTTTCTTTAAATATTTTTTATATTTTATGGCTAGCCGTAGGAATCACGCTAGTCATGCCCTTTGTACAGATAACACATGACAAGAATTCACAACACACAGTTAACAACACAGTTGACAAGACAACAATCGACAATTGAAAAACATTTACATAATGTACACAATTTACGGCTATAAAAAATCACATGGCAATTAATCTACAGTTACATGCATAAATATCCCTAAGGATTGTCCGAGCCCCTAAACTTGCCTTTGCGATGGATCACATCAACAAGAAAGAAGGCGGCGAACTCTCCTCGAACCGTCCCCTATCACTAGCAAGAATAGATATTACCGAAGAGTTTTAATTGCAAAGAATGAAATGCGTGTAGATAAATTGAAGCGATTAGAGTTGCATACCTTAGATATACTCGTCGGTGAGCATCGATGAGGTCGTGCATGTGGTGCATCACGTAAAAATTAGATGAATGGCCATTCGGTTGATAATGGCACTGCAAAAATACAATACATATTCCTCAATTGAAGGGACATTACGAACATTCTTTTAATTTGTGTCAAAAATATTATTGTAGTTTCTACCGAAAAGTCCATCACATATAGTAGACTCAGAACCCACTACTTTTTGTGTCTCCTCCACGAGACATAATTCTCAAAAGTCTTACATACATTAATTCCAAAAATACACTTTTTAAGTAATGGAAATGTAGATAGGAGACAATTGCAAATAACAAGGAAAAAGATGTTTACTCATTAAGTACATTCTACACAGGTTGAAAATAGTGTTTACGATCCTCAACATGGAATCAAGGTAGTAAACCTTGTTATTTCTTGGTATGATGACCAAGACAACCCAATGGAACCTACATGTCGCATGTCACGAAGACATCCCACCTAGGATTAGAATGTGTATAGAAGCATTGATCTACAAGTAAAGTATTGAATAAAGCACTCATTTCTGATTGTAGGCTGCAAATATGTACTCCTTTTCGATATGAACATGCAACCCTCGCATTATGTAGTCTAAAATGAAGTTTTCATCTTGTCTTATTCTCACCTCTGTAATCAAGCCGAGGTTCAAGAATCCGATCGGTTCCCGTCTTCAAGCTGCAAATTTAATCATGTATCTACATATGATAGACCAATTGCTATTACACATTTATCCATATAAATAATGTAATGAATCATTGGCGAGGATGATAGATACTTATAGCATCCAAGATCGTAGGATTGAGATGTCAAGCTCAATGAGGTTGAAGAGCTGAAATAAATCCTCAAGTACACTAGAAACTAAATACCCCGCATCGTGGTGGAAATGGGCCTCAGAATTTGACCATGAAACCCAAATCGGTATTTAGCTTGTTGCCCTTCTACATGTACCATCTATGAAAAGCATGGCAAGCCATTCCAAGAGTTCCTAGGACCGACTAAGAATTATGAGCTTTCCTAATGTGAATTTCAAGGGTCCCTGGGCTTTGGCAGATCCTTTCTAGGCTAGTTCCTCATGGATTTGTTGTATGAGACCTCAACGACTGCCGACGCAACCTATATACATTGGCAGGATCAGAGGACTCTTACGAATCGAGTTGGCACTACTGCACATGCCTACATTACAGATGGTTCACAAACCACATCACAAACGGTTTTGTGAACCGTCTGTATCAAAGTGTCAGTGATACAAAGAGTCATCACAGACAGTTTTCCAACCGTCAGTGAAAAAACTCATCACAAACGGTTCCAAAATGGAACCGTCTGTGATGTAGTATCATCTCAGACAGTTCGACTTTGGAACCGTCTGTGATGATGGACTCATCCCAGATGGTTCTAAAGAAGAACCGTCTATGAAGAGGCCCACATCACAGACACGGTTCTTCTTTAGAACCGTCTTTGATGTTGATTTTCTATTTTTTACTAAATTTTAATTTATTGGCTAGCCTCAGGAAATGCTAGCCATGCCCTTTGAAACAAAAGATAGTACACATCATCTCCAGCATATTATTATGACATACATTTAAAAAATGAACTACAATCACATGTTACACAACATACAACACATCCATTTCATAAGTCAACTCAGATCGCAAATTACAACATATGTACAGCGCATCCATTTCAGAAATCAACTCGCATATATACTAAACAATTGGATTTAGAAGTACAAATGATAAATTCACAGCACAAGGTTCATACATTAATCTGAATGCATGGTAAGTAACAAATTCACAACTCATCAGTTGAACCATGAGTGGCATCTGCCCTTCGGATTTAAGACCTTACGCAACAAGAAGGCACAGAGATGTCCTCGAATACTTAGTAGATCAGCATATTCCAACGTAGATTCAGCGTATTGCCAAGCCTGTCGATGAGAAGAGTAAAGTCTTGCGTGTATATAAATTGATAAGTGGACACACTTGTTGCAAGATTGACAGACCTGTATGACATTGGTCTTCTGTGAACCAACAAGGAGTGCCATATTGTGGCAAACGTAGAATCCACATAGGTCGCTTGCCCTTTGGTCACGGTGTGTAACATCCCAAAATTTGGCTTATAATTTCGCCACGTGCATTTTTGTGATTTTCTGAATTTATTGGATTTTTCCAGAAATTATCTAAATTTATTTTAATTAAGTATATTGAACCTTTGGTGAAAACTAAATATATATAGATAAAGTTAATATAACGTTTTACCAAAAATATTTTATTTGAGCTCGTAATGTCTCAAAGTGTTTATGAGAATTTTCTCGATTTTTCCCGATATTTTAATTACTTAAAATAGATTAATCTAATTTCGAATTATTTTAAATCAAAAGCTTTTGAAAATCGAGTGAACTTCGGGCCAAGCCCAAGACTTGTCGCGTCTTGCGCCCATTCTTTGTCGTCCCGTCACCGCTTTCGCTTGCCACTGCGTGTGACCGTTGGATGAAGATCGATGGTCGCCTCCTTCGCGAAACCCTAGTGCCGCGAGCCGCTGGATCGAGATCAAGTGGTCGGACGCTTCGCGTTGTTTTGGTAAGTTTAGATCTCGTCCGTTGGATTTGGAAAGAGCGGATCGGATCGTATCGCCGGATCTAATCTTGGCCGCTCATCTTGGATCGGACGGTCTCGATCGTCGTCTCGATTCGCTTTCGAATCCGCCACCGCTGCCGCCCGCCGCGTGATTTAGGGTTTCCTTCCTGTGCGCATGCCGAGGCTATAAAAGCCGCAGCCGCTCCGATGTTCCTCGTTCCTTGCGCGCCGCGAGAGCTCTAGCCTCTTCGCTGCTTTCGCCCATCATCGCCAGAGCTCGCCGTAGTTCTTTGCAGGCCGCCGCGAGTTTTTGCGCCATTCCGCCGCCGAGCATCCTCCCGCCAATCGGTTCCAGATCCGAGTTCCTCGCGTCGTGTCGCGTCGAGTCCGCCTTCTTCTCGCCGAGTCGCGTCGAAATGCCGTTCGGTGGTCGCCTTCCTCCGCTCGGTGCAAGCCCGCGCCGTGTCTCGGAGCCACAGCATCCGTTGGATCTTCGCCAACCGCCGGATCAAGCCACGCCGCTTCTTCATCGTTGTTTCGCTCGTAAATTTCTAACCGTTAGATCCGAATAGACGATCGGGATTGAGCCACGTTAGGGTAGATCGGTGGCCGCCGATCGTCGCGCAGATGCGCGCCGCGTGTCGAGCATCGCACGCGGCGGCGCCGCAACCAATCGATGCGCGCCGCCGGCGTGTCGGGCGCGCGTGGTCGCGGCGCCGTGGGCGCGCCCACGGTGGACTGAGGCGGTTCCGTGGACCGAGTCCATGGACCAGCGACGTGTCGTCACCGATTGGTCCGAGTCGGGGCTGACGTCGCGTTGCGCAAAAAGATCTTTTCCAATAGAAAATAATTCAAAAAATCGAAATTCTATTTTCTGTATTTTGATGATTATTCAAACTTCAAAAGGCTATATCTTTTGCATTTTAACTCGGATTTGAGTGATTCAAATTTCTAAAAATTGTAAAATCAATATCTATTTATTGGTGAATTTTATTTTATTTTTGGAGTTTGTTTGCTCTTTGGTTTGGTGTTTATTTGCTATTTTGGCATCGTTTAGCGTAGACGTTGAATCGCTTCGGTGATCCGGAGGAAGATTCGCCGCCCAAGACCCAAACTCAGATCAAGACCAGCACCTACTCCAAGGCAAGTTGTGCTTTGATCATGTTGCACCTAATTTTCACCAAATCGCTATTTTGTCTTTTAAACTTTATGCATGATATTTTATGTGTATAAATGATTTCAATTAATCTGGGAATTAGATAATATGCCTATTTGAATTAAACCATACCTTGTCAATTATATGCCATGATCTATTTGTCACCCTAGGATGTGGAATTATAGTTGATAATCAACATGGGCTAGTTAGATCGTCATAGATTGCTTAGCCATGCCACGTCATCACATGTGTCCGAATGTCGATACTTAATCTTGACTAATGGAATATGGAACAATGTTTATGAATTGGTGTGTCATGTGTTGTCACACAATGATATCAAGTTGTCGTGGCGAGGAGGTCACACATCGGGATTGAAATGTTGATGGCATGTGGTGCTTGGTAATCAAGCGGGTGGTAATGATTTTAGATTGTGGCTAGGGGCGGTGTGCCAGGTGGGCCAGTTTGGCGGGGGTATGTGGAAGTCTTGCCTTAATCACTTTAAGGACTTAACCTTGCAAGCCTTTGACCCGAGTCTCTCTTGCAACCACATGTCCGAATGGGACAAACCTAGTGAATAATTTGTGAAACCTAGATTTGATCTTGTCGTGGTGAATAGTGAGTCCCGGTTACGGTTTAACTCACATGGCGCAAGAGGGGCCCTGTTGTGGTGGTTTAACCCTTCATGTTGAAACCTTAGCGAGCGATCTCGGGTCTAGGTGTAGCATTGTAAAGGCTTTGTTATGATCACTCGCCTTGGTGGTGTTTGGTTGTATCGTGTGGGTAAAGTGCATAACCTCTGCAGAGTGTACAATCTATTCGAATAGCCGTGCTCACGGTATTGGGCAATGCTCGGGAATTACAGTTAAGGGTTAGACTTTTGTTAAACAAAAACTTGTTGGGATGGTGAGGTGCCATGGAAAGTGGAAAATTAATTTAGGATTGGAAACTTGGTGTATTTCAGAAAATACTGAATTTATTAATTACTGTATTTGTTTTACTGCTTTCCAATCTATTTATTGTATTCTTGTTAAATGCTGCTTTATTGCAAAATACCCTTACTAGCCATTCCTTTGGATTAAGCCAAGCATATAGAATATTAGACTTGCATTGTTGTGCACAACTTGTTGAGTGCTTTATGTACTCACCCCAACAACAACAACTTCAGAAGAAGAGGAATCTATGCCATTCATGGAGGAGGATTACTTGGATGCGAATGCTTAGGGTCCGAGCCTCGCTCGGTTGCTGTGGCGAATCGAGCGCCACTGCGCTTATTCTATTTCCACGCTTCTCATTGATACTCTTTTAAGCCCTGTGAGGCATTATTCATGTAAGACAACAGTTATTATTAATTAATGAAGTTTATGCTATATTTATTGTGTGTGACTATGATAGCATCTATGTTGAGCCCTGTGTGCACTAGCGTGATCCTGGACTAGTGCGGTATACACAGAGGGTCCGGATTTGCAAATTCGGGTCCCGACAGAGGTGGTATCAGAGCCATATTGACTATAGGTCTTGGCCCTAGGTAGTTGGTATCTCTTAGGAGTGTCCAAAATTATTTTCTAAAGAAAACGGTAAAATTGACTAATATGAAACTCTTGGCTTATCTCATCCTTCTACTCTCATCCTTGCTAAATTACCTTCTTTTCGTTGCCGTTTCGAGTGGAGATCTTATTCAAAATTTTGTTTTGAATAGATGCCGATCTTCCAGTCCTTCGAGTCAAGACAGGGTGGCTATGCCATGGAGCTGTGGAGAGTTCTTCAAGTGATTGGAGGCTTTGATCGTCCGCTCTACCGAGGAAGCAACTGGAACGTCAACGGTGTGCATCGGGGGTTCTTCTGCAAGCTGATCATCTTCGCTCGAGAGTGCGACGAGACCACCAGACCGATCCACATCACCGCCCGGAGGTTCACTTACGAGACTGGAGTTCAGTAGGCGCTAGACTTGCTCTACGACGGATCTGCCACGACTACGCCTACGAGCTTCACGACACCGTGTTTCGACTTCACCCGACAGTGCGAGCGTGCCAGCGTCGACGGATCGTGGAGGGAGAGTGTGCTACTGCAGTACACCTTGCTGAGTTCGCCACCGCCCAGGAGGATCACTGAGGACACTGCGCAGAGCCGAGACAGCGTGTGAGGCGCCGAGAGTGGCGGAGCGAGAGCTTCAAAGACCCGTGACGCCGCAGCGAGTCATCGGCGAAGCCGAGGAAGCCTTGCGGTGGCCGAGGAGCTAGCGGACCAGTCGCCCAGAGCCGGATGAGGTCGCCGAGGAGGAAGAAGAAGACCGGAAGAGCGTGAGTGGGAGCCCGAGGAGCCAGCAGAGGGTCACGGTGATAGGTTCGCACCCATGCCACCCACCCACCGGTGTATGCACCGGATCGCCTCACCAGGTGGTTGGATGAGTGAGAGTTGGTCATAGAGTTGTGTTGAGACTCGAGTGTTGAGTCGCGTTTTAAGTTAGCCTTTACCTTTTAGTAGACGTTAAGGTTGCATGTTTAGTTTGGTTCTTAATTGTTTGTTTGAGTGTGCAGAGATGTGTTGCAAAGCCCTTAGGCATTGTAAGCAACCATACCAAGTAATAATAATAAAGATTATTTAAGTTGGGTTTAACATGTTTCCGCTTTAGAAATTCTTGCATCTTATCTATGCTACATCTATCTTTCCTAACCCAAGAAGCAATCAAGCGGATGGTGAACACTCGCAGCAACAATGGGGCTTGAAGTGGTCTCGCTCAGCAACAATCCCAATGAAGGAGCACCACCGCAGCAAGCACCGCCAAATGGATATGCGTAACTTGGGAGCTTTTCTCGCTGCACAAACTCGGTTGATGCGGACTATGATGCAAGAGATGACCAATATGGCTGCGATCAACAACCCATCACGCCGTAACAACAATGGCGGGCATCGTCCTTACTCCAAGTTGTCGGACTTCATGAGGACCGACCACCAACATTCTCGAAAATGTCAATCCCTTGGAAGCGGATGATTGGCTGAGAACCATTGAGAGGAAATTGTACATCACTCAATGTGAAGGCCATGAGAAGGTTCTTTACGCATCCCATCAGCTAGAGGGACAGCTGCAGAATGGTGGGAGAACTATTGTGTTTGCTCATGAAGCACCCATGGAAATCACATGGGAAGAGTTTGCAACGGCATTCCGCCAGATACCATGTCTGGAAGGGATGATGGACTGAAAAGGAAGAGTTCAGGCGCTTAAGCAAGGAAGCCAACCGTGGCGATTACTTAAACAAATTCACGCAGTTAGCTCGCTATGCTTCTGAGGACGTAGCGACGGACAAGGCCAGGCAGTCCCGCTTCATGAAAGGACTAAACTCAGGGCTGCAAGTGGGGCTGATTACCCACACTTTTCCAGATTTCCAAGAATTGGTAAACAAGGCTTTGATTCTGGAGGATAAGCGCAAGGAGCTTGGGGAAAATCGCAACGCTTGATGACTAACCCAGGTGGACGCCCTAACCACCTGCGAATGAGGATGACACCGCAACAGTTTGCTAGGTTCCAACCACAAGCTGTTAACAAGCCAGCAACACCTGCACCGCGACCATCAGGACAAGGTTATCAGACGCCGCCCAAGGTAACAATGCTCAAGGGGAGTCGCAGCGATCGGCCGCCGAAGGTGCTACGATTGCAATGAGTCAGCATTATGCTAATAGATGTCCCCGAAAGGAGGAATCACGCCATGCGTTTCAACCTTGGAACGACACTGCTAAGGCACCGGCGACGGAGCGAATCGAGGAGCCGGACAGCGGGAGTGACGCCTCAAGCTACTATTCGAGGCGAGTCAACCACATCACCGCCGATGGAGCCTGTGAAGCATCGACGTCGTCTTGGGTAAGTTTTTGGTAAACTCGAGACCATAGCAGATTATTTGATTCAGAGCTTCGCATTCCTTTGTCTCTCGAGCTTTTGCATCCAAAATGGTTTGAGCATGAAAATCTTAAGTGTGTGATGCTAGTACAAGCCCGTGATCCGAGTTAAGATCTAACCTTGGGTGTTTGGGGTGAAGCTAATAATTAATGGGGTAGAGTTCCTAGCGAACTTGATTATTCTAGATGCCCAAGTTTTAGATGTCATTTTGGGAATGGACCGTTAACCAAGCATAAGACGCTTTTGGATTGTGGTCAAGGGTTGTATCCATTGAGAGCCCTAGAGGAGAAAATGTGGAATTCGAGCGACATCAGTTTGTAAGGGTCAATTAATGGTTAATAGCATGAGAACCGTCGTCATAGAGGACATGCCAGTAGTCAGGGAATATCCAGACGTATTTCGAGAAGATCTGCCGGGAATGCCGCTAGACCGTGACATCGAGTTCGTCATTGAGTTAGCACCGGGAACCGCACCAATAGCAAAAAGACCTTATCGGATGCCTA
This sequence comes from Otatea glauca, assembly GCA_036346275.1. Lineage (NCBI taxonomy): Eukaryota > Viridiplantae > Streptophyta > Magnoliopsida > Poales > Poaceae > Otatea > Otatea glauca. The sequence continues at coordinate 121,892 of JAYEVK010000367.1, read as the reverse complement.
CCGATGAGTTAGTAGAGATGAAGAAACAGATCGACGAGTTATTAGAGAAAGGTTTTATAAGACCAAGTTAAATACGCCATGGGGAGCGCCGCTTTTGTTTGTCGGGAAAAGGATGGAAGCCTTAGAATGTGTATTGATTACCGTGCACTTAATGAAGTGACGATTAAGAATAAGTATCCGTTGCCAAGGATTGATGATCTGTTCGACCAGTTGAGAGGAGTTGGAGTGTTCTCCAAGATAGACCTTCGTTCCGGATATCATCAACTAAAGATTCGGTGGAGATGTTCCAAAGACCGCATTCTCTTCAAGATATGGACATTATGAGTTCACGGTCATGTCTTTTGATTGACCAATGCGCCAAAGATATTTCATGAACTTGATGAATAAGATTTTCATGGAATACTTGGACAAGTTTGTTGTTGTGTTCATAGATGATATTTTGGTATATTCAAGACCGAAGCAGAGCACGAAAATCATCCGAGGCTAGTGTTGGAAAAGTGCGTGAGCAACAATTGTATGCTAAATTCATAAATGCGACTTTTGGAAGGAAAAGGTGGAATTTCTCGATCATGTCATGATCGCAGAAGGAGTTGTCACGACCCAAGCAAAGTGGAGGCGATGTTGCATTGGGAGCAACCAAAGTCATCACTCAAGTCCAAGTTTTACGGGAATGGCGGGATATTATCGCCGGTTCATAGAAGGATTTTCGACGATTGCGAGACCTCTTACTCGCTTATTGAAAAAGGAAAAGAAATTTTCATGGACGCCTTGATTGTGATAAGAGTTTTGAGGAATTAAAGAAGCGTTTAACAACAGCCCAAAGTTGGTTTTGCCTAATGTTCAAAATACTTGATATATCTTGTGATGAGTCAAGACGAGGTCTTGGATGCGTATTGATGCAAGAGGGTAAAGTGGTCGATATGCGTCAAGGCGATTAAGACCGCACGAAGGAAATTATCCTACGCATGACTTGGAATTGGTCGCCGTGGTGCATGCCTTGAAATTGTGGCGTCATTATCTCATTGGAAATAGATGTGAGATATATACGGACCATAAGAGTTTGAAATATATTTTCACTCAATCGATCTCAATATGAGGCAAAGGAGATGGTTGGAATTAATCAAGGATTATAATATGGGAATTCATTACCATCCGGAAAAGCAAATGTGGTAGCCGATGCCTTAAGTCGCAAGAGCTACGTGGCGAATATGATGGTGCAGAAGGACAATCGAATCGTGCGAGAATTGCAAAATTTAAAATTGGAAGTAGTTTTGAAGGATTCCTAGCTGCTTTGGAAGTGAAGCCAATGCTCAAGATCAAATTCGGGAAGGACAAAAGATGATGAGAAAGTCAACCGAATCAAGGCTAAAAAGGATGAAGGATTAGCAAAGGACTTTACCGTGGACGACCAAGGTACCATGTGGTTCAAGGGTCGCATTTGTGTGCCAAATAGACTAGAACTTAAGCAGTTGATTTTGGAAGAGGCTCATGATTCCAAGTATTCAATTCATCCAGGAAGCGCTAAGATGTACTAGGACTTAAAGGAGAGGTTTTGGTGGCCGAATATGAAGCGTGAAGTCGCCGAGCACGTTGCCTTGTGCGATGTATGCCAGAGAGTTAAGGCAATACATCAGAGACCAGCAGGTTTGCAACAACCGCTAAAAGTCCCAGAATGGAAGTGGGAAGAAATCGGTATGGATTTCATCACCGGATTGCCAAGAACTCAAAATGGGTATGATTCTATATGGGTCATTGTGGATCGATTGACCAAAGTTGCTCACTTCATTCCAACCAAGACAACTTACTCAGAGACCGTTAGCGTAACTATACATTGCCAGAATCGTGTGTTTGCATGGTGTACCAAAGAAAATAGTGTCAGACAGAGGTACTCAGTTCACCTCGAGATTTTGGGATAAATTGCATGAAGCCATGGGAACGCGTTTGAACTTTAGCACAACATATCATCCTCGGAATCGATGGTCGAATGTAAAAAGAGTAAATCAGATTTTGGAAGATATGTTAAGAGCTTGTGCTTTAGCCTACACTACATCATGGGATAAATGTTTGCCATATGCAGAGTTCAGTTATAACAACAATCACCAGGCTAGTTTGCACATGTCGCCATTTGAAGCTTTATATGGTCGTGCCTGTCGTACCCCGCTAAATTGGAATGAGACAGGAGAGCGTATGATATTTGGCCCTGATATTCTCAAGGAAGCTGAAGAGCAAGTTGCTATGATAAGAGAGAGGTTGAAAATCGCGCGATCAAGGCAAAAGAGTTACGGCGATAATCGACGCGTCGTGATCTAAGTTTGAGCCCGATGATTTCGTGTATCTTAGGGTTACCCCTCTGAAAGGAGTTAAAAGGTTCCACGCTAAAGGAAAGCTCGCCCCAAGATATGTTGGACCGTTCAAAATTTTGAGCCGTCGAGGGGAGGTTGCTTATCAGTTGGAATTGCCGCAGTTGCTGGCAGGCGTGCATGATGTGTTCCATGTGTCACAACTCAAGAAGTGTCTTCGGGTGCCAGCAGAGCAGACACCTATGGAAGAGATTGAGTTGCGTATGATTTGACCTACAAAGAACATCCAATGAAAATTTTGGATGTCATGGACCGCAGAACCGTGAACAAGTCGATTCGTTTTGCGAGTTCATGGAGCAACCATTCGAGAATGAGGCAACTTTGGGAGCGTGAAGAGGACTCGAAGATGGAATTTCAAACCTATTCCTAGTCACCTTGAATCTCGGGGTCAAGATTCATTAAGGGGGAGGTTTGTAACATCCCAAAATTTGGCTTATAATTTCGCTCACGTGCATTTTTGTGATTTTACAATTTATTGGATTTTTCTAGAAATTATCTAAATTTATTTTAATTAAGTATATTGAACCTTTGGTGAAAACTAAATATATATAGATAAAGTTAATATAAAGTTTTACCAAAAATATTTTATTTGAGCTCGAATGTCTCAAAGTATTTATGAGAATTTTCTCGATTTTTCCCGATATTTTAATTACTTAAAATAGATTAATCTAATTTCGGAATTATTTTAAATCAAAAGCTTTTGAAAATCGAGTGAATAAGATCTTGGGCCAAGCCCGACCGCATGCGTCTTGTGACCCATTCTTTGTCGGCGCCCGTCACCGCCGCCGCCGCCGCTGCGTGTGACCGTTGGATGAAGATCGGATGGTCGCCTCCTTCGCGAAACCCTAGTGCCGCGAGCCGTTGGATCGAGATCAAGTGGTCGGGATAAACTTCGCGTTGTTTTGGTAAGTTTAGATCTCGTCCGTTGGATTTGGAAAGAGCGGATCGGATCGTATCGCCGGATCTAATCTTGGCGCTCATCTTGGATCGGACGGTCTCGATCGTCGTCTCCGATTCGGTTTCGAATCCGCCGCCGCTTCCGCCGCCGCCGCGTGATTTAGGGTTTCCTTCCTGTGCGCATGCCGAGGCTATAAAAGCCGCACGCGCTCCGATGTTCCTCGTTCCTTGCGCACCCGCACTCTAGCCTCTTCGCTGTTTATTGCCATCATCGCTCGAGAGCTCGCCGTAGTTCTTTGCGTCAGCCGCCGCGAGTTTTTGCGCCATTCCGCCGCCGAGCATCCTCCCGCCGAATCGGTTCGGATCCGAGTTCCTCGCGTCGTGTCGCGTCGAGTCGCCTTCTTCTCGCCGGAGTCGCGTCGAAACGCCGTTCGGTGGTCGTCTTCCTCCGCTCGGTGCAAGCCCGCCGCCGTGTCTCGGAGCTTCAGCGATCCGTTGGATCTTCGCCAACCGTCGAGATCAAGCCACGTCGCTTCTTCATCGTTGTTTCGCTCGGGTAAATTTCTAACCATTAGATCCGAATAGACGATCGGGATTGAGCCACGTAGGGGTAGATCGGTGGCCGTCGGATCGTCGCGAGATCTTGCGCAGCGCGTGTCGAGCATCGGCGCGGCGCGTCGCAGACCAATCGATCGCGCGGCGTGTCGGCGCGTGGTGCGAGCGCGCCGTGGGCGCGTCCCACGGTGGACGAGGCGGTTCCGTGGACCGAGTCCATGGACCAGCGACGTGTCGGCGCTGATTGGTCCGAGTCGGGGCTGACGTCGCGTTGCGCAATAAAGATCTTTTCCAATAGAAAATAATTGGAAAAATCGAAATTCTATTTTCTGTATTTTGATGTTATTCAAACTTCAAAAGGCTATATCTTTTGCATTTTAACTCGGATTTGAGTGATTCAAATTTCTAAAAATTGTAAAATCAATATCTATTTATTGGTGAATTTTATTTTATTTTTGGAGTTTTTTGCTCTCTGGTTTGGTGTTTATTTGCTATTTTGGCATCGTTTAGCGAGACGTTGAACCGCTCGGTGATCCGGAGGAAGATTCGTCGCTCCAAGACCCAAACTCAGATCAAGACCAGCACCTACTCCAAGGCAAGTTGTGCTTTGATCATGTTGCACCTAATTTTCACCAAATCGCTATTTTGTCTTTTAAACTTTATGCATGATATTTTATGTGTATAAATGATTTCAATTAATCTGGGAATTAGATAATATGCCTATTTGAATTAAACCATACCTTGTCAATTATATGCCATGATCTATTTGTCACCCTAGGATGTGGAATTATAGTTGATAATCAACATGGGCTAGTTAGATCGTCATAGATTGCTTAGCCATGCCACGTCATCACATGTGTCCGAATGTCGATACTTAATCTTGACTAATGGAATATGGAACAATGTTTATGAATTGGTGTGTCATGTGTTGTCACACAATGATATCAAGTTGTCGTGGCGAGGAGGTCACACATCGGGATTGAAATGTTGATGGCATGTGGTGCTTGGTAATCAACCGGGGTGGTAATGATTTTAGATTGAGGCAAGTGGCAAGGCGGTGTGCCAAGGTGGGCCAGTTTGGCGGGGGTATGTGGAAGTCTTGCCTTAATCACTTTAAGGACTTAACCTTGCAAGCCTTTGACCAGTCTCTCTTGCAACCACATGTCGGAATGGGACACCTAGTGAATAATTTGTGAAACCTAGATTTGATCTTGTCGTGGTGAATAGTGAGTCCCGGTTACGGTTTAACTCACATGGCGCAAGAGGGGGCCTGTTGTGGTGGTTTAACCCTTGATGTTGAAACCTTAGCGAGCGATCTTCGGGTCTAGGTGTAGCATTGTAAAGGCTTTGTTATGATCACTCGCCTTGGTGGTGTTTGGTTGTATCGTGTGGGTAAAGTGCATAACCTCTGCAGAGTGTACAATCTATTCGAATAGCCGTGCTCACGGTATTGGGCAATGCTCGGAATTACAGCTTAAGGGTTAGACTTTTGTTAAACAAAAACTTGTTGGGATGGCAAGGTGCCATGGAAAGTGGAAAATTAATTTAGGATTGGAAACTTGGTGTATTTGAAATCTTGAATTTATTAATTATCTTGTATTTGTTTTATCGCTTTCCAATCTATTTATTGTATTCTTGTTAAATCTCGCTTTATTGCAAAATACCCTTACTAGCCATTCCTTTGGATTAAGCCAAGCATATAGAATATTAGACTTGCATTGTTGTGCACAACTTGTTGAGTGCTTTATGTACTCACCCCAACAACAACAACTTCGTAAGAAGAGGAATCTATACCATTCATGGAGGAGGATTACTTGGATGCGAATGCTTAGGTCCGAGCCTCGTCGGTTGCTGTGGCGAATCGAGCGCCACTGCGTTTATTCTATTTCATTGCTTCTCATTGATACTCTTTTAAGCCCCGTGAGGCATTATTCATGTAAGACAACAGTTATTATTAATTAATGAAGTTTATGCTATATTTCATTGTATGTGACTATGATAGCATCTATGTTGAGCTGTGTGCACTAGCGTGATCTGGACTAGTGCGGTATACACAGAGGGTCCGGATTTGCAAATTCGGGTCCCGACAGAGGTGGTATCGAGCCATCTTGACTATAGGTCTTGGCCCTAGGTAGTTGGTATCTCTTAGGAGTGTCCAAAATTATTTTCTAAAGAAAACGGTAAAATTGACTAATATGAAACTCTTGGCTTATCTCATCCTTCTACTCTCATCCTTGCTAAATTACCTTCTTTTCGTTGTTGCTTTGAGTGGAGATCTTATTCAAAATTTTGTTTTGAATAGATGCCGATCTTCCATCCTTCGAGTCAAGACAGGTGGCTATGCCATGGAGCCGTGGAGAGTTCTTCAAGTGATTGGAGGCTTTGATCGTCCGCTCTCCGAGGAAGCAACTGAACGCCAACGGTGTGCATCGGGGTTCTTACGCAGTCGATCATCTTCGCCGAGAGTGCGACGAGACCACCGACCGATCCACATCACCGCCCGGAGGTTCACTTACGAGACCGGAGTTCAGAGGCGCTAGACTTGCTCTCACGACGGATCTGCCACGACTACGCCTACGAAGCCATGCGACACCAGTTTCGACTTCACCCGACAAAGGCGAAAGTGCGGCGTCGACGGATCGTGGAGGGAGAGTGTGCTCTGCAGTACACCTTGCCGAGTTCGCCACCGCCGTGAGGATCACCGAGGGACACTGCAGAGCCGGAGACAGCGTGTGGCGCCGAGAGTGGCGGAGCGAGAGCTTCAAAGACCCGTGACGCCGCAGCCGAGTCATCGGCGAGCCGGAGGAAGCCTTGCGGTGGCCGAGGAGCTAGCGGACCAGTCGCCCAGAGCCGGATGAGGTCGCCGAGGAGGAAGAAGAAGACCCTAAGAGCGTGAGTGGGAGCCCGAGGAGCCAGCAGAGGGTCACCAGGATAGGTTCGCACCCATGCCGCCCCACCCACCGTGTATGCACCGGATCGATCTCACCGTGGTGGTCGGATGAGTGAGAGTTGGTCTTAGAGTTGTGTTGAGACTCGAGTGTTGAGTCGCGTTCTTAAGTTAGCCTTTACCTTTTAGTAGACGTTAAGGTTGCATGTTTAGTTTGGTTCTTAATTGTTTGTCGAGTGTGCAAGATGTGTTGCAAAGCCCTTAGGCATTGTAAGCAACCATACCAAGTAATAATAATAAAGATTATTTAAGTTGGGTTTAACATGTTTCCCCCGCCTTAGAAATTCTTGCATCTTATCTATGCTACATCTATCTTTCCTAACCCAAGAAGCAATCAAGCGGATGGTGAACACTCGCAAAGAACAATGGGGCTTGTGAAGTGGTCTGCGCTCGAGCAACAATCCCAATGAAGGAGCACCACCGCAGCAAGCACCGCCAAATGGATATGCAGAACTTGGGAGCTTTTCTCGCTGCGCAAACTCAGTTGATGCAGACTATGATGCAGCAGATGACCAATATGGCTGCAGTCAACAACCCCGCTGCCCAGAACAACAATGGCGGGCCTCGTCCTTACTCCAAGTTGTCGGACTTCATGAGGACCCGACCACCAACATTCTCGTGAAATGTCAATCCCTTGGAAGCGGATGATTGGTCGAGAACCATTGAGAGGAAATTGTACATCACTCAATGTGAAGGCCATGAGAAGGTTCTTTACGCATCCCATCAGCTAGAGGGAACAGCTGCAGAATGGTGGGAGAACTATTGTGCTGCTCATGAAGCACCCATGGAAATCACATGGGAAGAGTTTGCAACGGCCTTCCGCCAGCACCATGTACCTAAGGGATGATGGACTGAAAAAGGAAGAGTTCAGGCGCTTAAGCAAGGAAGCCAACCGTGGCGATTACTTAAACAAATTCACGCAGCTTAGCTCGCTATGCTTCGAGGACGTAGCGACGGACAAGGCCAGCGATCCCGCTTCATGAAAGGACTAAACTCGTGGCGCAAGTGGGGTGATTACCCACACTTTTCCGATTTCCAAGAATTGGTAAACAAGGCTTTGATTCGGAGGATAAGCGCAAGGAGCTTGGGGAAAATCGCAAGCGCTGATGACTAACCCAGTGGGCGCCTAACCACCGCGAATGAGGATGACACCGCAATTTGCTAGGTTCCAACCACAAGTCGTTAACAAGCCGACAACACCGCACCGCGACCATCGTGACAAGGTTATCGACGCCGCCCAAGGTAACAATGCTCAAGGGAGTGCAGCAATCGGCCGCCGAAGGTGCTATGATTGCAATGAGTCAGGGCATTATGCTAATAGATGTCCCGAAAGGAGGAATCACGCCAAAGCGTTTCAACCTTGGAACGACACTGCTAAGGCACCGATGACGGAGCGAATCGAGGAGCCGGACAGCAGGAGTGACGCCTCAAGCTACTATTCGAGGCAGAGTCAACCACATCACCGCCGATGGAGCCTGTGAAGCATCGACGTCAGATCGGGTAAGTTTTTGTAAACTCGATTACATAGCAGTATTATTTGATTCAGAGCTTCGCATTCCTTTGTCTCTCGAGCTTTTGCATCCAAAATGGTTTGAGCATGAAAAATCTTAAGTGTGTGATGCTAGTACAAGCCCGGTGATCCGAGTTAAGATCTAACCTTGGGTGTTTGGGGTGAAGCTAATAATTAATGGGGTAGAGTTCCTAGCGAACTTGATTATTCTAGATGCCCAAGTTTTAGATGTCATTTTGGGAATGGACCGTTAACCAAGCATAAGACAGCTTTTGGATTGTGGTCAAGGGTTGTATCCATTGAGAGCCCTAGAGGAGAAAAGGTGGAATTCGAGCGACATCGGTTTGTAAGGGTCAATTAATGGTTAATAGCATGAGAACCGTCGTCATAGAGGACGTGCGAGTCGTGAATATCCGGACGTATTTCGGAAGATCTGCACGAATGCCGCTGCACGTGACATCGAAGTTCGCTCATTGAGTTAGCACCGAACCGCACCAATAGCAAAAGACCTTATCGGATGCCTACCGATGAGTTAGTAGAGATGAAGAAACAGATCGACGAGTTATTAGAGAAAGGTTTTATAAGACCAAGTTCGCCGCCATGGGGAGCGCCATTTTGTTTGTCGGGAAAAGGATGGAAGCCTTAGAATGTGTATTGATTACCGTGCACTTAATGAAGTGACGATTAAGAATAAGTATCCGTTGCCAAGGATTGATGATCCGCTCGACCAGCTTGAGAGGAGCCGGAGTGTTCTCCAAGATAGACCTTCGCTAGGATATCATCAACTAAAGATTCAAGGGAGATGTTCCAAAGACCGCATTCTCTTCAAGATATGGACATTATGAGTTCACGGTCATGTCTTTTGGATTGACCAATGCGCCAAAGATATTTCATGAACTTGATGAATAAGATTTTCATGGAATACTTGGACAAGTTTGTTGTTGTGTTCATAGATGATATTTTGGTATATTCAAGACCGGCAGAGCACGCAAATCATCCGAGGCTAGTGTTGGAAAAGGTGCGTGAGCAACAGTTGTATGCTAAATTCAAGAATGCGACTTTTGGAAGGAAAAGGTGGAATTTCTCGGTCATGTCATGATCAGAAGGAGTTGTTGTCGACCCAAGCAAAGTGGAGGCAAGTGTTGCATTGGGAGCAACCAAAGTCCGCACTCAAGTCCAAGTTTTCGGGAATGGCGAGGATATTATCGCCGGTTCATAGAAGGATTTTCGACGATTGAGACCTCTTACTCAGTTATTGAAAAGGAAAAGAAATTTTCATGGACGCCTTGATTGTGATAAGAGTTTTGAGGAATTAAAGAAGCGTTTAACAACAGCCCAAAGTGTTGGTTTTGCCTAATGTTGAAAGCTTCGATATATATCAGGATGCGTCAAGACAGGTCTTGGATGCGTATTGATGCAAGAGGGTAAAGTGGTCGATATGCGTCAAGGCGCTTAAGACCGCACGAAGGAAATTATCCTACGCATGACTTGGAATTGGTTGCGTGGTGCATGCCTTGAAATTGTGGCGTCATTATCTCATTGGAAATAGATGTGAGATATATACGGACCATAAGAGTTTGAAATATATTTTCACTCAATCGATCTCAATATGAGGCAAAGGAGATGGTTGGAATTAATCAAGGATTATAACATGGGAATTCATTACCATCCGGAAAAGCAAATGTAGTAGCCGATGCCTTAAGTCGCAAGAGCTACGTGGCGAATATGATGGTGCGGAAGGACAATCGAATCGGCAGAGAATTGCAAAATTTAAAATTGGAAGTAGTTTAGAAGGATTCCTAGCTGCTTTGGAAGTGAAGCCAATGCTCAAGATCAAATTCGGAAGGACAAAAGATGATGAGAAAGTCAACCGAATCAAGGCTAAAAGGATGAAGGATTAGCAAAGGACTTTACCGTGGACGACCAAGGTACCATGTGGTTCAAGGGTCGATTTGTGTGCCAAATGACTAGAACTTAAGCGATTGATTTTGGAAGAGGCTCATGATTCCAAGTATTCAATTCATCCAGAAGCGCTAAGATGTACCAGACTTAAAGGAGAGGTTTTGGTGGCCGAATATGAAGCGTGAAGTCGCTGAGCACGTTGCCTTGTGCGATGTATGCCAGAGAGTTAAGGCAATACATCAGAGACCAGCAGGTTTGCTACAACCGCTAAAAGTCCCAGAATGGAAGTGGGAAGAAATCGGTATGGATTTCATCACCGGATTGCCAAGAACTCAAAATGGGTATGATTCTATATGGGTCATTGTGGATCGATTGACCAAAGTTGCTCACTTCATTCCACCAAGACAACTTACTCAGAGACCGGTTAGCGTAACTATACATTGCCGTAATCGTGTGTTTGCATGGTGTACCAAAGAAAATAGTGTCGCATGAGGTACTCGGCTCACCTCGAGATTTTGGGATAAATTGCATGAAGCCATGGGAACGCGTTTGAACATTAGCACAAAGATATCATCCTCGCAATCGATGGTCGATGTAAAGAGTAAATCGATTTTGGAAGATATGTTAAGAGCTTGTGCTTTAGCCTACACTACATCATGGGATAAATGTTTGCCATATGCAGAGTTCAGTTATAACAACAATACCGAGCTAGTTTGCACATGTCGCCATTTGAAGCTTTATATGGTCGTGCTGTCACTCGCTAAATTGGAATGAGACAGAGAGCGTATGATATTTGGCCCCGATATTCTCAAGGAAGTCAAGAGCAAGTTGCTATGATAAGAGAGAGGTTGAAAATCGCGCATCAAGGCAAAAGAGTTACGCGATAATCGACGCCGTGATCTAAGTTTCGAGCCCGATGATTTCGTATCTTAGGGTTACCCTCCGAAAGGAGTTAAAAGGTTCCACGCTAAAGGAAAGCTCGCCCCAAGATATGTTGGACCGTTCAAAATTTTGAGCCGTCGAGGGGAGGTTGCTTATCAGTTGGAATTGCCGCAGTTGCTGGCAGGCGTGCATGATGTGTTCCATGTGTCACAACTCAAGAAGTGTCTTGGTGCCAGTGAGCGCATACACCTATGGAAGAGATTGAGTTGCGTATGATTTGACCTACAAAGAACATCCAATGAAAATTTTGGATGTCATGGACCGCAAACTGTGAACAAGTCGATTGCTTTTGCGAGTTCGATGGAGCAACCATTCGAGAATGAGGCAACTTTGGAGCGTGAAGAGGACTCAAGATGGAATTTCCAAACCTATTCCTAGTCACCTTGAATCTCGGGTCTAGATTCTACATTAAGGGGGAGGTTTGTAACATCCCAAAATTTGGCTTATAATTTCGCTCACGTGCATTTTTGTGATTTTCTGAATTTATTGGATTTTTCCAGAAATTATCTAAATTTATTTTAATTAAGTATATTGAACCTTTGGTGAAAACTAAATATATATAGATAAAGTTAATATAAAGTTTTACCAAAAATATTTTATTTGAGCTCGTAATGTCTCAAAGTATTTATGAGAATTTTCTCGATTTTTCCGATATTTTAATTACTTAAAATAGATTAATCTAATTTCGAGAATTATTTTAAATCAAAAAGCTTTTGAAAATCGAGTGAACGATCTCGGGCCAAGCCAAGCACTCTGCGTCTGCCCCATTGCTATCTTGACGTCGGCCACCGCTTTCACCGCTGCGTGTGTGACCGTTGGATGAAGATCGATGGTCGCCTCCTTCGCGAAACCCTAGTGCCGCGAGCCGTTGGATCGAGATCAAGTGGTCGGGATAAACTTCGCGTTGTTTTGGTAAGTTTAGATCTCGTCCGTTGGATTTGGAAAGAGCGGATCGGATCGTATCGCCGGATCTAATCTTGGCGCCATCTTGGATCGGACGGTCTCGCCGCCGCCTCCGATTCGGTTTCGAATCCGCCGCCGCTGCCGCCGCCGCCGCGTGATTTAGGGTTTCCTTCCTCAGCGCGCATGCCGAGGCTATAAAAGCCGCAGCCGCACCGATGTTCCTCGCCTCGCGCAGCCGATAGCTCTAGCCTCTTCGCTGCTTTCACGCCATCATCGCCAGAGCTCGCCGTAGTTCTTTGCGCGTGCCGCCGCGAGTTTTTGCGCCATTCCGCCGTGCCGAGCATCCTCCCGCCGAATCGGTTCCAGATCCGAGTTCCTCGCGTCGTGTCGCCGAGTCGCGCCTTCTTCTCGCCGAGTCGCGTCGAAACGCCGTTCGGGTGGTCGCCTTCCTCCGCTCCGGTGCAAGCCCGCCGCCGTGTCTCGGAGCCACGCATCCGTTGGATCTTCGCCAACCGCCGAGATCAAGCCACGCCGCTTCTTCATCGTTGTTTCGCCGGGTAAATTTCTAACCGTTAGATCCGAATAGACGATCGGGATTGAGCCACGTAGGGGTAGATCGGTGGCCGCCGATCGTCGTGCGGATCTGCGCCGCGTGTCGAGCATCGGCACGCGCGCGTCGCAGACTGATCGATGCGCGCCGCGTGTCGGGCGCGTGGTGCGGCGCCGTGGGCGCGTCCCACGGTGGACGAGAGGCGGTTCTATGGACCGAGTCCATGGACCAGCGACGTGTCGATGCTCGATTGGTCCGAGTCGGTGACGCCGCGTGCGCAATAAAGATCTTTTCCAATAGAAAATAATTCGTAAAAATCAGAAATTCTATTTTCAGTATTTTCAGATTTATTCAAACTTCAAAAGGCTATATCTTTTGCATTTTAACTCGGATTTGAGTGATTCAAATTTCTAAAAAATTGTAAAATCAATATCTATTTATTGGTGAATTTTATTTTATTTTTGGAGTTTGTTTGCTCTCTGGTTTGGTGTTTATTTGCTATTTTGGCATCGTTTAGCGTAGACGTTGAACCGCTTTCGGTGATCCGGAGGAAGATTCGTCGCCCAAGACCCAAACTCAGATCAAGACCAGCACCTACTCTAAGGCAAGTTGTGCTTTGATCATGTTGCACCTAATTTTCACCAAATCGCTATTTTGTCTTTTAAACTTTATGCATGATATTTTATGTGTATAAATGATTTCAATTAATCTGGGAATTAGATAATATGCCTATTTGAATTAAACCATACCTTGTCAATTATATGCCATGATCTATTTGTCACCCTAGGATGTGGAATTATAGTTGATAATCAACATGGGCTAGTTAGATCGTCATAGATTGCTTAGCCATGCCACGCCATCACATGTGTCCGAATGTCGATACTTAATCTTGACTAATGGAATATGGAACAATGTTTATGAATTGGTGTGTCATGTGTTGTCACACAATGATATCAAGTTGTCGTGGCGAGGAGGTCACACATCGGGATTGAAATGTTGATGGCATGTGGTGCTTGGTAATCAACTGGGGTGGTAATGATTTTAGATTGAGGCAAGTGGCAAGGGGCATTGTGCCAAGGTGGGCCAGGTTTGGCAGGGGTATGTGGAAGTCTTGCCTTAATCACTTTAAGGACTTAACCTTGCAAGCCTTTGACTGAGTCTCTCTTGCAACCACATGTCCGGAATGGGACACCTAGTGAATAATTTGTGAAACCTAGATTTGATCTCGTCGTGGTGAATAGTGAGTCCCGGTTACGGTTTAACTCACATGGCGCAAGAGGGGGCCTGTTGTGGTGGTTTAACCCTTGAAGTTGAAACCTTAGCGAGCAATCTTGGGTCTAGGTGTAGCATTGTAAAGGCTTTGTTATGATCACTCGCCTTGGTGGTGTTTGGTTGTATCGTGTGGGTAAAGTGCATAACCTCTGCAGAGTGTACAATCTATTCAATAGCCGTGCTCACGGTATTGGGCAATGCTCGGAATTACAGCTTAAGGGTTAGACTTTTGTTAAACAAAAACTTGTTGGGATGGCAAGGTGCCATGGAAAGTGGAAAATTAATTTAGGATTGGAAACTTGGTGTATTTCGAAATACTGAATTTATTAATTCTTCGTATTTGTTTTATCGCTTTCCAATCTATTTATTGTATTCTTGTTAAATGTCGCTTTATTGCAAAATACCCTTACTAGCCATTCCTTTGGATTAAGCCAAGCATATAGAATATTAGACTTGCATTGTTGTGCACAACTTGTTGAGTGCTTTATGTACTCACCCCAACAACAACAACTTCGTAAGAAGAGGAATCTATGCCATTCATGGAGGAGGATTACTTGGATGCGAATGCTTAGGGTCCGAGCCTCGTCGGTTGCTGTTCGTGGCGAATCGAGCGCCACCGCTTATTCTATTTCCGCTGCTTCTCATTGATACTCTTTTTAAGCCCTGTGAGGCATTATTCATGTAAGACAACAGTTATTATTAATTAATGAAGTTTATGCTATATTTCGCTGTGTGTGACTATGATAGCATCTATGTTGAGCCTGTGTGCACTAGCGTGATCCTGGACTAGTGCGGTATACACAGAGGGTCCGGATTTGCAAATTCGGGTCCCGACATGGTGGCACTGCCAAAACGTAATAAGTTAATTATTTCCAAAGGTATTGTTATGGAGTGTGAAGGATTATTGCGTACTATCGGATACCGAAAAGTTATAACTATGCTTTAGAGTCGCTGGGCCCTTCTTGTGTGGCCCTCCTTTATATTTGTAGACACCGAACGACGTGTCGAGTAAATCTTTAATAGGCTTCAAGTCGTGGGTGTCACCCTTTTTGGAATCAAGGTAAATTACCCGGTTCTGTCTCGGGAGTAGAACCCAGTGAAACCTACACAGGTATATCGTGATGGTCACTGAATCTAAATTCGAGGTGCAATATATAGTACAAATCAACAAGTATAGCATCTGGACGAAGCACTTACCTCGGATTGTGGGGGTAAAAGTATGAATTTTTTGTTTGAATGAGCCAGCATTACTTTTTCCATATACTCATGGACGACTCGTTTATTTTCGTCCATGGTTTGCTTGGACACCATGTGTGGGTCGACGAAACCCACCGGTTGTTCCCTTGCTATTGCTTCCATGATCATGTATCTACATATACAAAATCAAGGATCATATATATGTGACATTTATCGGTGCGGTAGAAATGTAGACGGTGATTGCACACACTTACATTGTCCAGCATCTTATGAGTGAGGCGTCGAGCGCTTTAAGGTTGTACAGATCGAACAAGTCGGAGAAATCGACCACAAAGATGCCATCTAAAAACTGGTGTAAGAAACGCTCCTCCTTGAAGCTCACCGAGATACTCGAAGTCTGTTGTGCCACCGGCTTGTTGGCTTGTTCCATGTACCAATCTTGCAATCTAATGTAAGCATCGTCTTGAGCTCATCCGGTACGAACGGCTGCCCCAGCTCGAATTGTCGCATCAATGGGGCAAACGAAAAGTCATGGGCTAACATGGTCCCTTTCGATTTGCCCTTATCTCTGCCTCCCCTTCTACCAAATGTCGTCTTCGCAGAAGACGACTAGGCCCGAACTGCAGTAACGGTCTGTGCCTAACGGGACACGGTAGTCGATTTGGCAGGCTCCTTCGATGCAGCACATGGCTTGTAAGGACCCGAATCCACTGATTCGAACCCACTGTGTTTACCGCACTAGTCCCAGGATCAACGCTAGTGCACACAGCTTAACATTGGTACATATCACATCATACTCATCGAATATAGAAATAATAGTTCATTTATTGATATAGCTAAATGTATGATCTTATGACCAACTTACATTATTAAGCCACGCAGGGCAAGACTGAAAATATAAACTAATAATTATACAAATGGAAAGTAGAAAACGAGATAGCTCATCGGGCCACCACAGCAACCGACAAGGCTCGGACCCTAATGACTCGCGTCCTCTTGGACTTCCTCTTCCAACACAGGTGTAGATTCTTCAACTGTTGATTATTGTTGTTCGGCAAGGGTGAGTACTTAAGCACTCAACAAGTTGTGCACAGAATGCAATTCTATGTATCTATATGTAAAGCTTATTCCAATGGATAGGCTATTATGGCTATTTTGCAATAAGCAGCATTTATGAACAAATATAGTAAATAGATTGTAAAGACTGTAAAACAAATATCAATAGTAAATAAATTCAGTATTTCTCAAGTAAACCAAGTTTCCAATCCTAAGTCAAATTCCATCTTCCATATGGCACTCCGCCATCCCAACCAAGTTATCCATTTAATTAAGCTAACCCTTAACTGTAATTCCCGAGCATTGCTCAATACCGCGAGCACGGCTATCCGAATAGTTTCACACTCTGCAGAGGTTATGCACTTTACCCACGCGATACAACCAAACACCACCAAGGCGAGTGATTATAACAAAGCCTTTACAATGCGTTGGCTTAACCCGATACTACCCGCTAAGGTTTCAACACTGGTGGGACTGGTTACCACATCCAGGGCCCCCCTCTTGCGCCATGTGAATTACTCCATAACTCGGGAATTCACACCGACCACGATAGTACCAGAATTAAGACATTACAAATTACTCAGCTAGGCTGGCCCATACCAGACATGTGGTTGCATGATTGACTCAGGTCAAAGGCTTGCAAGGTTAAGTCCTTAGTGTGATCAAGGCAAGACATCCACATACCCTCTGCCCATCGGGCTCACCTTGGCATCCTCGCCCCTTGTCACTTGCCCCAATCTAAGTTATTATCACCCAGTTGATTACCAAGCACCACGTGCCATCAACAATTCAACATCGTTGCGTGACATGACTCGCCACAACAACTCAATCTCATCGTGTGATCCCACATGACACACAAGTTCATAACATTGTTCCATATTCCATTAATCAAGATTAATTATCAATGATTCTGACACATGTGATGACGTGGCAAGGCTAAGCAACTAATACGGACTAATCCTCCAATGTTGATTATAATTACTAACCAACTATATTGAACCAATCTAGGGTGACAATGGATCATGGCATACAATGACAATGTAGGTTATAGATCAATCTGGTATATTAGCTAAGCCCAATCTAATTTGAAACAATTGTATATTTGAAATATATGCAATAGGGTAAACAAATATAGCACTTTTATAAACATCGGTTCAACATGATCAAAGCACAACTTGCCTTGGAATAGGTCCTGATCTGGTTCTGGAACTTGCTCTTGAGTTGCTGGATCTTCCTCCGAAGCGTCGCACAATTCAACGTCTACGCGTACCGAAGGAGAAAAGCAAATAAATACCAAACCAGAGAGGAAATGAACTCCAAAAATCAAATAAAATTCACCATTAAATAGATCTCAATTTTACAAATTTTTAGAAATTTGAATCACTCAAACCCGAGTTACGATGCAAAAGATATAGCCTTTTGAAATTTAAAATAAATACTGAAATTTCAAAAATCAGAAAATCAGAATTAACAGATTTATTTTTAAATCGAAAAAAGATTATTGCATCATCATGACGGCATGCTGACGTCATCTCTGACCCTAGCCAATCAGAGCACGACACGTGGCCCCGGTGCATAGACCTGGTCCACGGGACCTCCTCTGGTCCACCGTGAACCCGGCGTACGACGCCTCGGTACCCACAGCGCCACGCGTCTTGATCCGATTGGTCGCAGCGCCACCCCGCCGATGTGCGACACGCGGCACGCATCTACGGCCCGATCCGATCAAACGGCGACAGACACACGCGACGCGGCTCGATCTCATCCGTTCACTCAGATCCGACGGCCACGAACTCACCCGAAACTAATGGCGAAGCGGCGGCGAGGAAATCCACCGGAGACGAAGAAGAATCACGGGCGACAGCGTTCCGGTGCGTTTCCGACGAGAAGAAGTGAAGTAGACGATGCGGCACACCTCGACGAGTTCGGATTTGGGACCAAAACGCCAAAACCGATTTAACCGGCGATTTAACTCGAGCAAAAACCGCGGCGGATGCACAGCTTCAACTCCGACGAGCTCCCGGGCGCGCTCTACGATGATTCTCGCGAAACTCCTCCGACCAAAAGATGCGGCGCACGATGAGGAATCTCGAAAAAGCTGCGGACCCCCTTAAATAGCCTCGACGACCGCGCACGACGCCTGGGATCCTAACCGACGCGGCGGCGGAGTCCTTCTCGAATACGGCGGCGCGCCAGAGTCCCGCTCGGAGACGACGCACGGCGACCGTCCACATGGTGCAACGAACGCACCAGATTTCTCCGACGAGATCCAATCTGGGCCTTCGCTTGCATCAACGGCTGCGATCGGTTAGGGTTCCGAAAAGACGCGATCCACCCTGACCACACGATCACAATCCTACGGCTTAGGCATACTTGGCGACATGGCAAGACGCAAGCCATTCGATCGCGATCCAACGGCCCGGCACGATTCCTTCCGGAGACATGGGCTAACTGAGCCGCGCTACACTGGGCCGCACGCGCACAGTATTGGGCTCCGGCCCAATACTGTTCCTAAGGATTTTTAAAACTTTATTATTTTAAATAATTCTAGAAATTCATTTAATTGGTTTTAGGCAAATAAATTATCAGGAAAAATCCCAGAAAAATCTCAAAAATACTTTGAGACATTCTGGACTCAATTAACATATTTTTGGTAAAACTTTATTTTAACTTTGCACAGATTTAAATAGATTTGAATAAAAGGTCAATAAGCTTGATTTAAAATTAATTCCAATAAATCCAGAAAAATCCAAATAAATTCCAGAAAATTATAAATGCACATTTAAGCAATAAAAACTTAATTAAGCCAAATTTTGGGATGTTACAAACCTCCCCTCCTTAACAGAATCTCGACCCCGAGATTTAGGGCTAACTAGAAAATAGGTTCGGAAATTCTGACTTCAAATCTTCTTCTCGCTCCCAAGTGGCTCCGCTTTCGGAATGATTGCTCCACTGAACTCTGCAAAAGCGAATAGACTTGTTTCTGGTCTTGTGCTCCATAACATCCAAAATTCTGACCGGTTGCTCTTTGTAAGTTAAATCTTCTTGCAGCTCTATTGCATCTAACGGGGTTTGCTCCGTTGGCACTCTGAGACATTTCTTGAGCTGCGACACATGGAACACATCATGCACTCCTGCCAAAGACTGAGGCAACTCTAACTGATTAGCTACTTCTCCTCGACGGCTCAGAATCCTGAACGGACCCACATATCTTGGTGCGAGCTTCCCTTTAATGTGGAATCTTTTAACGCCCTTAAGAGGGGTAACCTTGAGATACACATAATCTTCTGGTTCAAAACTCAAATCTCGGCGTCGGTTATTGGCGTAACTCTTTTGCCTTGACTGTGCTATCTTCAACCTTTCTCTGATCATTGCAACTTGATTTTCGGCCTCCTCGAGAATATCTGGCCCAAAGATCAAACGTTCTCCTGTTTCATTCCAATTCAACGGAGTACGACAAGCACGTCCATACAACGCCTCAAATGGTGACATCTGCAAGCTAGCTTGATAGCTATTATTGTAACTGAACTCTGCGTATGGCAACCATTTATCCCAAGACGTAGCATAAGCTAAAGCACAGGCTCTCAACATGTCCTCTAAAATCTGATTTACTCTTTCAGTCTAACCATCTGTCTGCGGGTGATATGCTATACTGAAATTCAGACGAGTTCCCATGGCTTCGTGCAAATTATTCCAAAATCTCGAGGTAAATTGGGTACCTCTGTCCGACACAATCTTCTTGGGCACTCCATGCAAGCATACAATCCTTGACATGTACAACTCCGCTAAACGATCTCCCGAGTAAGTGGTCTTTACTGGGATAAAATGGGCGACCTTGGTTAGAGGATCCACGATAACCCAAATGGAATCGTAACCCCTCTGAGTCTTAGGTAAACCGGTGATAAAGTCCATTCCGATTTCCTCCCACTTCCATTCCAGAATTTTCAACGGCTGCAATAAACCAGCGGGTCTTTGATGAATGGCTTTTACCCTCTGACATACGTCGCATAAAGCAACATGCTCAGCTACTTCACGCTTCATATTAGGCCACCAAAATCTCTCTTTCAAATCCTGGTACATTTTGGCACTTCCTGGATGAATTGAGTACTTTGAATCGTGAGCTTCCTCAAGAATCAGCTGTTTTAGTTCCTTTTTATCCGGCACACAAATTCGGCCTTTGAAGAACATGGTTCCTTGCTCATCCAGAGTGAAATCTACGGCTAGGCCTTCTTCCTTTTTAGCCTTGATCTTAGAAATTTTATCGTCATCCTTCTGGCCTTCTCTAATTTGATCTTCCAGTGTTGGCTTCACTTCTAGTGCAGCTACCATTCCTTGCGGAATGACTTCCAACTTTAGCTTCTGAAATTCCTTGCATAATTCTGGTTGATCTTCCATTGTCAGCGTATTTGCACTATGGCTCTTTCGACTCAGAGCATGTGCTACCACATTGGCTTTTCCGGGATGATAATGAATTCCCACATTATAATCCTTAATTAGCTCTAGCCACCTTCGCTGTCTCATATTCAGGTCTGCTTGAGTGAATATGTATTTCGTGCTTTATGGTCTCAGATATATCTCACATCTATTTCCTATGAGATAATGACGCCATATCTTTAAAGCATGCACTACGGCAGCTAACTCCAAATCATGCGTTGGGTAATTCACGTCATGCGATCTCAACTGTCTCGACGCATAAGCAACGACTTTGCCTTCTTGCATTAACACGCACCCCAAGCCTTGCTTTGAAGCATCGCAATAAATATCAAATCCATTCTGCACATCTGGCAACACTAATACGGGGGCTGTTGTTAAACGCTTCTTTAATTCCATGAAACTTTTCGATCGCGATCCAACGGCCCGGCACGATTCCTTCCGGAGACATGGGCTAACTGGCCGCTACATACACTGTCAAGATTACAAGACAAAGATTGGGCTCCACCCAATCATTCCTAAGGATTTTTAAAACTTTATTATTTTAAATAATTCTAGAAATTCATTTAATTGGTTTTAGGCAAATAAATTATCGGAAAAATCCTTAAAAATCTCAAAATACTTTGAGACATTCTCGACTCAATTAACATATTTTTGGTAAAACTTTATTTTAACTTTGCACAGATTTAAATAGATTTGAATAAAAGGTCAATAAACTTGATTTAAAATTTATTTCCAATAAATCTAGAAAAATCCAAATAAATTCCAGAAAATCATAAATGCACATTTAAGCAATAAAAACTTAATTAAGCCAAATTTTGGGATGTTACATGGCTCCGGTAGTGCTGGTAGCTCCGGCGCATCATGTGACTCCAGTAGTGCTTGTAGCTTCGGTGCTCTTGGGCGGGCGTCGAAGGCGATGTCTTTCTTGGGCCACTGGATGAATGTGCCGAAGGCATCCCCTTGTGTGATGATCTCGTCGTTTGGGGGCATCTCCAGCGCGACGACCTTACAAATTTCATGTACACCGTGACATGGACCTTCGCGTAGCCCAGCTCTAAAGTATGACCGTGCACAAAAGTCCCTACACCGGATGCATACGTGCGTCCCCAAGCAGCCTGCAGAGGAACAGTGCCGTTGGCAAGCCTCACTTGTAGATTGCACGGCATGGCCACCTACATAAGGGTACACAAGTAATTAGCTAACACGTCCAACATGTCTATCTAAGGAGCATTGCAGATATGTTACCCGGGGCTTCATCCACGTCCGTCTCAGGGGAGAACGCATAGCTGCTTTGACGATTCGTTGGGCTGAAATGTGCCTGTGCTTTTTGGGCTTGCACGTTCCGTGCCTGTCTATCCGCAGCCACCCTTTGCTCCATCCTTTCCTCAAGGCTTCTTAGCTGATTATCAAACTGCGCATGAGCCTTTCCTCAATCAGGGCTACTAGTCGTTCCTCACGCTCGGCTTTGCTTCTCTTTCTACTCCGGTACATGTCGGAGTTATGTGGGAATCCCATTTTTCAGGGAACGAAAACACATAGGCCTCGAGTGTGACCCGGGTGCTCCTTGTTTTCCAAGGCCGTGGAGAGTATATCTTTCTCTCTCTCTGAAGTGAAAGAGCCCTAGGAAGATTCTGTGCTCAACGATATTAGGCGTTAGGACACTTCCTCATCAACGGGGTTGGCAAAGGACACATTGCTCGAAGACGTGGGACGTGACCTTGCTCTTACCCAGTTTCGGGCGCGCGGGTCCACCATCGAGGCAAATGGTGGCGCAACCTCCTTCTGGGCTACCTCGTTGTCCTCCCTCATCCATTGCTCGATCTTGCCCGCGTACCCAGTTGAGCCGAGTCTGTGTGGGTGGGTGTTGTTTTGACTGGACGATCTTGTGCGCCGCACTTTGACTCACGAACTCTTCCGTCGTCTTCAACTCAACAAATTGTCCCCATATGTCTTTAGTGATGAACCCGTACTTCTGGAACAGAGTCGTTTCCTTATTCACGTAATTAGTGACGAGGACACTCTTGAAGTTCTTCCACACCTTTCCCGCCACTAGCAACGCGTACCGTCACAGTGCGGACATGACGTCTTGTGGGAGCTTGAACGACACGAATATTTCTGTCACGAGGTTATCTCGCTCCTCATATGTTAGCGTCTTCCATGATGGATAGGTGATAAGGACCCTTTCACACCCGACGATCCCGCACATGGTCCGGAAAGCTACAGCAGCCTTTGGAGGCATGGTAGGGGCCCCATCGTGCGGATCGACCACCGTGTCGGTGTATCGGCTCTAAGGCCTTTTACTAACCCCTCTTGGACCACGCCTCTGATTTCCTACGTTGGGCGCCTCATCAGATCCATTCGGCGACGAGGAATGAGGGGACGTCATCTTGTCATTAAGAGAAGGTAAGTTAAAAGAAGCAAATTTAAGAGAAGCTAAGTTAAGATAAGCAAATTTAAGATAATGTAAGTTAAGAGTTGTTTTGTACATACAAGGTTAAGAGAATCAATAGTGCTTACAAATGACAATACACAAAACAATTCATGATATTTTAGTTATAAGTTTTATATTGCTCTCAGAAATAGGTCTCAATTCAATCTCAATCACAAATGGGCTAAATAATTAAGTGAACAAGGCCTCGAACCCTTACCACTTTAACACACACATTAAAGAATTGATAATCAAGCTCACTGTTAACAGATTATATTCAGTTCAACATACGTTCAGATCAGCAGATTAAATATTTGCTAAGCGAATCATGAAATGAAGTTCAAATTAGTTAGCTAGCAGATTAAAGACAATGAAGTAACACTGAAAGTGAGTAATGGCAGATATACTAATCAAGCTAAGCAAAATAGTATAAAGTCTACTGGTTCAAGGCCGAGTTCACAAAATTAGTTGTCATTATCATCAATTTACCCAATATCATCACAGAGCAATCCCCACAGGCAACAGAAGATTGAGAGAGCAATTTGGGCCATAGGTCAAGGAATGCACATCTGGCTTGTCAAGGATGAACTTATGTCGCAGGGATACATCTGAGAAAGGGCATAATCATGGGTTACCTTGAAGAGCAGGGCTTGCTGCGGAAGAGCACGGCGAGGTCGTCATTGTGGAAGTCGACGACGGCCTGCGACTCCTGGGCGTCGAGGCCACCGAGCCCGATCGTGACCACCTCGTCGTGCGGGGGAGGGCGAGGGTGTGAGAGCTTTAGGGCGAGGGTGACGGCGACGGCTAGGGTTAGGGCGTGAGGGCTAGGGTTAGGGCGTGAAGGCGACAGCGAGGGCATGAGGGTGACGGCGAGGGCATGAGGGGTGCGATACTTAGCGAATGGCAAGCGCAAGTGTGTGAGGGAAGTTGGTTGGGGATTAGGGGACATATCCTAGACGGTTCAAAGATTGAACCATTTGTGATACAAGTCTCCTCATATAGCAATTATATATGTAGTTCAACAAGCACTACTGTAACACCCTAATTTTTGCTCTAATTTAAAAGTTTGAAGTATTTTTGATTTTTGAGAAATTTTGGAAATTTATTTAAATTTAATTGGATTTATTCAAATAGGGCTTTTCTTGAAAAAAAAATTGAATAATGGAAACGTTTTTGCAAAGTTTTATTGAAAATATTTTAATTGAGTTCCAAATATCTCAAAGTAATTTCTGGAATTTTTCTAGAATTTTTCTGCTATTTTAAAAGCCCCAAATGATTTAATTGAATTTCGGAATTATTTTAAATGTGAAATGTTTTAAAATCACATGAACAAGAATGGGCCGAGCCCATTCTTGTCGCGTGTCACACCCGCCCGCCAAACCCTAGCGCCGCCTAGCCCAAGCCATCCGATCCGGATCGCCGCGCTTTGCGTGTGCCACGTCGCCCGCGCGTGAGCCTTCGGATCGTCGCCGACGAACGCACAGGATCGCGCCACGCCGCCGTCCCGCGAGATCATCGGAGAGCGTGGGCGTTGATGGCCATGACTTCGCCGCCGTTTCGCGCGACGCCGAGGCAGCCCTTAAGTCCCGTTGAAGGCGTCGTGCGAGGCTTTCACTCCGCATCTTTTGACTCTCGCGACGCACGCCGAGACTCCTCTAGCGCCTGTCTGAGCTCGCCGTGGTTGCTTCTTTGTGCCGCCGCCGTTTCGCCGTTTGCTTCGCCGCGTTTTCTCGCCGCCGCCAAGGTCACGGAGTAATCCTTCCGCCACGCCGCGCCGAACGAGCCACTTCATCACGCCGAGAAGCCTCAGAGCACCGTGGGCTGCGTCATCTTCCTCGACTCGGCAGCCTTTTCTTCTGCGTCGCCATCGCCTTCACCGAGGCGCGGATGTGCGACGCGTGGAGGCGCGGAGCCGAGGTCGCCGCGTTGGATGCGTGGTCGACCGTTGGATGCGCGGCGACGCGTGTCGCGCGATCTCGGTGCAAGGCGGTGCGCGTGAGGAGATCTAGCCGCTGATCCAACGAACGGTTCGGATCTTGCCGCGTGGCTGCGATCGCTACAGTGAACCGAGTCCACGGTAGACCGAGCCGAGCCGTGAACCCACCCATAGATCAGAGCGACGTGGCGGCCTCTCGGGCGTGCACGCGTGTCGTCTTGCCGACGCTATCGCGACGCCATAAATATGTTTTATATAAAAATATTTTGACCGAAATTCATTTCTATGCTGACGTCATCATGACACGATGCTGACGTCATATATGCGAATTTCCAGTATAAAAATAATTCAGAAAAATCGGATTTTCTTAATTTCTGTATTTTCAGATTTTATTCAAACTTCAAATGGCTATAACTTTTGCATTTTAACTCGGATTTGGGTGATTCAAATTTCTAAAAATTCATAAAATTATGAGCTATTTAATGGTGAATTTTATTTGAATTTTTGAGGTCATCTAGTATTCTGTATTAGCTATTTATTGCATATTTTGTTTGTACGCGTAGACGCAAATTTGCCGGAAAGTTTCGAGGAAGAATTCGTCGCTCAAGACCAAGCTACGGAACACGACCAGCAACTCTTTGAAGGCAAGTGATGCTTTGATCATTTTGATCCCAGATTTTAAAATGTAATTTATGCTTTGAAACTATGCATGCTAATTATTTAAAATGAATTTAAATTAATTTGGGATAATGTAGTTAATCAACCCATTTTGTTATGCCACCTTGAATTATTAACTGTATGCCTTAAATCATTGTCACCCTAAGTTTGATTATATTAGTTGGATGTTAATATTGTGCCAACACAGGAGGCTAGATCGCGAGTAAATGCTTAGCCTTGTAACGAATCATGAATGTTCTTTCGGGAAAATGCTACAATATTGATTAAAGACATATTGAATGTATTTTGAAAAGTGGTGTGATGATGCCACATGATGAGATTGAGGTACCGCGACCTGTGTGGTTCCAGACGATGTTGAATTATTGCCGCATGTGTTGCACAATAATCAATGGGGTGGAAAATGATTTAGATAGGGCAAGTGGCAAGAGGTCAGTGTGCTGTGGGCCTGTGTGGCATTGGGTTGATGAGTGTTGTGAGTCATGTGCCACAATGGGCCGTGTGCCATTGTTGAGTGTTGGAAGTCTTGCCTTGGTCAGTTAAGGACTTCACCTTGCAAGCCTTTGATCTGAGTCACCCGTACAACCACATGTCTGATATGGGACAGACCTAGTTGACTAGGGTTCTGATATCTTTCCTCTGATACCTCGGGGTGACAGTACACAGGGGTGTATCTGTATGGGGGAGCGTACCTGTGCTACGGCTTGGTGCCCATCCAACGGTGATTGACCGGTCCTATACTTCGGCTCTGTGTGAGGGAAGTGATAGCGAAGGCAATACCGGGAGGTTCTTTGGTTAAGGTAGAGGTTCCTGAAAAGCTTTGTTGCGGACAATCACCTGTGTGGTGAGCGGCTGTATCTTGTGGGTAAAGTGTACAACCTCTGCAGAGTGTCAAAACTATTCGAATAGCCGTGCTCACGGTATTGAGCATTGCTCGGGGATTACAGTCAAGGGGTAGATTTTCATAAACAAAACATGGAAGGGGTGGCTGTGTGCCAAGTGTTAAAATGAACTATTAAATTGTGTGTGAGAATCCTCGAGGAAAAACCATTTGAAATTATTATTACGTATAACTGTTCCTTCGCTTTAATCTAACTAAGATATTGGTTAAAAATATTGCTTGATGCAAAAGAACCATTTAAGCCAATCCTTTGGAATAAGCTCGATATAGTAATAGCGCCGCATTCTCATGCATTACTTGTTGAGTGCCTTGTGTACTCACCCCACCTTGCTTATCAACCCCAACATCGGTGGATGAGACTACACCACTTGGGAGGAGGAGTACATCGAGGACACGATGAACTAGAGGGCAAGCCTCGATCGATCGCCTATGGCAAGATGAAGGCTTCCACGACTTTTACTTATGTTCATTGCTATTTCTTTACTTTGATTAATGTAAGCCTGTGTGGCTAACTTATCTGTAAGGAGACCATAAGGTCGTACAACTCGGTTTATATACATGTTTGCACTATTTATTCTTATATCCTTGTGTTTGTCTGTGATGTGCAACCCTGTATGCCTGTGTGTGCTAGCGTGATCCTGGACTGGCACAGAATACACAGAGGGTCCGGATTTGCAGATTCGGGGCCCGACAACTACTTAGTGCGGTTGGCAAGAGGCTTTGCCTACATGCGTAGGGTCCCGGGTTCGAATTCCAGGGAAAGCAATTTTTTGTTTTAACACAGACGGTTGTAACATTCCACCATCTACGATGAGGGCTAGGGCGCGGCAAAGCCAAGGGCTAGGGTGCGGCAAGGCCAAGAGGCGGATCACAGACGGTTTTAATTTTGAACCGTTTGTGATTCTGCCATCACAGACAATTCAAAATGAAAACTGTCTGTGATGTGTTATTTTTCTTTTTTTGGCCATGTTACCAACTTAAGATTTTTCGAAATTAAAAATAAAATATAACAAATACATATCATTAATTATAATTAATTGTAACCCAAGTTAATTTTGTTTCAAGTAGTTTTTTCAAGACTTTTCTTTGAAGTAATTTTTTCAAGCCTATTTTTAAGTACTTTATAATATGAACATATAATACAAACATTTGTAACCCAAGTTAATTTTTCCTCAAGTTAATAATTTAATATAATAAATACATCTCATTAATTATAATTAATTGTAACACATACATCTCATTAATTATAAATGGTACATACATCTGATTAATTGTAACACATACATGTACACTTGAAATATACATGACGATCTCATCATAACTCCACCTGCTTATTCTTCTGTATAAAAATTAGCCCTTCACGATGATCGACACGGGTGTAGCTAGCTTCCT
The DNA here is from genome assembly GCA_036346275.1 of Otatea glauca. NCBI lineage: Eukaryota > Viridiplantae > Streptophyta > Magnoliopsida > Poales > Poaceae > Otatea > Otatea glauca. The sequence continues at coordinate 94,035 of JAYEVK010000367.1, read as the reverse complement.
CAGGTTGATCTTCCTGAACCATGATGCCAGTACCGATAGGAGGTAACTTGTCAAACTGATTGTATTCTTCCTCATCTACCACATTCTCAACTCTGACAATCCCCCTCTTTCCTTGAAGAACCACGTGGCGCTTCTTGTTGAACGGGTCGATTACATAGAAGACTTGAACAACTTGGTTAGCGAGAACAAATGGTTCGTCTTGGTATCCGACACGTTCGAGGTCCATAGTAGTGACACCATACTTGTCAACCTTCACGTGTTGCAGGTTAACCCAACGACACCGAAATAAGGGGATCTTGAAAAGTATGTAGTTGAGCTCCCAAATTTCCTCAATGAACCCATAGTACGAGCTCCTCATTGACCCAGCGGCATTCAGCGCATCTACACGAATACCGCAGTTCTGGTTTGTGCTCTTCATGTCTTGATCTCTCGTGGTTTGTGCTCTTCATGTCTTGATCTCTCGTGTAAAATATGTACCTATTTAAGTCGTATCCTTTCCATGTTACAACCGTAAATGCTGGCCCTTTTGCCAACCATGTCAGTGTTTCACCTGAGGAGCTTGCAATGATCGGTTGTCACTCCTTCAACCATCTGTTGAACTGAAGGTTATGCTGTCTGAGGATCCAGTACTCTTGCCGTAGTTAGTTCTTGTGCTCGTCGATATACGAGGTGACAATAGCCATATGTTACAAAAATGTGAAATGGGCTTTAGCACATGCAACCGGATCAGGCGTGATTGCTTTCCTTCCGATAGTCTCGATGCCCTGGAGCCTTCCCTCATGGTGGGATCGAGGCACACCTATCGGTTCAACCTGAGCCATGTAATCCACGCAGAATTCGATGACCTCTTTGGTTGAATAACCTTCGATAATGCTACCCTCCGGTCGAGATCGATTCCGTACATAGGACTTGAGAATTCCCATGTACCTCTCGTACGGGTACATGCTACGTAGGAAAATGGGCCCGCACATCTTGATCTCCCTCACAAGGTGAACAATGAGATAGACCATGATATCAAAAATAACGAAGGGAAATACATCTCAAGATTACATAGAGTCATTACCACCTCGGCCTGCAGAGCATCTAATCCTTTGGGATCGATGACCTTCTAAGCAATTGTGTTAAAGAAATAACACAGCCTTTTGATTGTCTCCCAGACCATAGCCTTGTGATTGTCTGACGGACCTTGTTCGGTAAAATACTTCTAATTGCCACAGGGAGCATCTATGTCATCATCACATGGCAATCATGAGACTTCATGCCATATAAACTCAAATCTTGCATCGAAACAAGTCTCTTCATATTGGACAAGTAACCAAACGGAACTTTCACACCATTTAAGCACTCAAAAATTCAGTTCTCTCGGCCTTAGACAGAGTGTAACAAAAAGGTTCGTAGTACGTTCGGTCTTTATTGGTCTCTTTCGGCGCTAACTCAAGCTTGTCAACTTTTGTAGTCGGCAATAAATTTATTGGGCACGCGCTAGATCACAAACTCGAAGGTCACACAAAACAAAGGTTTAGACAGGTTCAGGCCCTCGACGGAGGAGGTAATACCCTAGTCCTGTGTGCTGGGATTATGTGGATCTCTTGGATCTAAGATTGCTCAAAGCACAATGTGTTTTGGGCGATATGTGATGTGTGTTTTGCTGTCCCTGTTGTTGTCCTCCCTCTCCCTTATATAGTGGGGGTAGGGCGGTTTACAGAGTCCTGATCGGTCTAAGGGATTCCGATCGGTTACAAGATTCTAGTCGGTTTCAAGATAGAGTTTACATCTTTATCTACCCTTTTAACGACTCGGATTACAATCGTATCTTTTATATCTAAATATACATTCAACTGTCTATAGGATGTACCCCCTTGCACACGACAGCAAGGGTTGGCGCGGAGCTTATCCTTTGGGCCTTCCTCTCGGCCCTGTCTTCCTCTTAGGCGATGCTGGGCCGGTTATAAAGACACCTGGTTTTATATATTCCACAGTATCCCCCGAGTGATTCATGATCTGGTTGCTATATCTTTATCTGGGACTTAACTTGGATCCGTGCTTTCAGCTTCTAGTATAAACCTCTGACTGGTCTTTTCTTTGATTTGAAAGCTTCTTCTTGCAGCAAGGGGATTATGAAGGACTCGAATATAACCTTTGATTTCTTGCTCCGACTGATTACACTCTTCTGTCTGACAAGTTTATTGCAGGTAGCTTCGTGGCTATGACCCATATCTCATATGAGGATTAGATACTCCTTCCCGCTCGAAGCGAGACCTTAATATCCTTCCTCTTCGTGGATCGATACTGGACAGTCTTCGAGGTTGTTTGGCTTTCTGTGTCGACCCAATTTCCGAAAACCTCTTTGGCTCCCGAAACTATATTAACTCCAAATCTCCTCGGCTTCTGATGTATTTACTTCATCCTTATCGTATTGGCTATAAAAGGTGAACCAACGCTTGTAGAATGCATTCCTTCGCGCTTAATTCTCCATCTTCTTGTTCTGAGCTCCACCTTTTTTCCGAGGGATCTTCATGGCCGCCCAGGACTACGATCTTGCTGAGGAGTGGGCGCTTTTTGACCTTGCCATGGCGGAGTGGGCGGAAGATAAAGCCGCCGCCCTCGACCGCATCGTCGTCGACACCCTCCTCGAGATCTTCCCCGCTCTTTATAGGGCTAGGGAAGCCCTCGTAAAAGCGCTCGGTCGCGTGCGCCGTGGAGAGGTGTAAGACCCTGTAAATGTAATATTTTCCCAGGCACAATGCCTGGGGAATATATATAATAAAGAAGTACCTTTTCCAAGCATTTTTCCATGATTGTCGTTTAGACGTAGCTTGAACCCAGCTTGGGGCATATCAAAGCTTGCATGGTTCCTTGGTCGAGTGATGTTTCTGAAGGACCATGTGGAGGTCCATCCATGTTTGTGATGAGTATTTGACTTTATTTGAGCAAGGTGTGCTCAAGTTTGAGTTTGATTTGGATTGATTTTCAAAATGAAGCATTTTGAGTTGTCTCTGCCAGAGTGGCGATCTGGTCGTATGGACGCCAGTAGTGATGAGTTGGATGGTTTATTGCACATCATTGTGGGCATTGCTATGTGAGGAGTTTCCTTGTTTTTGGTGGTTGCAGGACGACGGTGCTAGGTCATGGTGAGGCGAAGGATGACCGGGACTAGGCGAGGAGCGTCGGAGGTCCAGACGGTTGGGAGATCGTCGGAAGATGATCGGAGACGGAGTCCGGGCAAGTCAAGAAGACAAGGAAAGGAGTTGATGCTAGCTAGATGCCGCGTGGATCAATGAGGGCCGTCGGATTGAGGTCAAGTTGATAGGTTAGCGGGTCTAGGTAGTATGCTTTGAAAACCGTGCAAGAAAACCCGGTATGTGTGTGGGTTTTGGGTTAGCCCTTGCATGGCTGTGTGTGTGGGTTAATCCTAGCCCTTAGATGAGTGCTCTAGGGTTGAGGGACTCATCCAAGGGTGGTAGGTGGCCCAAGAGTAGTATAAATAGGGGTGGAGGGGTAGCCTCCTTCCCTTGAAGGTTTTGAGGTTTGTGAATGCTCCTTTGAGCTTTGCCCACATGAAAGTGAGGCTTTGTAACCTCTCCTTCCAAAAATAAAAGTTTTATCAATCCACCTCTGAATTTATTTTGCGCATTTAAATTATGTCTTTACTTTACGCAATTTAAATTCAGCATTTACTTTCCCGCAATTACATTCTCGCAATTTACTTTCATGTAATTTGGATTTGCCTCCCCTCCTTCTAAATGCTGCTGATCTTGGATGTTTTTAGTGTGTTCATATGGTTTTACATCTCTTTTGCACTCTTGGATTGAGTAGAGAACATCTTTTCTTTCAAGTTCCAACTTTGTTCAGAACTTGTTCTTCACGCTACAGTCAGTGTTTGATTTCTATAAAAATCTAGCAAAATATATTTCAAGTGATTCTTGTTGGAGGAGGTGCAGGACTCGGACATCCACTTTCAGAAAAATTTTGGAGTTCACTTGTTGCACCGTTTGGGCGCCATGAGGTGAAAACCGAGCCCCAAACTTTCTACCCGAAGTTCTTGACTAGACTGTGTTCTTAGATTTTTCCTGTTTTTTCTGTAAGGATTTTTGAGGAGAAATTTTGTGGAGTTCTTCACGACTCTGTTGCTCATATGGAGAAAAAGTCTCAAAATTTTGTGAGCTGAAGAAACCCACCAACCTCCTGTGCAAATTGAGGACAAGTTCTGGAAATTCTGCTTTTGCTTTTCTGAAAGTGACTTTTGTGATTTGAATTGATGTCCTTTCTAAAAAGCAAGAGTTTGAATTGATTCCTCTTTATCTTGGACACTAGAAAACCAGTATTGTAACTCTAAAATCCCCACATATTTTATGGTACTTATCCATGCAAGCTTGGGGTACACATTGTTGTCTAGTTTTTCAGGTTTTTCACGATTTCCTTTGAGCGATCTTGTCGAGGTTTTTGTTGGAGTATTTTGGGAGAAATTTTATTTGCGACCATTCACCCCCCCTCTGTTCGCCATCTCGGTCCTTCAATTGGTATCAAAGCCGGTTTTGCTCTTCCATAGATCTTGACCGGTCTCAAGAGCCATGGCAACGGACAAATATTCCACCAAGCCTCCCATCTTTAATGGAGTTGATTTTCCTTTTTGGAAGTCCCGGATGGAGTCATACATCACTGCCCAGGGTTACCTGATATGGCAGAAGGTGAAACTCCCGTATGAGGTTCCTGCTATTGAAAATGTCACGGCCATCAATATGGTTGACGTTGAGGCGAATGCTAAGGCAAGGAACATTCTCATACACGGTCTTAGCCGCGGTGAGTATGATAGGATTTCTCACCTTCGCTCCACTCATGAGATTTGGGTAACCCTCGATGCTTACCATGAGGGCTCTACTCAAATCAAGACTGTGAGGCAGGACCAGTTCAAGCGCGAGTACAACAAATTTGATCAACGCGCTGGTGAGAGTCTCGACGAGTGTTTTGGTCGGTTTACAAAGATTTTGAGCGACCTCCGAGCAGTTGGTTACATATACCCTGACTCGGACAATGCTCGGCATTTCTTGACCGCACTTGACCTTCGGGTTTGGGAGATGAAGGTGACCACCATCAAGGACACCACCGACTTATCAACTCTGACTCTTGACGGGCTTTATTGCCGCCTCAAGACTCATGAGATCGATGTCGTCTCTCGGAAGACGAAATCTCAGTCGATGGCTTTGGTCACCGATCCCATTGGATCTTCTTCTTCTGATCTTTCTATTGGTTTCTCTCTTTCCGCCCTTTGCGAGCTAAGCGATGACCAATTGGAAAATTTTCCAGAAAATGAGCTTGCTCTTCTCTCTCGCAAGTTTTATCATGCATACAAGAGGGTGAGAGAGAGGAAGAGAGGTGGCATGATCACCTGCTTCGAGTGTGGTGGCCCTAACCACATTCGGACGAACTGTCCCAAGCTGGAGAAATGCAAGAACGACGTTGGCGGTTCGGGCAAGAACGACTACACCGACAAGAACCACAACAAGAAGCCTCCAGTTCGTGAACCGGCGCACGAGAAGAAGTACCGCAACTTCTCCAAGAACAAGAAGCTCTTCCACCGAGTCCTCACCGCGCTTGACGACATCAACCTCTCCGACGCGGAGACATAGAGCGACGAGGGCGAGGATGATCCGCAAGAGAAGAAGGGCGGCGACGACTTCTCCGGCATGTGCTTCATGGCCGACACCAACGACATCAGCGACTCCGAGCTCTCTGACTGACTCGGATGAGGTACCCTCCTATGACCAGCTCAACGAAGCTTTACGCAAATTAGGAAAATTTCATGCTAGAGTTAGAGCTAGGTGTACGGAGCTTGAGAAGGAAGTAGGTACCTTGACTCGGAGTTAGCTTCACTTAGATCTTCTCCCTCCCGAGTCACTGATGATTGCTCTTTGTGTGATGCTATTCTTGTGGAGCTGGAGAACTTAAGGACCATACATGATAGTGTGCTTGCTGAACTTGATGGTCTTAGGTTGAAGAATGCTAGCACTAGTTCTGTTGATGCTATTCCTGTTGAGGCTAGTTTTCTTCATGCTCACTCCACTCCATCATGTGCTAATTGCCCTAAATTGCTTGCCAAAATTGATGCCATAAGCGAACACCTTAGAAAGCTTTCTGCTAGAAATGATGAACTTGAATTGCATGCTTCTAAGGACCTAGTCAGCTCATGTGAGGACTGTAGGCAACTAAAACTTGACAATGATGTTTTGAATGTCAAGTGTTATCAACTTGCTAAGGACTTACTAGTTAAGTCAAAAACTGGTTGCTTGCTGTGTGTTGGGGTTAAGGATGATGTGGATCAAATCTATGTCGAGTTTAGGAAGAAGTTAAAAGACCAAACCCTTAAGATTAGAGATGCTCCTTGCATTTCTTGTGAGGCCCTCAAGATTGAGGCAGCCGTGTTAGGGGAACAAAAAGCGCGTGCTGAGAGATCTTCTCTTTCTCTTTCTGGTTCTTCTTCTTCCTCTCCTTCCCCCTGTTCTTCTTGTGCTTCTTTCTTTCGAGATTGCCAGTATCTTATGAGCACTCTCGAGAAGTTTGTTGGAGGCAAGAAGAAGCTCAATCTTATTCTAAACCAATCCAAGATTAGTAGATTCAATCAAGGTCTAGGATTTGATCCCTTGGAGCACGCTCAGGCGCATCCTCCCACCATTGTGCGTGGCTCCAAGAGTGGTGAGATTGTGGTAGCTCCCAAAGTGAGTACCACCATGTTTACAGAAGGTGCATGTGTACTTCGCCATGCTAGAGGCAGAAGCAATAGGAGTAGTCACCTAGTAGATTTCTGCTTCAGGCGCGCCAAGATCACTCGGCGTGAGCGTGTTGCTGCTCTTAGGGGTATTCAGGGTCATCCCCAGACTTTGAGTGCTCCTAAGACACACCTTTGCTTCTAGACAAAGTTAGAGAGTCGCTGTGTTTTGGCAGCGTCCGAGGACTTGGTTTTCATGCTAGTTCTTGAGTTTTAGTCCCGAGCTGTTCAGTGAGTCGATCTTTCCGCCGTCCTCTTGATATTCCTCATTTTTCCCATCGAGGTAGATATCGGCGGCGTGAGGTGTTTTCCAGAGGAGATCCGAGACGACCTTCTTGGGATGGTCCGCTTTTGCACCACAGCGTGCCAACCCAGCTTTGACTCTAGATTATCTACGAGTTGCTCCTGATCGTGTGAGAGTTGAGCATCAGAGAGACACTCGAATCCAGTCTTCTTCTGTGGCTGGTACTCTGATGTGTCGTATGGTTCAGTATTGGGTTCCTAAGTCTTCACTCTATCCCAGTACTGAGTCATCTTTCTCTCTTTTGTCTTTATCAGGTTCGTCGGATGGGGAAGGGCGATGTTTGGATTGTTGACTCCGGTTGTTCTCGTGTAACATCCCAAAATTTGAGTTTTCAAAAATCTTTTGTTTAGTTCATCTTTCCAAAAATCCCCGCGAATTTTCTCTCTTTAATAAAGCTTAATCTGAAATTTTCTAATGCTAAAATAATTTAATTTGACTAATATAAACTTCAATTAAAATAAATTTAGTTTTATTTGAGTTCATTGTGCTTCAAGGAATTTTCTGTAATTTTTTTTAAGATTTTTCGGAGTTCGTTTGCTATTTATTTGGAATTAATTTAAATTAAGCCTTTTGTTAAATTTAATTAAATACTGCAAAATTTTAAATAAAGTTTGGTTAAAAATAATTTATTTGAGCTCCAAATGTCTTAAAATATTTTCTGGAATTTTTTTTAGAATTTTTCTGGTATTTTTATTGCTCAAAACGAATTATTTTAATTTCTGGAATTATTTTAATTCGGAAATTGTTCTAAATCGACGTGGCAGCTCCAGAGGCGGCCACGTCATCGCCGATCTCAGCCCTCAGATCTCCATCCGACGCACCAGAATGCGCCACGTCATCCCTTTACTGTTTATTGCGCGCCAAGTGTTCGATCCGATCCGTTTTCAATCCAAATTCGGTTTTTCTTCGTGTCTCCTTGTAGGGCACGACTCCCCAGCCTATATAAGTGTCCTAAGACCCCTCTCACGACCCCTAATCCCCAGAGCTCCTACCAAACCATAAAAACTGCAGCCATTGTCTTCCGGTGCGCCGCCATCGTCGGCCGATTTTGACATCATGTTCCCTGTCATCTCGGTGAGTTTTTCTAAAATCCGCTCACGTCATCTCGTGCCATATGGTCCAGTCTAGCTCTCCACCAAATTTGGTGCAGTTTCATCTAGGAAATCAAAAGTTACGGCCGTTCCAATCTCGAATCTTGTCGTCGCCCGTTCTCCTTTGTTTTTGCTAGTTTGACCGTGAAATTTATTCTGTAGACTCATCTTGATGTCCTCTACCTGGTGCTCACCCTGACTCAAGGTTTTGTCCTCGGGATTGCTGCAGAAAATTCAATCTTCCCCGATCAGACTACGAACGTACAGCAGAAAACTTCGTCGTGCGTTCCCCATTGATCCAGAAGGTAAAACTCAGATCCGTTCATGTCATATTGTGCCAAATGATCCCAGATAGCTCTCTGAAAAATTTGGTTAGGTTTCATCCATTATTTTAATAGTTATGACCGTTTGATCTATTAGCTTTAGCGACCATTCATCGATGGTTTGTGAACTGTCCATTGGGTTGCCGCCAAATCCGCTTATACCGTTGAGATCGTCTCGCCGCGTTCACGTGGTGCTCACTTCCCTTTGCTGTTCCATCCACGAAAATTTTAATATTCGTTAGCCGCCGCCTTTAAATCGGTCTGCGTAGTCTTTCGCCGCCAACCATCTTAGTTCGCCTAGTCGTGTCGTCATGTCCATGAGGCCATCATTCTCTGGTTTGCCCATCTTTAGAGTTCATTTGGTCTTCGGTTGCCATCAAAGCCATAAACTAGTATCTAACAGTAAATCGTTCGATCCAGTTCTTTTGTTATCGGATCTTGTTTGATTAGCCACCCTTGGTAATATTTTATCGCAGAGCCAACCCTACCTATCCTATCCCTATGCCAAGTGGATCTATCATGAGTCGTTCCTCTCCAACCCTAATTGAACCTTGTGTCCAATCTGTCGTTGACGATGCATCATGTCATTTAAACCTCGCAACTCGCAGATCAATCCTGTGCCATATCATATCATTGTACCGATAATCGACATCTCATCTTTGCATGAGTGTCCTGTCATTGCTTCGCTATCTTTGCATGTGTGCATGGTCGCAAAAGCCCTAGTGCAATATCATCATCCTCTCTATCGCCTTATTGTAATCTAACCCCATCACCTATGAGTTTAGCCTTGTCTTCATTTCCTCGCGGCCTTGTCATCGTCAAGCCTCTTGATCGACGTATGACTGATCTCAGATCGAATCGCATGAATGTCGACCCCTTGTCCATGTCCTGTTCTTGAAAATCTAATCTGCCATTGACCTAGAAGTCATTCGTGGACTTGGTCGATAGACCATTGGCCATATGTCATATCCTTGTGCCATATCTAATCTATTAGTCTATCTTTCTTTTGTTTGATTGTATATCCGCTTAGTCAACAAAAATCATCATTGAGCATCGACTTAGTTCATTGCGAACTAACGTATCTTTATGGACCGGTTTATAGATCGAGAGCCCATATGTCATTGTCTATCCAATCAAGATAATAACTTCAGAAGAAATATTCTTTGGAATATTATTATTTCTTTCTCAGTTATCAGTCTTTTCCTTTTCGGTGTATTCCGAAAGCTCGTTCTCTTTTGTCTAATCTCTGATCTAATCCATTCAAGTTCCTAAATTCATCTAAGCCTTTGTGATCCAATACTATCCGTTCTCAATTTGGATTTTATTTGATTTATCTTTTGAGTTGGTTTGTATTTGCTTCTTCTTTAATCGTTAGACGTATCGTCCTAAGTTGTTCTAAGGGGCTGAAGATTAAGAAGGTAAAGATTGAAGATCGAAGATCAAGAATCAAAGATAAAGAGTAAAGAACAGTAAAAATCGCAAGGGCCAGGCAAGTTGTGCTTTGATCATGTTGAACCCATGTTTATAAAATTGCTATATTTGTTTTACCCTATTGCATATTATTTCAAGTGTACAATTGTTTCAAATTAAATTGGGACTTAGCTATTATACCAATTTGATCTACACCCTACCTTGTCATTTGTATGCCATGATCTATTGTCACCCTAGATTGGTTCAATATAGTTGGTTAGTAATTATAATCAACATGGGATGGTTAGTCCGTATTAGTTGCTTAGCCATGCCATGTCATCACATGTATTAGAATCATTGATAATAAATCTAGATTAATGGAATATGGAACAATGTTATGAACTTGTGTGTCATGTGGGATCACACGATGAGATTGAGTTGTTGTGACGAGTCATGGCACGCAACAATGTTGAATTGTCGATGGCACGTGGTGCTTGGTAATCAACTTGGGTGATAATCACTTAGATTGGGGCAAGTGACAAGGGGCGAGTATGCTAAGGTGGGCCCGATGGGCAGAAGGTATGTGGATGTCTTGCCCTGATCATTCTAAGGACTTAACCTTGCAAGCCTTTGACCTGAGTCAATCATGCAACCACATGTCTGGTATGGGCCAGCCTAGCTGATTAATTTGCAATGTCTTAACTTTGGTACTATCGTGGTCGGTGTGAGTTCCCGAGTTATGGAGTAATTCACATGGCGCAAGAGGGGGGCCCTGGATGTGGTAACCAGTCCCACCAGTGTTGAAACCTTAGCGGGTAGTATCGGGTTAAGCCAGAGCATTGTAAAGGCTTTGTCGTGATCTCTCTGCGGGCACACCAAAGGAAGTGTGCTAATAGCTTGGCAACAAGGGACGATCATGTCGTGTGGGTAAAGTGCATAACCTCTGCAGAGTGTGAATCTATTCGAATAGCCGTGCTCGCGGTATTGAGCAATGCTCGGGAATTACAGTTAAGGTTTAGACTTTTGTTAAACAAAACTTATTGGGATGGCAGGATGCCATGAAAAGTGGAAATTGACTTAGGTTTGGAAACTTGATTTACTTCAGAAATGCTGAATCTATCTATTCTTGTTATTTGTTTCTGATCTTTACAATCTATTTATTGTATTTGTTCATAAATGCCTTCTTCGCAAAATAGCCATAATAGCCTTTTCCTTTGGAATAAGCCTTGCATATAGTTACATAGAATTGCATTACATGCACAACTTGTTGAGTGCTTTATGTACTCACCCCTTGCAAGACACAAAATCATCGGTTGAGGAGAAGACTACAACTTGAAGGAGGAGAAGTTCTACGAGGCGAATATCTAGGAGTTGAAGCTTGTCGGTTGCACGTGGCATATTGATGGGATTCACCACATTCTTCATTCTCTTTGCTATTTATTTAATTTGAGTTGAAGCCACCAAGGCCTCGCAAGTGTAAGTTTGACCTAAAGGTCGTTTAATAGTTCTATATTAATAGATGAAGTCTTTATTTATTATTTTGTTGTGTATGATTGTGATATTTCATCTATGTTGAGACTGTGTGCACTAGCTTGATCCTGGACTAGTGCTGAATACACAGAGGGTCCGAATTTGCATATTCGGGTCCCGACATCTCGTCATATGACCGGAGATTCTCGTTGGTTCTCTTCCCTAGTCCGAGCGCCCGGTGATGAGTTAATCACTTTTGGGGATGCATCTTCAGGTAGAGTCATTGCTAAAGGTACCATCTGCATTAACCAAAATTTCATTCTTAAAGATGTTGCCTTAGTAAGTAAGCTGCAATACAATCTGCTCTCTGTTTCTCAGCTTATCGATGAATCTTTCGAGGTAAGCTTCAAGAGTAATGCCTGTAGAATTCTTGATTCATCAGGAGGGTTAATTTGCGGGATTTCTAGATTTGGGAGAGTCTTTCGTGCTGATTTTTCTGCTTCTTTTGGAGACTCTCTTGATGTTTGATTGCTACGAGTCCGTGATCTCTCCTTCGGCATAGGAGACTTGGTCACATTGGTTTTGATCATTTGACTGAGTTAGCGCCACGATCTCATTCGGGTTTGCCCAAACTCAAGATGGTCAAAGACTTAGTTTGCTCTCCTTGCCGACATGGCAAGATGGTTCTTGCTTCTCATCCTCCGATCCAGTAGTGATGGTGATGCACCGGACAGCTTTTACATATGGACCTTTGTTGGTCCAAATAGAGTCACGATCAACGGGGGAAGTGGTATGTTCTTGTCATCGTTGATGATTTTCTAGATACTCTTGGGTATTCTTTATGGCCTCGAAGGATGAGACTTTTCTCACTTGAGGGTTTGGTCAAGAGGTTGTGTATTGAGCTCCCGGTGCATTACGAGCTATCTGCAGTGATAATGGCACGGAGTTCAAGAATTCCTACTTTGAGAGTTTACGTGTGGAGTCTGGTTTAGAGCATCGTTCTCTTCTCTCTCGCCCCTCGTGAGAATGGCGTAGTGGAAAGGAAGAACAGAACCTTGGTTGAGATGGCCAGATGATGCTAGGAGTCAAGACTCCTAGGAAGTTTTGGTGAGGCTATAGCTCTTGCTTGCCATGTTTCTAATTTCGTGTTTTTGAGAGCACATCCGCATCGCACTTCTTATGAGTTGAGGTATGGGCGAAAGCCCGGTGTGTCTCATTTTCGCGTTTTCGGTTGCAAGTGTTTTATCTTGAAGTCTGGTAACCTAGATAAATTTGAGTCTCGCTCTTGATGGTATCTTTCTAGGTTACTCGACTTCTTCTCGTAGCTATAGAGTCTGGAGTGTTGATGCGCATAGGATCATAGAGACCGTGATGTGACCTTTGATGAGGCTAGCCAGAGCTAGACACGATGTTTGAGCTCTTCTTATCCCTCCGAGACCATCTTTGTAGAAGATGAGGATGATGGAGATGATGGTGTTCCACCGGATCCAGTCCCTCTTCACCCGAGGTGCCTCCTGCTTCCATTTCGCACCTCGGGAGACTAGCCCTTGCCTTGAGCTCTCCTTGACTAGTGGCTCGCTCATACCTCTTATGTGCATGAGGTAGAGGCCATACATTTCTGGACCTCCTGTCATATTCAACGTTCTCATCCACTGATCGGATCATTGGTGATCTGTTTGAGCGGTCACTCGATCAAAATCAGGTTTGTCGATTCTGCCTCCACTGCGCCTTCGTTGCCTCCTTTGAGCCGAAGGATGTTTCTCATGCATTATCCGATGAATCGTGGATTAATGCTATGCATGAGAACTTGAGAACTTTGAGAGGAACAAGGTATGGCAGCTTGTCAAGCCCCCATCCGTCATAATGTCATTGGGACCAAATGGGTGTTAAAAACAAGCAGTGAGGATGGGGTTGTCATTCGCAACAAGGCTAGGCTAGTTGCACAGGGCTTTTCTCAGGTTGAGGGTCTTGACTTTGAGGAGACCTTTGCCCATGTAGCTAGACTAGAGGCTATTAGGATCCTGCTTGCATTCTCTGCATCCCAGGGCTTCAAACTCTATCAAATGGATGTCAAGAGTGCATTCCTCAATGGATATATTGAGGAAGAGGTTTATGCCAAACAACCTCCAGGATTCGAGGAACCCAAGTTTCCGAGTCATGTATACAAGCTCTCCAAAGCTTTGTATGGACTCAAGCAGGCCCCCAGAGTATGGTATGAGAGGCTCAAGTCTTATCTTCTCTGCCATGACTTCAAAATAGGCATAGTAGACAAAACTCTGTTCATCAGACACCATGACGTTCATCAGACACCATGAGTCTCATTTTCTTCTTGTCCAGATTTATGTGGACGATATCATTTTTGGTGGCTCATCTCATTCGCTTGTGTCTCAGTTTTCTGAGGTGATGAGCATAGAGTTTGAGATGAGTATGATGGGCGAGTTGAGCTACTTTTTTGGCTTCCAAATCAAGCAGACTCGGGAGGGTACTTTCTTGCATCAAGGCAAGTATACCCGTGACCTCCTGAGGCGCTTCGATATGTCTGATGGGAAGCCGGTTATGACTCCTATGGCCACCACTGCTGTCCTCGAGCCCGATGAGGATGGTGAACCTGTTGATCAAAAGGAGTTTCAGAGCATGATCGGCTCCCTCTTGTACCTTACTGCTTCGAGGCCGGACATACATTTCGTTGTGTGTCTGTGCGCTCGATTTCGAGCTTCTCTTTGCACCTCTCACCGCCAGGCGGTCAAGCGCATCTTCAGGTACCTTCGTGCTACCACTGATTATGGTATTTGGTACTCTTCGTCTTCTTGTCTATCTCTTAGAGCCTTTTCTGATGCCGACTTTCTTTGGTCAGAGGATAGATAGGAAGAGCACTTACGTACTTGCCAATTCATTAGCACTTCTCTTGTTTCTTGGTCATCTAGGAAGCGATGCAGGGTTGCACACCAACCGCCGAGGCCGAGTATATTCTTGTAGCTTGATTCTTTGTCAGAGCAGTGCTCTGGATGAGATCGACCTTACGGGACTATGGGTTAGAGATAGAGAGTGTGCCACTTTTCTGTGACAACACTTCAGCTATTTGCATTGCTAAAAACCCAGTGCAACATTCCCGGACCAAACACATTGATATTAGATATCACTTCATTAGAGACCATGTGGAGAAGGGAGATATCGTGCTTCAGTTCGTAGAGAGTGACCTTCAATTAGCCGATAGCTTCACCAAGCCTTTGGATAGCTCCAGATTTGTTGCCTTGAGGAGTGAGCTTGGATTCGTGAGCCCTTACGGCCTTTCGTGAGGGGGAGCTGGTTTGTATATTATGTATTATATGTTTTCTTCCAACTTTTCTTTTCTTTGTATTTCTTTTGGGGGACTTTGGGCTTGTTTTCTTGAGTTGAGTTCACTCACTTAGACTTCTGGCATGCCTTCCATGGACCTCTTATCTTGTGCTTTAGGCTGCTATCATGCGTGATTAGCTGTTCTCTCTTCTCTCTAGGTTGAGTTCCCTCACAGTCTTATAAGTCTAGCAGGTTTTGGGCCTCCTGGGTAGACAGGGTCTGTGTGCACTCCTTAGTTTGAATCTAGAGTCAGCTTCCCTATGTCAGTCACTTGGAAGATAAGAGCGAGTCTATGCCGTAGTGAGTCTCTTATATCTTTTCTATGCTCTATAGCCATCCAGTTTTGCAGTTTCTCGACTTCTTCTCCTCATTCTGTTTTTCTGGTTATTATTGATTTCATTCGATTTTTTTGTGCCTAATCTTGATAATAACTCAACTTTAACCAGATTTGAGCTTAAAATTGATTCATTTGTTGAGGGGGAGTTTGAGAATCTGTTCGTTCATTGCATATAGACTGCATTTCCTGTTTAATGAGCTTTGTCTATTATGCAATTGATATCTTCTTCATGCTATACACCATGCTGCATCATATGGAGGAAATCACTAGCTCAGATATGTCCAAGTTCATTTAACTTGCTAAGCTTTAAAATGAAAAAAAAGCCTTAAATGAAAAACTTGATGAAACTTGTTGCTTTTACTTGCTAGATTTCTTCTCTAGAGGTTTCTGCCATAATTTGAGAAATTTTGGAGTTCTCTAGAGTCCCTATAGCAACTTGGGTGAAACTAGTTTGATCCATGCTAGAGTCCTTCAATTGCTCATGAATCATTGTGCTAAAAATGAAAATTAAACAAAATTGACTCTTCTTGTGCACATACGACTCAACACCTTGCATTCACAAGACCGCTTCCCATTGCACCTGGGATGAACTTGGAATACATCGTGTTTGACCTAGACCATCCTCTTAAGAGTTCATCTTGAGATGGTCGCATATGGCTTGAGTCAATTGGTTGTCAAAAGAAAATGCAAATAAATTAAAGACAAAGACATATGTGGGTAAAGAATGCAAATAATGTCAAACATTTGCACCCCTCTATGTCTTGTATGATGATAAATCAAAATTTGCATTAAGTGATAAATGAGCCCAAGGACCTTGTATGCTCTTCTAGATTCCCAAAGTGTTGAGTAGGTTGAACTCTAGGTTTTCCTTTTGATCCTTAGAGTGGCTATTCTTCTATTTTTGAAACTAAAGCTAAGTGTTGCACTTGTCAAATCTTGCTAAAATGAAATATGCAAAACTAAGCTCGTATTTGCACTTGGAAATGTCTTAGTTTAGTCATCTTCTGAAATTGACAAGCTTGGTGTAATATCCTTCCATTTTGATCAATTGGATAATCTTCAAAGCTCTTTCGATTGCATTTCATGCATACATAAAAAAATTGATGCCTATATTGCCAAAAGGGGAGAAAACGTAAAAAGGCATCACTAAAAAGATAAAAATGTGAATGCTTATTTGGTTATTATGATCCTTGTAAAACTATCTACTACTTCTGTTGGATCATAATCTCATAATCACATTTGACATGTTTAGTTGGATTTTAGAGTTTTTGTTGAAAACTTGCTCTTTCTTAAATTTAACTCTAAAATCTAAATTCCTTTTCGTCAACTTGGTAATGGTTCTAATTTCTATCTTTGGACCAGGTTTGACTTTACAACTAAAAATTGCTTTCTTCTTCATTTTCTTCAAACTCAAATTTATGCCTTTTTGTGTGGTTTGTCAATATACTCATCAAGGGGGAGATTGAAGGGCCATGTGGAGGTCTATCCATGTTTGTGATGAGTATTTGACTTTATTTGAGCAAGGTGTGCTCAAGTTTGAGTTTGATTTGGATTGATTTTCAAAATAAAGCATTTTGAGTTGTCTCTGCCAGGAGTGGCAGTACCGGTCGTATGGACGCGGTAGTGATGAGTTGGATGGTTTATTGCACATCATTGTGGGCATTGCTATGTGAGGAGTTTCCTTGTTTTTGATGGTTGAAGGACGACGGTGCTAGGTCATGGTGAGGCGAAGGATGATCGGGACTAGGCGAGGAGCGTCGGAGGTCCAGACGGTTGGGAGATCGCCGGAAGATGATCGGAGACGAGTCCGGGCAAGTCAAGAAGACAAGGAAATGAGTTGATGCTAGCTAGATGCCGCGTGGATCAATGAGGGTTGTCGGATTGAGGTCTAGTTGATAGGTTAGTGGGTCTAGGTAGTATGCTTTGAAAATCGTGCAAGAAAACCAGGTATGTGTGTGGGTTTTGGGTTAGCCCTTCCATGGCTGTGTGTGTGGGTTAATCCTAGCCCTTAGATGAGTGCTCTAGGGTTGAGGGACTCATCCAAGGGTGGTAGGTGGCCCAAGAGTAGTACAAATAGGGGTGTAGGGGTAGACTCCTTCCCTTGAAGGTTTTGAGGTTTGTGAATGCTCCTTGGAGCTTTGCCCACATGAAAGTGAGGCTTTGTAACCTCTCCTTCCAGAAATGAAAGTTTTATCCATCCACCTCTGAATTTATTTTGCTCATTTACATTATGTCTTTACTTTACGCAATTTAAATTCAGCATTTACTTTCCCGCAATTACATTCTCGCAATTTACTTTCATGTAATTTGGATTTGCCTCCCCTCCTTCTAAATGCTGCTAATATTGGATGTTTTGAGTGTGTTCATATGGTTTTACATCTCTTTTGCACTCTTGGATTGAGTAGAGAACATCTTTTCTTTCAAGTTCCAACTTTGTTCAGAACTTGTTCTTCGCGCAGCAGTCAGTGTTTGATTTCTATAAAAATCTTGAAAAATCTTTTTCAAGCGATTCATGTTGGAGGAGGTGCGGGAATCGGACATCCACTTGTAGAAAAATTTTGGAGTTCACTTGTTGCACCGTTTCGGCGCCATGAGGTGAAAACTGAGCCCCAAACTTTCTGCTCGAAGTTCTTGACCAGACTGTGTTCTTAGATTTTTTCTGTTTTTTATGTAAGGATTTTTGAGGAGAAATTTGGTGGAGTTCTTAACTACTCTGATGCTCATGGGGAAAAAAATTCTCAAAATTTTGTGAGCTGCAGAAACCCACCAACCTCCTGTGCAAATTGAGGACAAGTTCTGGAAATTCTGCTTTTGCTTTTCTGAAAGTGACTTTTGTGATTTGAATTGATGTCCTTTCTAAAAGCAAGAGTTTGAATTGATTCCTCTTTATCTTGGACACTAGACAACCAGTATTGTGACTCAAAATTCCCCACATATTTTATGGTACTTATCCATGCAAGATTGGGGTACACATAGTTGTCTAGTTTTTCAGGTTTTTCACGATTTCCTTTGAGCGATCTTGTCAAGGTTTTTGTTGGAGTATTTTGGGGGAAATTTTATTTGCGACCATTCACCCCCCCTCTGTTCGCCATCTCGGTCCTAAAGTTTCGCACCCAACCGTCGTATGATACATCTTAGGTCCGACTTGGGACATATTAGGATTTGCGCGGCTCTTGGCGGAGTGATACCCATATCCGACTGCTGTAGGATATAGCTTAGGCTCGGCTTGGAGCATATCCGGATTTCTTTGGCTCATGGCCGAGTGATATCCATATCCGACTGGTGTAGGATACAGTTTTGGTCCGTCATGGGACATATCAAAATTTTCTTGGCTCATGGCCGAGTGATACCCATATCCGACTGCTGTAGGATATAGCTTAGGCTCAACTTGGAGCGTATCGGGATTTCTTAGCTCATGGCCGAGTGATACCTGTATCCGACTGGTGTAGGACACAGCACTGGTCCGACTTGGGACATATCGAGGTTTATCCAAATGGTATCCGTACTCGTTTACTACGACGCACAGCTTTTCGACCCTCACGGGGCATACCATTGGATTTGTGCCCGTTTAGGCTCAACTCGTGATATATGATTTCGTCATGCGGTAACCACCTAGCGACCCAGCGTGGGGTCACAAGAAGATATTTTTAATCAAAACTGGAGGACACCCACGTCTCGCTTAGTTCGATAAGTAGTGAAACATCCCATCGTGGGGAGCAACGTGTCCCAAATATGACTTGGTCAAACCATAACTGCCTCTGTATGTCAGGACGTCTGGCTAGCAAATCATTACAAAGCATAGAGTGAAGGGAAACGCGGTATGCTACGCTAGCACAAAAAAAAAACTACCGCGCAACCAGAAAGCTACTCGCAAGAAGGGGATCATAGATAAGATTACCACTAGACGCGCAGTTGCGGAATCCTTCGCGCATCGATGTAGTGGTTCGTCCTCGCCGCAGTCGTTGCGTCGATGTAGTGGATCGTCCTCGCCTCGCCGTGGATCGTCCTCCCACGCCGCAGTCGCAGCAGCGTCACCGCAGTAGTCCACACGTCCAGAGATGGAACGCCGCGCGTCGTGTGCAAGCACCTAGTCGCTCGGCGAGGCGCGAGAGGAGGAGGCTAGGGTTTCAAGTGAATCAAACCTAAACCGTGGAAAGCACACTCTGCGCCTTCCCTCCTCCCCTCCTTATATAGCCACGAGATGAAACCCTAAACCAGGGCCCACCAGCATGCTAAGCCCACGAGGTTCATTAATTACGGATCAATCCAAATTAATGCGTCCCACCCATTAAGTGTGTGACCTGCAGGTTCACATACGTTTGGACATGGATTCGAAAACTCCTTTTCAATCCAATAGTTGGTAGCGGCTTCTTGCAAAGTATGCCAACTCCCAAACATACTGTGATCAAATCGAGCAGAACCTATCAAAAGAACTCATGTAATAATCCCTTTGCCAAGTATATGAAGATTGATCTCAAGGCGAAGCATGTCATCCTTTGATGATTCAATCCATCTCTCGTATCCGTGATATATTAATAAGTTGTGATTGACTCCTCAATCACGGCATGGCCATGCACTTTCTTAATCATATCACACGAGTGGCCTTGTCATATATCTCCGTTTCATTGGGTGGCAAATTCCATCTTATTCGCTCACTTCCTCTGCACGTTTCATAGTAAACATGAAAGCTACCTTTATAACTATCCGGTTAGGAAGTAGTGTTTGATAGCCCCAAGGAAAACTATTACACATGTAGGGAATATGACAATCTCAGGTCTAAGGATCATACATCTTCTAGGTATGAGATACACGATGACACATAAGAATGAAACATTCTCGCAGTTGTCCCATAGCGGGTCTATCTAACCCATGTTCTTCAACATGGTCCACAATGTAGAGATGATATCTCCATATCCCATGATCTATGAAGCATGATCATCGATCACTACATGTCTTGATCTATTCATCGTAGTCCTATACGATGATATCCGATCGAGAGATATTTATCGAATTACATCATTAAGTAAAGAGCTTCATAATCAAGTCACATACTTGTTGATCAATACAATGATATACATTCATTGGACCAATAATCATATTATTATTCATAAACATAGTCATGTTACAATCATCTAAATGATTGCCTCAAGGGCATAACACTAACAATCTCCCACTTGCACTTGAGTCAATCAATTAAGTATCTAATACCAATAGACCTTGTGTGCGCCTCATGCTTAGGGTGTGGCGTTGGCTTTGTCAGCGGATCGGCCACATTGGCTTCCGTATGTACTTTGCATATTCTCGACGTCACCTCTATCCACAATCTCGCGAATAAGGTGAAAGCGGCGGAGTATGTGTTTAGACTTTGATGTGATCTAGGCTCTTTTGCTTGTGCAATGGCACCACTATTATCACAATAGATGTCCATTGGACTAGAGACACTAGCGACCACACCAAGCTCGTGATAAACTTCTTAATCCACACAGCCTCCTTTGCGGCCTCCGAAGCGCAATGTACTCCGCTCGTCGTAGAGTCGGCCACCGTGTTTTGCTTGGAACTCTTCCACTTCTGCTCCTCCATTAAGTGTAAACACAAACCGGATTGCGATCGAAAATCATCTTTGTCGGTTTGGAAGCTTGCATCGGTGTAACCCTTTGCAACCAGATCTTCCTCACCTCCAAAAACAAGGAACATACCCTTAGTTCTTCTCAAGTACTTGAGGATATTTTTACGGCTATCCAATGACCATCACGAGATCCGCTTGGTATCCGCTCGTGACACTTAGAGCATATGAGACATCCAGGCGTGTGCAGATCATGGCATACATAATAGACCCAATAGTTGAAGCATATGGAATCTTGCTCATCTGTCTCGCTCATCGGATGTCGAAGGACACCGATTCTTGCGAGATCGATGCCATGTGACATTGGCATGAAACCTCTCTTGGATTCATGCATATTGAACCTTTTCAATATCTTGTCAATGTACGTTTCTGACTTAATCCAATTAACCTTTTGATCTATCTCTATAGATTTTTATGCCCAAGATATAGCATGCTTCTCCCAAGTCCTTCATTGAGAAACTCCTTTTCAATGAAGTCTTAACATCTTCAAGCATAGGAATGTCATTCCCGATTAATAATATGTCATCCACATACAAAATCGTAAATACAAGTGCGCTCCCACTAGCCTTCTTGTAAACACAAGGCTCTTCTTCATTTTGATAAAGTCAAAACCTTTGACTACTTCATCAAAGCGAATGTTCCAACTCCTAGATGCTTGCTTTAACCCATAAATGGATCTTTGAAGCTTGCATACCCTTTTAGCATATTTAGGATCAACAAAGCCTTGAGTTGTATCATGTATACATCCTCGAAAGATTCCCATTAAGGAAGGCTGTTTTGACATCCATCGCCATATTTCATAATCAAAATATGCAGAATAGCTAAAATGATCCGGACAGACTTGAGCATGGCTACGGTGAGAAAGTTTCATCATAGTCAACTCCTTGAACTTGTTTGAAACCCTTTGCCACCAACCGTGCCTTATAGATCTGAACATTTCCATCTCGTCTATCTTTTCTTGAAAATCCATTTGCACTCAATGGTTTTTACACCATCGTGAATCGACCAAGTTCCAAACTTGATTGTCATGCATGGATTGAATTTGGATCTCATGGCTTCAAGCCATTTTTCGGAGTTGGGTCCATCATTGCTTCTTCATAAGTCGTGGGCTCATCATTGTCCAACAATAATATGTCATTCCCATATCTAATAGGTACATGGCGTGGCCTCCCGACCTCACGTGGGTGGAGTCTCTTCCACAGGTTGTACAACACTTTGTACATCTTGTGAAGGTTCAGAGGTAGCTTGAACATATTCATGTGATTCTCGAACTTCATCAAGATACACATCACTCCTCTTGATTTCTTTTGAAAGAAACTCTTTCTCCAAAAGACACCATTTGAGCAACAAAAACTTTGTTCTCGTTTCTTTTGTAAAAGTAATATCCTTTTGTTTCTTTAGGATACCCCACAAAAAGCATTTTTCTCGATTTAGGTGCGAGTTTATCGATTGTAAGCGTTTTACATAAGCCTCACATCCCCATATCTTGAGAAATGACAACATGGGTCTTCTCGGTCCATATCTCATATGGCGTCTTCTCAACGGTTTTGATGGGACCCTATTCAAAGTGAGCGCACTGTCTCTAGAGCGAAACCCCAAAGGATAATGGCGGATCTGTTTGGTGATCATTGACGAACCATATCTAATAAAGTCCGTTCGTCGTTCGGACACACCATTCCATTGAGGCGTTCTGGCGGAGTAAGTTGCGAGCGATTCCACATTGCTTTAAATGATCACCAAACTCTTGGCTCAAGTATTCGCCACCACGATCGGATCGTAAGTGTTTTATTGTTTTGCCAAGTTGATTTTGTACTTCGTTCAAACTCTTTGAACCTTTCAAAAGTTTGATTTATGCCTCATTAAATAGATATATCCATATCTCTGAAGTCATCGGTAAAAGTTACAAAATCTGAAACCCACCCCTAGCGATCGAGCTCATTGGTCCACATACATCCAGTATGTACTAGGGCCAATAATTCACTTGCTCTCTCACTAAAACACGTGAAAGGGCTTTTATCATCTTGCCAAGTAAACAAGATTCACATGTTTCAAATGATTCAAAATCAAATGAGGTTAGAAGTCCATCACCATGGAGCTTCTTCATGCGCTTCTCATTTATATGACCTAGCGACAATGCCACAAAAAGGTAGGGTTCAAATCATTAGGCGGTGCCTTTTACATTAATATTATAGACAGGTTTTCTTGAGTTCAGGGCGTACAACCCATCCACCATGGGGCAACGACCATAATACATATCATTCAAAAATATTGAACAAACAAAGTTCTTTATTCTCAAATCATAACCTTCATGTTCCAAACAAGAAGATGAAATAATGTTTCTACTCAAAGATGGAACAAAATAACAATTATTGAGTTCTAAAACTAATCCACGAAGGCAAATGCAATTGGTATGTGCCAGCAGCAAGACCAAAGAACTCTTGCTTTATTCCCCGCGAAGATCCACTTCTCCTTTTGCCAAGTCTCTACTCTTTATCACCGCAACGAATTGCAAATGTGAGCAACCGAACCGGTATCATATACCCATGAGCTGAGTGAAGAAGTAGCAAGATTAATTTCTATAACATTAATACCTCAAGTGGAAACCACATTTCCATTCTTCTTATCTGCCGGTACTTTTCGCGATTCGTTTCCAATGCCCCGATTTCTTGCAATAGAAGCATTGGGTATCGGTTGAGGGCCAACTTTAAGCTTCAAGCTTAGTTTTGAGGCTCGCGATCTCATCTTGAGCCTTGCCCTTGCCCTTGCCCTTGCTCTTTCCGTTCCCCACCTTAGCCTTTCTCTTTTTGAAAGCGGTTGTTTTCGAACCATCATCACATGATTGGGTTTTTCTTAATGCTTTCCTCCATGCCTTGAGCATCCCATGTAGCTCGGTTAGGCTCTTCTCCATGCTATTCATATGAAAATTCATAATGAATGGCTCAAAGCTCTGAGGCGTAGACCGGAGAATAACATCTGTGGCCAAACCGAGGCTAAGGGAAACTCAAGTTTTCAATCTCCCAATGTAACCAATCATCTTGATCACATGAGGGTCGACCGACTGCCTTGACCGACTTACAAGCAAATAAAAGCTTTGAGATACCATACCTCTCAGCTCTTGCTTGATTCCCAAACATGCCCTTCAAGCCCACAATCATATTGTAAGCATCCTGGTCCTCATATTGCTTTTGGAGCTCGAGTCCATTGTGACTAGCATGAGACAGGTGACCTCTCTGAAGCATTAACATGCTTTTCATATTCAACCCTCAAATTGCGGCGACATTTTGGTGGTTCATCAGAATTGGATTCTCTAGAACATAGTCCTTCTTTTCATGCTTGAGAACAATTCTCGGGTTGTGATACCAATCAACAAAATTAGTTCCATTCAGTTTTCCCTTTCCAAAACCGATCTCAAAGCAAAACCGGTGTAGCAGGAGTAGGAGAAGGTGCCATTGAACTACAACAAAAATATGCAAAGATTCTAAGCACTATGTTTATGTAAAACTTTTATTAAACTTTTTAATTAAAGACACTCCTATTTTATGTCCTTTTATAGACACATAGTGAGTATTCAAGATCCATATTCATTAAACACTAGTGAGCTTTGGCATCACTGCTAGAAATTTAATGACATAGGTAAGCAACACCTTTGCTAATTACATCATATGTAACTCTTGTTTGTTGAGTATGAAAACAAGTAATGAATGCCTCCATCAACTTGACTCATGGCCAGTCAACACCCCCCAAGGGCTCACATGAGGAGGAGCACTTCCGTATTCGGATGCCAATTAAGAAACCTGCCTCATGTGTGTTTTCTAGACACCAATTGTCTTGTATAGGTTCCTTCATTATCTGAAATCAAATCCCAACCACTTATGTCCTCAAGCCCAAAACCGTTTTGATAGCTCGTTTAAATCGCCATTGTTATGCGTGATGTGTCCAACACATCCCTATCATCTATTGAGATAGCCATTGATATACTACTTTGGCAGTCATATCAATAACGATCTAAATTCTTGATAGGTGCAACAATTGGATGGACAATTTGATTTAAGATTTTTAACTATAAGGATGAACAAAGATTACTATGAACATAGCATCACATGCAATGAGCATAAAGAAAATAGCAAGGATAAAACACACATCCACGTAAAATCAAAATAAGTGTGAAATAGCATGGCCCTTAGCATTAAGATCTCCATCATCATGCTTGGTTGTTCACCTAGCCACCTTGCTTGATTTGTTCACCTAGCCATCGTCTTCATCATTATGGATGCAACTCCTTACAACTTTTGATAATGAATTTTACATGATGGTTTGAAGCATCACAAGTCAACACGCAGTCGTTATACAATTTAAATAGCCTTATGGCTTAACACGCACGCAGCCATGTGGAAATTACATGCATCACATACACATAGGCCATACTATTTCACATAATTCCTGCAAAAGCGAGTTAAACAAAAGCAACCCTACGACTCAGGGTCCGAGGCGGCGCCCAGGGTCCAATCAAGGCGGCGCCACCGGTCCCATTGGCGGTCAACCAGATTGACCCAATCCGATCTAATATAATTGGCTTGGTCCCATATGGATACGTTTGAAACCACGATGGCGGTAACCCGGCCGGTAAGGGCAGCGTCGTACCATGAGCGGACTCACCCAAATCAATATTGAATCTGTTTGCGCTTACCATGGATCAACAGATTGACCCAATCCAACTCGATCGATTGGCTTGGTCCCATATGGATCGTTTGAAACCACGATGGCGGTAACCCGACCGGTAAGGGTAACGTCGTACCATGAGCGGACTCACCCAAATCAAGATTGAGTCGGTTTGCACTTTCCTCAAACCCTAAATCGATCGATCTCATCGATGGTGCCGTCACCAATTCATCACATGAACTGGTGAACATGTAATAGATCAATCTACTAACCTCACACATCATATGTGCAACATCCAGATCACAAAACTATACGAGATGGCTCGATACCATCAAGGAAGCGCGGTATGCTACGCTAGCACAAAAAAAACTACCACGCAACGAAAGCTACTGCGCAAGAAGGGGATCATAGATAAGATTACCACTAGGCGCGCAGCTGCGGAATCCTTCGCAGCGTCGATGTAGTGGTTCGTCCTCGCCGCGATCGTTGCGTCGATGTAGTGGATCGTCCTCGCCTCGCCGTGGATCGTCCTCCCACGCCGCATCGCAGCAGCGTCACCGCAGATGATCCACACGTCCGAGATGGAACGCCGTGCGTGTGTGCAAGCACCTAGTCGCTCGGCGAGGCGCGAGAGGAGGAGGCTAGGGTTTCAAGTGAATCAAACCTAAACCGTGGAAAGCACACTCTGCGCCCTCCTCCTCCCCTCCTTATATAGCCACGAGATGAAACCTAAACCAGGGCCCACCACATGCTAAGCCCACGAGGTTCATTAATTACGGATCAATCCAAATTAATGCGTCCCCCATTAAGTGTGTGACCTGCGGGTTCACATACGTTTGGACATGGATTCGAAAACTCCTTTTCAATCCAATAGTTGGTAGCGGCTTCTTGCAAAGTATGCCAACTCCCAAACATCTTGTGATCAAATCGAGCAGAACCTATCAAAAGAACTCATGTAATAATCCCTTTGCCAAGTATATGAAGATTGATCCCAAGGCGAGAAGCATGTCATCCTTTGATGATTCAATCCATCTCTCGTATCCGTGATATATTAATAAGTTGTGATTGACTCCTCAATCACGGCATGGCCATGCACTTTCTTAATCATATCACACGAGTGGCCTTGTCATATATCTCCGTTTCATTGGAGTGGCAAATTCCATCTTATTCGCTCACTTCCTCTGCACGTTTCATAGTAAACATGAAAGCTACCTTTATAACTATCCGGTTAGGAAGTAGTGTTTGATAGCCCCAAGGAAAACTATTACACATGTAGGGAATATGACAATCTCAGGTCTAAGGATCATACATCTTCTAGGTATGAGATACACGATGACACATAAGAATGAAACATTCTCGCGATGTCCCATTGCGGGTCTATCTAACCCATGTTCTTCAACATGGTCCACAATGTAGAGATGATATCTCCATATCCCATGATCTATGAAGCATGATCATCGATCACTACATGTCTTGATCTATTCATCGTAGTCCTATCGATGATATCCGATCAGAGATATTTATCGAATTACATCATTAAGTAAAGAGCTTCATAATCAAGTCACATACTTGTTGATCAATACAATGATATACATTCATTGGACCAATAATCATATTATTATTCATAAACATAGTCATGTTACAATCATCTAAATGATTGCCTCAAGGGCATAACACTAACATTGAGCAGGGTCAATTTCTTTCCCGCCAACTTGGCGAAAACCTAATTTTCCCCCTTTAAAGACTAAGCCGACGGTTCATTTTTTCCATCGCGCACTCCTGCCTCTTTTGCTTCCTTTGTCTCTCTGCCTTCTCCACCGTTAGGGTTAACTACTGTTGCGCTTGCGTCCTTGCGCCGCCGTTGATCTTTTACTCTAAAAATGTCTTCTCAATCATCCAAGAATGCCTCCCCGCAGCCTTTGCCTCAAGATTGGACCACCTCGATCACGACGGAGGAGCGGTTGCAAGCCATGGAGGATGATGAGGTTCTTCCTGCCCTGACTTTGATCTCTATGCGGCCGGCCGCAGGTGAATCCATCCCAACCTCCCATTCCGAAGAGATTGTGGTTTTTGAATCCTTCTTCCAGCGCGGGCTAGGCCTTCCTACCTGCGCCTTTCTTCGCGGTCTTCTCTTCTTTTACGACATTGAATTGGTGAATTTGAATCCCAATTCCATCCTGCAGATTTCTCTCTTTGTTCATCTCTATGAGGCTTTCTTGGGCATCCGCCCTCATTTCGATCTTTTCCGCCATTTCTACCTTTTGAAACCATATCCCTCAAAAAGTGACCCCAAGGTAATTGGGGGAGCCGGATTTCAGTTGCGGGAGGGGTTGAAGAAAAACTACTTCGTCATTCCCTTCAAAACTTCCAATAAAGGCTGGCACCAGGAGTGGTTCTACTGTGCCAATCCAAATCCTGCTCTTCCCTCCTTTGTCGGGCGCCGGCCTAAGGTGTCCCTTTCTTGGGTATCTACTCCCAATGCTGCGGACATGGACCAAGTGCACGATCTCCTTGCGCTGATTGAACAATTGAAGGAGGATGGTCTCACGGGAGTTGGTCTGGCTCTTCATTTTGTTGCTCGCCGGATACAGCCTCTGAAGGAGCAAGTCCATCTAGGATACGCATTAGAAGGAAAGGACGATCCGACCCGGGAACTGCCCGAAGTAATGTCGAAGGAGCAAGTATGTGCTCGGGTAGGCGACTTCTTTATCCCGAGCGTCGAGATATCCACCATCAAATGCCCGAAATCCTTCACCGCATCACACCCTCCTCCTGAGGTGAGCAAATTTAGCTGCTAGATTTTGATATTGTTCTCTGAATGTCTTTTAACAGTGGTAACACTCCTTTCCAGGATCGCCAGGCTTTTTTCAGTGACGCACCTCTCCCAGAGATTCCTGTTCATAAGGGCGCTTCCTTCAAACGACCTGCGCGCTCCCCGGCCGGAGACCCCGCCACCAAGAAGGGGAAGAAAGCGATGACCAAGGACCTCGCGAAGCCCCGGCGCCCGACTGGTGGTCACAAGATTTAGGAACCAACAGCATGAGCCCCAGCGCTTTCGGCTCCCCCTCCCCACGAGCCCGTGGTACAGCCGAGTTCAATTCTGAGAGACTCGGTCAGTCAGGAAGAGCCCCGGGTTCCGGTTTGTAGAGCCCTGAGTGGTCCCTCCGGGAGTGGCTCTGCTACCCGAAAGAAGCCCCCAATGAGAATGAAGAAGTCCGACAGGTTTGATGCCCCATCGACTCTTATTCGGAGCGTTTTGCCAGCTTATTTACTGATCATTCTTCTTGTAGGAATCCTTCGTACGATGTTCCTGTCGAGATGCCGTCCGGGGCCACTAAAGAAATTGAGCACCAGGGCGTTCATGTCTTGGTTGAGGAGGCCTCGCCCGTGGACACAGGAGTGCCCACTGAGCCTCAGCCGCCTTCGCTGACACCCCATGCTTCGGCGTCGGGTCCTGCCGCTCAGGAGCCCATCTCTCTTCCATCCCCCGAGGTTGAAGAGATCTCCCGAGTTCCGCCGACTCCCGCTCGCCCTCAATTCATAATGCAAACCGCGTGGGTTGATGAGGAGGACGACTTGAATCTCCTGGACGACTCGGAGGAGGAGAGAGAAAGGAATGACTTTTACAGTCATGCCACTGCTTGTGCTCGCTTGGCCCGGGTAATTTTTTCGCTACTCTCATCACCTTCGTGCTTGTACCGGTTAGCATGTTCTCATCTTCCCCTGCGATGGTTACAGAAATTGGGAGAGCGCTCTGAAAAGAAGTCCGAGTACCTCCAGAAGATGCTCCCGGAGGTCCGGACGCGCCAGGAATATCTGGCCAAATTGGAGCAGATCAAGGCTGGTCATGCAGCCGAGCTGCGAGCTCTTCGGTCAGAGGTCCAGGCGTTACAGGAAGAGCAGAAAACCCTGCGGCAGGAGAAGCTAGACATCGTAGGCTCCCTTCGAGGTAAAGTGTTTCCTGGACCACCCCTTGCTCTTGTTTTAGTCGTCCGGTCTTTTGATTTCCTTATCTCCGTGTCAGCTCGGGATTCCACTGTTGCGAAGCTTCAAGAACAACTCAAGGTCTCGGAGGCCTCCAAACTAAAGTCAGAGAAAGAGCTAGAAGGTATGTTCAGCAGCTTGGCCCTCTGTAACATCCCAAAATTTGGCTTAATTTAGTTTTTATTGCTTAAATGTGCATTTGTGATTTTCTGGAATTTATTTGGATTTTTCTGGATTTATTTGAATTAATTCTTATTTCAAGTTTATTGCTTTTTATTCAAAAGTATTTAAATCTGTGCAAAGTTGAAATAAAGTTTTGACAAAAATATTTTATTTGAGTCCAGAATGTCTCAAAGTATTTTTGAGATTTTTCTTGGATTTTTCCTGATTATTTTATTGCCTAAAACAAATTAAATGAATTTCAGGAATTATTTTAAATGAGAAGTCTTTTAAAAACCTTGTGAACAGTGTTGGGCCGAGCCCAACAACTCAGGTCTTGCTGAAACCTTCGTCGGTCTTGGCCCAAGTCGGCCCGCGAGAGCCGTCTTCCAGAAACCCTAATTCTTGGCCGTTCGATCATGATCGGGCGTTCCAGAAGAAGCCACGTGGGACTTCGTGTCCTGGCCGTCGGATCGGGACACGCGTAGCGCTGTGGGTTGTCGTCTTCGTTCCGGACTCGGAGTCCGCCGCCGTTCCGCCGTTGGACTTCCTCGCCGTGTAGAGCTCGGACGCCGAGGCTTTAAATGGGGGGGGTAGCACCCCGAGGTTCGTAGTCAAACGCCGCGTCTTTTGGTCGGAGAGATTTCGCGAGCGATCGTAGAACACCGCCGCAAGCTCGCGGAGTTGAGCGTGGGACCGCCGCGGTTTTTGCTCAAGTCGCGCCGCCGGATCGTCGGGTTTCGGCGTTTTGGTTCAAGATCTGAACTCGTCAAGGTGTGCCGCGTCGACTACGCTACGTCTTCTCGTCGGAACTGCGCCGGAACGCCGCCATCTCGGTCTTCTTCCTCGCCTCCGGTGGTCTTCTCGCCGTCGCGCCGCCATTTGCTTCGGGTAAGCTTGTGATCGTTGGATCTTCAGCGAAGGGCCAGGATCGTGCCACGTCGCTGCGTAAAGAGTGAACTCCTCGGGTAAGCCTTAGCCGTTAGATCGAATTTGGCGGTCAGGATTTAGCCACGTAGGTGGAGAACGGCAGCCGTTGGATGCAATCAGTGCGGTGGGTTTCCGCCTCGCGTGTGGACCAATCAGGAGCCGACATGTGTCGGTAGAGGTCGGCGCCATGGGCCGGGTGCCGTGAACCCGAGGGAGTCGTGGACCGGGTCTATGCGCCAAGACACGTGGCAGCCTTTGATTCGTTTGGTCGGGGCTGACGTCACGCGACATCATAAATCGGTTTTCGAATAAAAGTAAATCTGTTAATTTCGATTTTACGATTTTACGATTTGATATTTATTCCAAATTTCAAAAGGCTATATCTTTTGCATCGTAACTTTCGGTTTGAGTGATTCCAGTTTCTAAAAATTTGTAAAATTTAGATCTATTTAATGGTGAATTTTATTTGATTTTTGAGTTCAATTGCTCTCTGTTTTGGTATTTATTTGCTTTTTCCTTGATGCAGCGTAGGCGTTGAATTGTGCGATGCTTGGAGGAAGATCAAGCAACCCAAGAGCAAGCTTCAGATCAAGATCAGGACCTATTCAAGGCAAGTTGTGCTTTGATCATGTTGAACCCATGTTTATAAAATTGCTATATTTGTTTTACCCTATTGCATATGTTTCAAATATACAATTGTTTCAAATTAGATTGGGCTTAGCTAATATACCAGATTGATCTATAACCTACCTTGTCATTTGTATGCCATGATCCATTGTCACCCTAGATTGGTTAATTATAGTTGGTTAATAATTATAATCAACATTGGAGGTTTAGACCGTATTAGTTGCTTAGCCTTGCCACATCATCACATGTGTCAGAATCATTGATAATTAATCTTGATTAATGGAATATGGAACAATGTTATGAACTTGTGTGTCATGTGGGATCACGATGAGATTGAGTTGTTGTGGCGAGTCATGTCACGCAGCGATGTTGAATTGTTGATGGCACGTGGTGCTTGGTAATCAACTGGGTGATAATAACTTAGATTGGGGCAAGTGACAAGGGGCGAGGATGCCAAGGTGGGCCCGATGGGCAGAGGGTATGTGAAAGTCTTGCCTCGATCACACTAAGGACTTAACCTTGCAAGCCTTTGACCTGAGTCAATCATGCAACCACATGTCTGGTATGGGCGAGCCTAGCTGAGTAATTTGCAATGTCTTAATTTTGATACTATCGTGGTCGGTGTGAGTTCCCGAGTTATGGTGTAATTCACATGGCGCAAGAGGGGGCCACGGATGTGGTAACCAGCCCCCACGATGTTGAATCCTTAGCGGGTAGTATCGGGTTAAGTCGGAGCATTGTAAAGGCTTTGTTATAATCACTCGCCTTGGTGGTGTTTGGTTGTATCACGTGGGTAAAGTGCATAACCTCTGTAGAGTATGAAACTATTCGGATAGCCGTGCTCGGTATTGAGCAATGCTCGGAATTACGATTAAGGGTTAACTTAATTAATTGGACAACATGGTTGGGATGGCGGAATGCCATATGGAAGATGAAATTTGACTTAGGATTGGAAACTTGGTTTACTTGAGAAATCTTGAAGTTATTTATTATTGCTATTTGTTTTACATTCTTTACAATCTATTTATTGTATTTGTTCATAAATCTTGCTTATTGCAAAATAGCCATGATAGCCTATCCATTGGAATAAGCCTTACATATAGATACATAGAATTGCATTACATGCACAACTTGTTGAGTGCTTTAAGTACTCACCCTTGCCAAACAACAATAATCAACAGTTGAAGAATCTACACCTGTGTTGGAAGATGAAGTCCAGGAAGACACGAGTCATTAGGGTCCGAGCCTTGTCGGTTGCCTGTGGTGAACTGATGAGCTATCTACGTTTTCTACTTTTCGCTGCTAATCATTAATTATATTTTCAGTCTTGCCCTGCGTGGCTTAATAATGTAAGTTGGTCATAAGATCATACATTTAGTTATATTAATAAATGAACTATTATTCTATTATCGTTGTGTATGATGTGATATGTACCAATGTTAAGCTGTGTGCACTAGCGTTGATCCTGGGACTAGTGCGGTAAACACAGTGGGTTCGAATCAGTGGATTCGGGTCCTTACACCCTCCCTTGCCTCCATCGTCCTCTTGGTACTTCTTAATAACCTGTCTTGCTTGCAGACTATAAGTTCAAGACGCGGGCGCAATACGCCGCTTATAGCGAAAAAGTCGAAGCCCTTGAGACGTCTTGCGCCAAGCTTCATGAAGCCTCCGAGCCATTGTTGAGTCTGCATCATCTCGGAGGCGAGAGGCCGCTCAACAGGGACCAGGTCATCTCTCAATTGGAGGAAGCCCCTGAGGCACTCAAGAGACTCTTGAAGGAGACAACGACCAACGGTGCTAGCCAGGCTTTGGCGATCACCAAGTCGCTCTATCCCCGAGTCGATCTTGAAGCTGTTAAGGATGGCTACGCCTGTAATGTAGATGAAGATCGGGCCGTCGAGCTCTGGGAGGAAGTCAAGGATACCTCTTAGGCTATTGTAGAAACTTTAGACCTATGAATCAAATATATAAAAATGTTTCTTTGTTCTTGCATTTAGTCTTTAAATATGTTGCTTTGCCCGAGTGGTATATCATGTCCGACTAGTCCAGCCCCTAGGCTCTGAGGCATGGTTCATGATGCATGTCTCAGAGTCTTAAACTTTTAGGGGCGAAGCACTCAGACGCATGATTTTCGAGAATATTATACGAGAACAACTTTAAGAGCAAACATTTTATTCATAAAGAAACAATTGAATTACAAAATTCAAGCGAAAAAATGACGTAGCTGTTCTATGTTCCAGGTGTTGCTGATAGTTGTGCCGTCTTCACGCTTTAGCTTATAAGCCCCAGGGCGTATCACCTCATCGATGACGTAAGGGCCTTCCCAGCTTGGGGGCGACTTATGCTCGCGCCGATTCTTTCTAAGGACGAGATCTCCTTTGGAGAACGCGCGGCTCCTTACATTGCGTTCGTGATAGCGACGTAAGCCCTGAAGATACTTTGCCAACTGAATTGTTGCGACGTCCCTGGCTTCTTCCAGTCGGTCGAGGTCTTCTAGCCGGCTCTCTTAAGGCGACTTCTTCATAGCCGAACCCGCGGGATCGAATTCTAACTTTCGGTGGGAGGATCGCCTCGAGCCATACACCGGGAAGAAAGGTGACTGCCCGGTTGCTCTGTTGGGGGTGGTTCGCAGCCCCCAGAGTACCGAAGGCAATTCTTTGACCCACCGAGTGGCGTATGGTTTGAGACGATCGAAAATTCTCGCCTTTAGGCCTTGTAACACCATGCCATTGGCTCGCTCGACCTACCCATTACTTTGGGGGTGTTCTACCGACGCAAAGCAAATTTTTATGCCGAGTTCGCCACACCAGTCTTGAAATATGCCGCCTCTAAATTGGGTGCCATTATCCGTGATGATTCAGTTTGGTACACCGAATCTAACCACGATTTCATGGAAGAATTCTTTAGCCTTTGTAGCTGTGATTGTGGCGACTGGCTTGGCCTCAATCCATTTGGTGAATTTTTCGACGGCCACGAGGAGATGAGTATAACCGCCTTGAGCCGTCTTCAAAGGTCCCACCATGTCGAGCCCAGACCGCAAACGGCCAGATGATGGGGATGGTCTCTAGTTCTTGTGTCGGTTTGTTCATCTGTCGCGCAAAGAACTGACATCCTTCGCATGTCCGAACGATGTCCTCTGCATCAGTGATAGCAGTCGGCCAGAAAAATCCATGACGATAAGCCTTGCCAACTAGGGTTGATGACGCCGCATGATTCCCACAAACTCCCGAGTGGATTTCCTTGAGAAGATCTCTTCCTTCTTGTTCTGATATGCACTGCCGTAGTACACCAGAGGAGCTCTTGCGATAGAGTTCTTCCCTGATCACCACATAGCTCTTGCTTCGGCGCATTATTCGTTCGGCCTGCACGCGGTCTTCGGGTAGTTCGTCCTTCGTCAAATAGTCCAGATACGGAGCTGTCCAATCGGGGGTAATGACTAGGACTTCAGCCTTTGCATTCTTCTCCGTCGGGGTGTCCGACTTTGACCAAGTGCTAATCGTGGGCTTATGAATTTCTTCGACGAATACTCCCACGGGCACTGTAGACCGACAGGATCCCATTTTTGCTAGCTCGTCGGCCGCTTCATTGTCCCGGCGGAGCACATGAACAAGTTCCAGTCCGTCAAAGTTGCCTTCCATCTTGCGTACCTCCTGACAGTAGGCAGCCATGTTGTCTTCGATGTAGGACCATTCTTTTTGCACTTGATTGACCACGAGCATTGAATCTCCGCGGACCGACAAACGTCGGATACCGAGCGATATGGCGATACGGAGCCCATGGATGAGTGCCTCGTACTCGGCGGCGTTATTTGACGTAGGAAAAAGTAATTGCAGTACGTACCTTAACCGCTCTCCGCTTGGCGATATGAACACTATACCAGCCCCCGCGCCGTTGAGCATGAGGGAACCATCGAAGTACATCGTCCAATACTCAAGTTCCTTGACGTCCGCCGGGTTTTGAAGTTCTGTCCACTCGGCGGTGAAGTCGGTGAGCGCTTGAGACTTGATTGCTGTGTGTCGGGACCCGAATCTGCAAATCCGGACCCTCTGTGTATTCTGTGCTAGTCCAGGATCACGCTAGCACACACAGTCTTACAGGGTTGCACATCACAGACATTCACAGCGATATAAGAATAAATAGTGCAAACAATTATATAAATTGGGTTCTACGACCTTATGGTCTTCTTACATAAAATCAGCCACGCAGGGCTTACATTATTCAGAGTAAAAGAAATAGCAGCGGAATAAAATAAATATCGTGGAAGCCATCATCTTGCCATGGGCAACCAACTGGGCTTGCTCCCTAAGTGTCCGGATCCTCAATGTACTCCTCCTCCCACGCTGGTGTAGACTCCTCCACTGATGTTGGGGTTGATAAGCAAGGAGGGGTGAGTACACAAAACACTCAACAAGTAATGCACAAAATGCAGCGCTATTACTATATGCAAAGCTTATTCCAAAGGATTGGCTTAATTGGTTCTTTTGCATCAAACAACATTTTTAAACTAGTGTGTTATTTAGATTAAAGCAGTGAAACAGTTATAAATAATACTAATTTCTTCAAATGGTTTTTCTTTGAAGATTCTCAGCACACAGCCTTAGCATTCATTTTTAACACTGGCACACAGCCACCCTTTCCACATTTTGTTTTTGAAGATCTAACCCTTGACTGTAATCCCCGAGCAATGCTCAATACCGCGAGCACGGCTATTCGAATAGTTTTTACACTCTACAGAGGTTGTACACTTTACCCACAAGATACAGCCGCTCACCACACAGGTGATTGTCCGCAACAAAGCTTTTCAGGAACCTCTACCTTACCCAAAGAACCTCTCTGGTATTGCCTTCACTATCACTTCCCTCACACTGAGCCGAAGTATAGGATAGGCCAATCACCGTTGGATGGGCACCAAGCCGTAGCACAGTGCGCTCCCGTCTGAGATACACTCCACGTGTCTTTGTCACCTGAGGTATCGGAGGAAAGATAAAGAACCCTAATCAACTAGGTCCGTCCCATACCGGACATGTGGTCATGCGGGTGACTCGGATCAAAGGCTTGCAAGGTGAAGTCCTTAGCTAACCAAGGCAAGACTTTCATCACTCAACTGTGGCACACAGCCCAATGTGGCACACAGACTCACATCATTCATCAACCCATTGCCACACAGGCCCACTGCACCTGACCTCTTGCCACTTGCCCCGTCTAAATCATTTCTCACCCGGTTGATTATTGTGCAACACATGCGGCAATCACTCAACATCGATGCAGAACCACAGTCTCTCAGTACCTCAATCTCATCATGTGGCATCATCACACCACTTTCAAAATACATTCAATATTTCTTTAATCAATACTGTAACATTTTCCCGAAAGATCATTCATGATTCGTTGCAAGGCTAAGCATCTACTCACGGTCTAGCCTCCCGTGTTGGCACAATATTAACATCCAACTAATACAATCAAACTTAGGGTGACAAAGATTTTAGGGCATACAGATAATACTTTCATGGTGACAATAACAATATGGGTTGATTAGCTACATTACCCATTTTAATTTAAATTCACTTTAAATAAATTAGCATGCATAATTTCAAAGCATAAATTACATTTTAAAATCTGGGATCAAAATGATCAAAGCATCACTTGCCTTCAAAGAGTTGCTGGTCATGTCCCGAAGTTTGGACTTGAGCGACGAACTCTTCCTCGAAACCTTCCGGCAAATTTGCGTCTACGCGCACAAACAATATATGCAATAAATAACAAATACAGAGGACTAAATGACCTCAACAATTCAAATAAAATTCATCATTAAAGAGATCACAATTTTATGAATTTTTAGAAATTTGAATCACCCAAATCCGAGTTTAAATGCAAAAGTTATAGCCTTTTGAAATTTGAATAAAATCTGAAAATACAGAAATTAGAAAATCCGATTTTTTCGAATTATTTTTATACTGAAAAATCGCATTTATGATGTCAGCATCGCATCATGATGATGTCAGCACAGAAAAGAATTTCGGCCAAAATATTTTTATATACGAAAATATTTATGACGTCAGCAAGACACGTGGCATGCCCAGAGGCTGCCACGTCGCCTCGGTCTATGGACCGGGTCTATGAAACGATCTTGGTCTACGGTGGATGCCCGTTCTGTGTGCACA
The DNA here is from genome assembly GCA_036346275.1 of Otatea glauca. Lineage (NCBI taxonomy): Eukaryota > Viridiplantae > Streptophyta > Magnoliopsida > Poales > Poaceae > Otatea > Otatea glauca. The sequence goes on along the minus strand of JAYEVK010000367.1, from coordinate 56,858 downwards.
TGCACCGGTGACGCGTATCTTGGCATCACCGATGCAGTCCGGCCAATCACCGATCGACACACAGCGTTAATCTGACAATCGAAACTCGATTCAATCTCATCCATCCGATTTAAAACGAACGGCTGAGATTGATGCGACGTTTCGACTCAGATCTAATAGAACCAACACGTGGCTTCACCGTGGCCATTGGATCCCGATCGGATGGCTACGATTAATCAGGCGACCTCGACAGAAACGGCGGCGTTGGCTCCTCGATTTCTGCGCGACACGCGTCCAAACGGGACTGGCCCGATACGCGGTGCGATCTCGTCCATCCGATTTAAAACGCATGACCGAGATGAGCCAAGGTTTCAACTCTGGCTTACTGCGGGCGCGACATGCGGCACGATCCAAGACGACCGGCGCGCATCCGACGGCTACGGTACTTACGCGACGTGGCAAAATATACACTCTACGATCTAGATCTAACGGCTGAGATTAAATTGACATGAATCTAGGCGGAGCAATCTAAATCGTTGATTAGATCCAACGGCTGAAGGGTGAAGATGAGGATTACTGTTTAAATGGCGACGTGGACGAATCTGGAGCGTTTGGCGATGATCGGACGGTCGACGAAGCTCAGCTGGCGGTGATATCGCGGCGGCACAGATCTCGCCGGAGAGGAAGAAGACGATCGCTGCGACGGCGCTGCGGGGCTTTTTTCGGCGACACGAAGTAGATGGGTAGACGCGGCTCGGCGCAAAACGACGGCGGAGAGGGAACGACGGTAGCGCAAGACGGCCGAAACGTCTCGGAACTACGGCGAGCTCGTGCGACTGCTACGGTGAGTCTCGGTGAGGGAGAGATGGGGCTAACGGTGCGGAAGGAAATTCTCTACACGGTGCATTAGCTTAAGAAGAGGAAGAATAAACACGCCGGCGTTAATCGCGCAAAATCTCGGTATGCAACGCTTCGGCGTGGCGTTTAGGAAGCATGCGGCGAAGCGATGTGGCGCAATCCCAGCCATCCACGTGGCAACAGATCGATGAACCGAAAATTCACGCAACGCGGCTTCATCCGGTCCATCCGATCCCGATCGGACGGTCACCCGCCAGCGGCGATTAGGGTATCGTTAGTTGGGCCAACGATGCGCCTGATGAACGGGCTCGGCCCATCATTCACGATGATTTTCCCGATTTTGAATAAAAATAATTCTAGAAATTCAATTAAGTCATTTGAGGCTCTTAAAATTCTAGAAAAATTCTAGAAAATATTTTGGAACATTTTGGACTCAAATAAAATATTTCCCATAAAACTTTGCAAAAACTTATTCATTAATTAATTAATTCCAAAGAAGGGTTAAATTCCAAAAATTCCAATTAAATCCAAATAAACTCCAAAAATTCTCAAAAATTCAGAAAACTCATTAAATTCAAAATAGTCCAAATTTTTGGGATGTTACACTGTGCGAGGCTTGAATAGGATATCAAAGCTCCAAGCTCAACTACCCTCTTTGCAATTCTCCCGGTGGCCTCCTGGTTGTGAAGTATATCTCCTATTGGGAAGGAGGTGACCACCGAAACAGTATGCTCTTGGAAGTAGTGCTTGAGCTTGCGAGATGTAAGAAGTACGGCGTATAATAATTTTTGGACTTGTGGATACCGCACCTTAGATTCACTCAGGACCTCGCTGACAAAGTAGACCGGATGTTGGATCTTCTGCACGTTACCCGGCTCCTCCCTTTCTACGATGATCGCAGCACTGACTACGTGAGTCATCGCCGCAATGTACAGTAACATAGGTTCTTCTGGCATCGGAGAAACCAAAACAGGGGGCGTCGTTAAGAAGGTCTTCAAATCTTCAAACGCTTGCTATGCCACAGGCGTCCATTGGAACTTGTCCTGCTTTTTGAGGAGTTTAAAGAATGGCATACCTCGTATACCCAGTCAGGAAATAAACCTGTTGAGTGCGGCCATGCAACCTGTAAGCTTCTGGACGTCTTTTTGGCAAGTCGGCAGTTCCATATTAGATATGGCCTTGATCTTCTCTGGATTAGCCTCAATGCCTTGTTGGGAGACGATAAACCCGAGCAGTTTTCCCGAAGATACTCCGAAAACACACTTCTCGGGATTAAGCTTTCATGCTGAAGGCCCTTAGACTTTCGAACGTCTCAGTTAGGTCGGCGATAAAGTCCTTCCTCTCCCGAGTCTTCACCACGACATCATCCACATATGCCTCCACATTGCGTCCGAGTTGGGTATGAAAGCACCGCTGTATTACGCGCTGATAAGTTGCACCAACATTTTTTAAACCGAACGACATCGTAGTATAGCAAAAGGCCCCAAAGGGCGTGATGAATGAACTCTTGATGTGATCTTCCGCCTTTAGGCGAATTTGGTGATACCCTGAGTAGGCATCGAGAAAACTCATGATTTCGCACCCGGCGGTCGAGTCAACCACTTGATCAATTCGAGGTAGCCCAAAGGGATCCTTCGGACATGCCTTGTTGAGATCAGTATAATCAACGCACATGCGCCAAGTTTTATTCTTCTTTTGAACTAGTACAGGGTTTGCCAACCAATCGGGATGATACACTTCTTTGATAAAACCTGTAGCTAATAGCTTCGTGATCTCCTACTTGATGGCGTTCCGATGATCTGGAGCTAACCGCCGGAGTCTCTGCTTGACTGACTTTGCCTTTTCGTCGACGTGTAGAGAATGCTCGATCACCTCCTTAGGAACAGCCGGCATGTCGGATGGTTTCCAGGCAAAGATGTCCTTGTTAGCCCAGAGGAAGGTGACGAGCACGTCTTCCTATTTATCCCCTAACCCTATCCCGATCAAAGTCGTCTTGGACGAGTCAGATGGGTCGAGGATAATTCTCTTGGTTCCTTCGCTAGGCTTTATCCCTGACGTTGCCTGCTTCTTGGATGGGACGTCGTCTTCTTCACCTGGCGTGGCGCCTCGCTGGATATTCTTCCCCTCAGCGGTTGCCTCCTGCAGCTTGGCAAGTTCACAATTCTCTCGGTCGCATTCCAGAGATCACTTGATATCGCTACGAATCGTGATGACGCCTTCGGGTCCCGTCATCTTCATCATCAAGTAGGTGTAGTGCGGGACGGCCATGAACCGAGCCAGACTGGGTCTTCCCAAGATAGCGTGATACGCTGTCTCGAAATCTACTACCTCGAAATTTACATACTCGGTCCAATAGTTGCTTTTGGTACCGAAGGTGACAGGCAAAGAAATCTGCCCGAGAGGAAACGAAGACGCCCCAGGGATCACCCCATGGAACGGCTATGAGCTCGGCCTTTTAGCTCGGAGCGGGGGATGTTCATGTCGTCGAGGGTTTTGGCGAACAAGACGTTGAGTCCACTCCCTCGATCATTCAAGACTTTCTTGAGCTTTACACTGCGAATGAAAGGGTCGAGCACTAGAGGGTACTTACCCGGATGTAGAACTCGGTTGTGGTGACCCGAGCGATCGAAGGTGATCGGGACTTCAGACCACTTTAGATACTGGGGGATTGCCAGTTCCACCGCATTGATCTCCCGAGCGGTAAGCTTTTGCTTCCGCTTGGACTCATATCCGGTGGAGCCCCTGTATATGTAGTTCAGCTCATGCTCGGGCTCTTGGTAGTCGTCCTCGCCAGGAATGTCCTTCTTCTTGGCTGCCTCCTCCTTCGCTGGAGCTGGCTGCTTGTTGTTTTCGTGCGCAAAACGCTTCAGAGTAAAGCAGTCTTTAGCGGCGTGTTTATCTTTAGGGTGGAAAGGACAGATCGCCTCCATTACGGTATTGTAGTCAGGTGCCTCCCTTCGTGCGACTCGGGGCCGGTTGCATTCTGTTGCCGCAACTAGCTCCTCGCCTTTCCGCTTTTTGTCTTTGTGGTTGGAGGACTCGGCTCTATCGCCTTTGTTCTTCTGTTGCGGGCGATCTTCTTGGCGCTCGGCTAGGGCGTCGGAGGCCATGGCATAGCGGTCAGCCAATGCAAACATCTCCTTTACAGAGGCCGGTGGTTTCCTGGACATTTTCTTGATTAGATCAGGATCACTTACCCCTTTCTAAAAGGCTGCCACCACCACTGCATCAGATACGTCCCTGATGGTGTTCTTCTTCTATATGAAACGTCGGATGAAATCTCTCAGCATCTCGTCCTTCTTCTGGTGAAGCTGGTATAGGTCCCACGGGGTGCTGGGCCTCTCGTAGGTCCCCTGGAAGTTCGTGATAAATTGATCGCAAAGATCGCTCCAGGAGTCCACCGAGTTCGCTGGAAGTCCCGTGAGCCATGCTTGAGTTGAAGGGGTGAGATTGACTGGCAGATAATTGGCCATCACGTTTTGATTGCCCCCGGTCGCTTTGACCGCCAGGGCATAGACCTGCAGCCAAGCTTCCGAATCTCGCTCTCCGTCAAACTTTACAATGCCCTTGGGGTTGAAGCCTTCAGGCCATATCACTCGGCGTAACCGAGAGGTGAACGCTCGGATTCCATCGATGGATCTGTCGTCCTGATGAGGAGGAGTCCGGCGTGGCGAGCCTCTGGCTCGGCGATTGTCATCAATGCGTCGGGGTGGAGTTCGGCGCGGCGAGCCCATGTCTCAACGGTCGTCGTTGTCGTCCCGTCCCCTGCGATGTTGGTCTCTATGGTCGTTGTAGTCATCGTACCCTTGGTTGCATCGTCGATCGGGACCGGTACCAAAGCGTTCATGGTCGTCGTAGCGCCCGCGTCGTTCTTCCTCGTCCCGCTCTTGCCGCCTGGTGGTGATGTCTTGGCGGAGGTCGCGGTTGAGATTCCGGCGGGCGTCTCCGACTGGTTGCGCATGGCGCCGACTGCCGGTATTCTGACTAGTTGTAGTCCGGCTGCTGGCGACGCGAGTAGTCGAGTGGGAGCGCGAGTGCGCTTCTCCTGCCGGCTTTTCCTGATTCTGCTGGATTGCAGCCGCCGTCACCATGGCCTTGATCTGGGCCATGATCGGGGCTGCTAGGCTATCAGATGCAATCATCGGGTCCAGCGTGTCGAGAAGCGTCTTGGAGGCGACGACGTTCTGCAGCGGTGTGTGGAAGACGGCTTGGTCTCCCAACCTAGATTGCAGAATATCCTCGCGGACATTGCGGCCGCGAGATCGAAGCGATCGCGTCTGTGCCTCCTTACCCTTACGAAGAAGATGATCTTTCTCCGCAGCTTCTTGAGTCTCTTGCTGGTGTTGGAGATCGGTCTTCTGTTCTTCTATCGCGAAGATGCCACATAGATCGTAGCAAATTCTCGTGACGCCGACTGGTTTACTAGCCGAGTCAAGCGACATACCTGAGATGGATTAGCCTGACCTTTACCAGATTGGATCTGGTTTAGGTCTAGGCAGACAAGTTCTCCGCGTGCATCTACGACGAAATCCAGGCTTCCAAAGCGGAGAGTCTGGCCGGAGACGAAGGTGGCGATGATTCCGCTGGTTGCTACCATCGAGTCCGTAGGAAAAGATTATAGCGCTTCCCCTACCTGGCGCGCCAACTATCGACTTTTGTAGTCGGCAATAAATTTATGGGGCAGGCGCTAGATCTCAAACTCGAAGGTCACACAAGACAAAGGTTTAGACAGGTTCAGGCCCTCGATGGAGGAGGTAATACCCTAGTCTTGTGTGCTGGGATTATGTGGATCTCTTGGATCTAAGATTGCTCAAAGCGCAATGTGCTCTGGGCGATATGCGATGTGTGTTTTGCTGTCCCTGTTGTTGTCCTCCCTCTCCCTTATATAGTGGGGGTACGGCGGTTTACAGAGTCCTGATCGGTCTAAGGGATTCCGATCGGTTACAAGATTCTAGTCGGTTTCAGGATAGAGTTTACATCTTTATCTACCCTTTTAACGACTCGGATTACAATCGTATCTTTTATATCTAAATATACATTCAACTATTATAGGATGTACCCCCTTGCGCACGGCAGCAAGGCTTGGCACGGAGCTTATCCTTTGGGCCTTCCTCTCGGCCCTGTCTTCCTCTCAGGTGATCCTAGGCCGGTTATGAAGACACCTGGTTTCATATATTCCACAAAGCCTGATGCCCATATCAATCAAGTCAAGCCGTGCGTTCATATCGTCCTTTGTTTTACCCTTAATGTTCAGTAAGAGACTAATCAAGCTATCACAAACATTCTTCTCTACGTGCATCACGTCGATGCAGTGCCGAACATCTAAGTGCTCCCAGTAAGGTAGGTCCCAAAATATTGATCTCTTCTTCCGCATGCTCTTCTCACCAGAGGCATGTACCTATGTTGTATCCCGTTTTATAAATTCCCTAAGGCATGTATGTACTTCACATTCCATACTATTGTAGTTGACGACATCCGCTGCAAAATATTTTTTTACTTCTTTCTAGCGGAATCGATGTGCTTAATTTTTTTTCACTTCTCTCCCGGCCGGAGGAGTCCTAGACAGCTGTTTTTCTTTTTTTTTCTAAGACAAAAAAACCGAACAAAAAGCAAAAACAAAAGCGAAAAAATGTTGTGGACTGCAATCGCTGGAATCGGATTAAACAAATTTCTCACCCTTTCGTTTTTTCTCCAAAGGGTTTTTTCTTCAATACGGCAGCAGTTCAAAGTCCTTCCTCCAGAATGTAATCACATGACACTCTATGCACTCGCATTTACACGCAAGCATCCAAAAAATCCTAAATAAAAGAAATCCCTTTTGTTCGATCGAACTATCTGAACTACCGAGCCAGAAAGAAGCATGCTTTTGCATCAATGCAACAGAAGCAAAACAAACCATATTTACAAGCAACAACTAGTTGTAGCCACATGGTTTAATGACAACTGGTTATCGCCAAGCCAAGCGGTAACAACTAGCTGTCGCCCAACCATATGGCGAAATTCGCCACGTGTCAGGCCGGGAAATGTCTACTCTGTTTGGGTGCTGCTAATGACGCAATTAACGTATTGTCGTCTAACCGTTCGGCGAAAATATTGTCTTCGCCCGTCCATCTGGCGACTGCTAGTATTTCGCCAAACGGTTTGCCGAAGGGGTATTATTTTCGTAAAAAAAATCGGCGTATTAAAATCGTAATTACTTTTATAAAATATATTATTTTAAAAAAATCTATAACTCAATATAGGCGTACGTACGTCTCCCAAACAAATAGAAGAAACAAGATGAAGGCTCGAGGTAATGAGTTGAATTTACGGAAGTAAGGATCGATCGAGCTCGATGCCCCAATTCTCTCTAAGCCATGCACTGCGTTTCTTTTTTCTATTAACTTTTCCATTCTATCACGTCACGTCACGGTATATATCTCTTCTACTTCTAATTACGAATTGGTGACAGTCCGTTCTCCTCCAGAGTACCTGGTTCGTTCGATCTGACAGGAACGATTGAGATGGAAGAGGATTTAACCCGATAGTCCCACCCCTTCCTATGATCTTCTTACACACTTACGTAACCTAAACCACTCCAGTCATAATGTCTTTCATCTCGAACCATTTTGACCCCGTAGCACCTCTCCCTCCCTCGATCCGGCGCGCTCAGCTTTCCCTCTCAAATCTCTTCAGATGAACAAGCATTTCCTACTATTGAAACATAACTAAAGTTAGTGTTCTTTGCAAATAATTTTTTTTGTCATAAATTGAGTTTCTGTTAAAACGCTCGGACATATGACTAGTATATATATATATATATATATATATATATATCGTCGTTGCAGCTGGTATGTAAATCGTCTTGCAGTGGTTGGCGTTTTTCGTCTGCCGCGCGCGTCAGCCGATTTAGCCATGCAAGTTTCGTTTGTAGGCAGGTCAGGTTCGATCGGTTTGGTCACTCACTGTTCGATCTGCAATGACTGCCAGTGCCGACTAATGACACCGTAACAGAAAAATGGCCTTTTCAATTTAAGCTGGCGTAGTCCTTCCCCTCCTTTCTCTCCAATTCTTTCTAGTTTCTTGTGAAAGGCTTCAAGTCTGAACCACCGACTGCCTGTAGTTATCCTGTACTAGTCTTACCGGTAGCATATGTATATATATATATATATATATATATATATATATATATATATATATATATATATATATATATATATATATATATATATATATAGGAAAATGATTCCATACTCCTAGGTGTACGTACTCCCACCTCCAGTATACCGTTTAAATGATGTTGTTATACCTCTTTATCATTTTGAGTATACTCTAATATTGATTATAAGATACTCCAAAGTGAGTTCCATGAAAAATTTCATTAAAGTCCACCCTTTATAGCATAATTTGTTTATATATTCCTTTTACATATGGAAAAGGGTATGTAGCAAAAAAAATAAAGGGCTCTGATGAAATTTTTTCAACCATGTCGCATTGGAGTATCTTAGAATTATTATTGGAGTATACCGAAAGTGATAAAGGAGTATAAAATATTTATTTAAGTGGTATATTAGAGGTGGGAGTATGTACTCTCGGGAGTACGGAAAAGGCTTCCTATATATATATATATATATATATATATATATTGTGTACCTCTAGCCTGTGTTACTTGTAGGTCGAAAGCTGAGCGGATGAGGTTGCCCACGACCAGAAATGATTAACTGCCCCCGAAAACAACATGTGACCAAAATATCTGGCTGCAAGCCAAACCACACGCACGCATCAACAAATAATGCAGTCATGCATGCATATACTACGTAATATTCTACTAGATTTTTCGTACCAGTAGACTATTGAGTAGTCGTAACCAACCTGCCGTGTTGCCTGACCTCACCAACGGAACAAACCCACAGTTAGATTCATAGTGTAGTAGTAGTAGTTAACATGTACTACTCCACTATGTATGCAGTAGGAATACTACACAAACACAGCCATGAGCATCGAGGGGTAGGTGGTCGTGCGTCCGGTAGTAGCAACCAGACAAGTGACCGTGATGTGCCACGTCGCGAGTGTCGCTCCCCACACGAACAAATCGAGAAAAGACGCGAAACGGTTGAAAGGATATAAACGTATTTGCGCTTTTTTCGTATTTATTTGGGATCCTCTTACGAAGGATCCGCGATTTTACGTAAACGAAAGGTTCTTTTCGTAAAAAACGGCAAAAATGATCTAAACATAATTAAACTTTTTTTGTGTATTTATCTGAGGCCCTCCTTTTCACAAAAAATGGTCAGAAGGATCTAAACGTAATAATTTTTTTAAAAAAAAGGACCTAAACATAATTTTTTTTCGGCTCGACTCGAGCCAGCACAAGCCGCGGCTCAAACCGTTGGGAGGCCAGAAATCCTTCCACAAATAATAGAGGTATGATTCGCGACGTATAAGCTTTTTTTTCCGCACATTTTTGAAATTATTACTCTTCTAGTTTCTTAATAAACTTTTTTTTCTTCCAAATAGCAGTTATAAAATAGCCATATCCTGAGGTATCTCTTTCCGTGGTGCGAGAACGTGGCAGGTGACACATGTCGCTTGCTGGAGCTTTCACTCTCGAGGGTGGGGCTATTTTTGTAATTACGTTTGGAAGGAGGCCAAATTTGCAAAATAAATTTATCAGGATACTAGAAAAAGTGGTAACACCGATATTTTTTTGCAAATCTGGTTTCCATACGAATGAATTTGCAAATTTGTCAGGAGACTAGAAAAGGTGGTGACATCGATATTTTTTTGCAAATCTGATTTCCGTACGAATGAATTTGCAAAACTAGCCTTGTTCCTCGACCGCGGAAGTAACGGCAGACGACACGTGTTACATGCCATGTTCCGTACACAACACCTCACCAGCGAGCTCACCAACAGGTACCACAGACCAGTAGCTCGACAGGTCCATGCCGAGCAGCCATGTGGACCTGCCAAGCTGCTATGCTTAGGTAGGCTAGCAAATGTGATTAATTAGGTAAGTGAAAATAAGTAATTAATTAATTGGTTAAGTAAGCATGGACATAATGCCTAGCAAGGGAGCACGACAGGCAAGTGGAAAGCCGTTTCCAGTGCTTTGCCGCTATATGAGAGTGCTTCTGTGGTCAAGAACAGAGCTAATTTTATAAATTCATTCGTATAGCAAGATTTGAAAAAAAAATGTCAAGGGGCAAGAAAAAGTAGACTTCTCAGTCCTCAGCCGTGCCCTGGCCACCGCATGCATGCACCCGTAGTGTTACAAAACGCGGTAAAAATATATGATTAAAGGAACGGAGACAGGGATTTTACATGAAAAATCCTTCGAGAAAAAACCACAAGAACACAAAGGCTATATTACTATACGAGGATATGTTTACAATAAACTCTCTTTCTTACCCTAGACTATAAAGACATATTTATAGTAGTACATTGCAGACTCCGTATAAGAGTGGATTTGAGATAGAGTAGGAAACAAATTCGTATCACTGTTAACTTCAACCCATACCCCTCGCCATCACTGCTCCCTCTAGGATTAGGAGGTGGAGGAGGAGACGTGTGGCAGGAGGGGAATGGGCCTGAAAGAAAAAACAACCCCACAAATTCCCCTATCAATCCCCTCATGTATAAGGGGAATCATACTGCTTAAAGGCTAGAGTGTCTCTATGTTAGGATCCACAAATAGTCTCACAATTTTCTGCAATGTGTAGAGGCTACTGTTACCTCTAAGATGGAGTCCATAATTACCATAAAAAATGTAGAAAAATTCCTTACTTGTTCAACTGCCATCCAACCCAATCTCTACTCTAACCAACATACATCCTAACTGACAAGTGGGGCCATACAATGTTTTTTGCGCTTGGAGGCGGCCTCTAGCCTTAGAGCCAACACCAACAAAATTTAATTAGGTTCGCGCGCGGCGGGGAAAAAAAGAAAAAGAAAAAGAAAAAGAAAAAAGCAGCAGCAACAACAACAGTATGTATGGATGCTCTAAGAGTTTTCTAACTTTTTATTCAGGCAATAACTCTCTATATCTTAAGTTAAAACTCTACTAGGAGCAGCAAACAATGCAATCCAGATTCCAAACGGGACCTGAAGCTATAAAAATCTCTGGCGTGCACACGGTTTCCAAACCAAACACCAACTGAAACTTGAATAGTTTAGCACAAACCAAACACCAACTGAAACTTGACTACTTGGGTGTGTATGGAAGCAAGTTCTTGTCTTATCAAGTTTTTTTTCTTCTAAAATTGACGCAATTTAATATAGTGTTATTTTATTTATAATTTGAAAGGTAGCAGAGCAGAACAAAATCCAATTTTATTAGAAATGAGACTCATTTTAACAAGGAAGGAAGAGGGAGAGAATGGAGCGAGTGCACAACAGGCATTCTCCACTGCCACATGACACTCCAAATAAGAGTATCTGCATCTACTGACAGTCGCAAAATAAACATAACAGGTTTGCAAAGCACACACAGGCATGCACAACTGTTGATCCATGAATCTTCTGATTGATTCATCTCTTCTTCCTTTTTCTTTCTCTGTACAAAAAGAACTTTGAACTAACGGTGATGCTGGTACGGACAACAAGTCCCATTCTACTGCAGTGCTGGACTCTGCTTATTGTTGGTATAGTAGCTCCAGACAGACAAAGTTTTCTCGATCTGATCTCTGGAGAACTACGGACATCTTGGTTGGAGATTCAAGGAGGGAGACAAATGATTCAAGGAAAAAAAACTAATTAAAACTAGATAAGCAAGGAACTAAAGGATTATTGGAGGAAGAGAGATCTAAACATGCGATGGGATCATGGGATTGAAGCCGAGCTGTTCTTCTTCTCTTCACTTGCCGCCTCTGCTCTTCTTTGCTCGTTGCTTTCGTCTGATTTCAGCTCATCGATGACCATTTCGTCAGCCGCTGCTGCTTGTGCTGCTTACTACTCGATCTTGGCCATGCCCATCATGCGCTTGGCGGCAGTGGCGGCGTGGACGCCGTCGGCGGGCGAGCGGGGATCGAGGCCGGACATGTAGTTCCGGACCTCGATCCGGATCATCTCCTGCATCATCGCCAAGAAGTCCGCGCTGAACGGCGCCGGCGGGCGCGGCGGCGTGAGAATTATCGAGGGCGGCTGCAGCTGGAACGGCACGGGCGGCGGCGTCTGGGACGCTGGAGCCGGCTGTACAGGAGCAGGCGGTGGGGGGGCTGCCTCGGACGGAGATGGATCGGGCTGATCCAGGCCGGGCAGGGAGAGGGAGAGGGAGAGGGACGTCGCCGGAGGGGGAGGCGGCGGCGGCGGCGGAGAAGATGGTACCGGCGGCGTCGGGAGCACGACGACCCCGCCGGTCCGCGCCACTGGGCGGTAGACGTGCTGCTGCTGGGAGGTGGCGGCGGACGGCATGACGGAGGGGAGGCTCTGGTGGCTGGAGTCGCTGAGGTCGGAGCCGGACGGGCTCCCGGGGCTGAAGCAGAAGCCCGGGTGGCCGTCGCTGCTGGTCCGCTTCAGCGGCCGCGCCAAGTCGGCCGCGTCATCGGCGGCGCCAGCGTCCGGCGCTCCAGCCGCCGCCATAGAAGATGCGGAAGCAGGGGAGTACTTCCTCTTGAGGGTGGAGTTCCAGTGGTTCTTGATGGCGTTGTCCGTGCGTCCGGAGAGGAGCCTGGCGATGGTGGCCCACTTGTTGCCGAAGCGGGCGTGGGCGCGGAGGATGGTGTCGTCCTCCTCGGGGGTGAAGGGGCGGTGCTCCACCTGCGGCGAGAGCTGGTTGCACCAGCGGAGGCGGCAGGACTTGCCGGACCTCCCCGGGATGGACTTGCTGATCAGGGACCAGTTGCGGGCGCCGTGGCGCGCGACGAGCCGCTGCAGCGCGTCGTCCTCCTCGGGGCTCCAGGGCCCCTTGATCCGATCCACGTCCTTACTGCCGCCTCTACACGTCGCCGCCATGTTTATGTACTGTTGTAGGAAGGAGGCGATGAAGGTTTCTTGATTCTTCTGACAGATTCTGGAAAGAAAAGGAGATCGAGGTTGCGTATTTGGGTAGGAGCTGAATCGAAGGAAGACGACGACAAGGAGAGGAGAGGAGAGGATGGGTCTCAAGTGGAGGGAGAAGAAGGGGAGCGGAGGAGCAGCATATATAGCACAGCATGACTTGGTTTAGTACCCCGCAGCATCATCTTCTGTCGCTATAAATTGACATTGGCAGGCTGCAGTAGCACCCAGTGCAGTGAGTCCTACTGTCTGTCCGTCCCTCAGGCACCTACTGTTTTTCACTACTCCGATGCATGCTACTCCCTCCGTTGATAAATATAAACCGTATTTTGATTTGGCACAAGGATTAAGGTTGTGATGAAATTGAGAAAAACATGAGAGGAAATGACTTACATATCCCTCTTAATTGTCTTGGAAGATGAGAGATAATACTTTATGTAGGTGGTAATGAATAAATGCATATGGTTGAGAGAGAATAAATAAAGGTATATGTGGAAAAACTCGTTAAATCTACATGCATGCCTTATATTTTTCAACAAGACCATTCAAATTATAGACCTTATATTTATCAACAGAAGGAGTAATATGCTAGGTTACAAAAACACAATTTGCTGTCATTCTTTTAAAAGTATCTTAAAACTTCAGGGTTAAAATCGCTTAAAATCTGTAATTAAAAATAATAATAATAATAATAATAATAATAATAATAATAATAATAATAATAAGTAACCCACCCAATATTTGGGTGGTTTCTAGGAATCGAACTATATGCAACAATTGTTTTACTAGACTCCAAGGAAATTCCCTTCTAAATCTCTTTCCATTTTGACTAAATTCCACATAGCTATAACTTTCTTTACAAATCATTGTAAAAACTACATAATTTAACTTCCATTTTATAAAACTATATATTTTATGAGAACTTGTGTCACAAAAATATAGGTTTTAGAATTTGATCATTTCTTGTGGTAGGTCTGACAATGTAGGCCCACGTGGCAGCCTGATACTAGCGGGAATCGTTAATTGATGCGTAAGACGCTCGATCTTTTCACGGTACCGCACACGCAATCTTGCAAACCAATAGCAAGGGCTTCCTTCGGCACAATCTGGAAACGACGAGTCTTCAACTTGTGCAATTAACTCTCTATCTCTCTCTCTCATCACAGTAATCAATCCAATTATGACTCCCAAAGGCTTTTCTTTATTTCATATAGCTCAACTCATAATTTCTAATATCCACTCCATTACAATGGAGGGGACTCACAAATATATAGCACATATAGATGGGGTTTTTCCTCCATTTATTCGGCCAAGGTAGCCGACTCATACTCTATCTCCTACACCCACATCATATTTAAAACAAGGCTCTACCACAAAAATAGAAAATTACACATAGATAACTAATTTTGGCTATGACATGAAATAATGGCCATCTCTTTAGCTTGCCTTCTTGCTTCTTCGGTCATCTTTTCTTCTTCTCACTTTTGATTTTCTTCTTGTGCTTTCTTCTTTTGTTCTTGCTGTTGTGCTTCAAATCCAGATTGAATATTATCACGATGTTGATAATCTCCCAAGTATTGTTGGTCCGTCCATTCTTCAATCTCCTGACGTATTGGGATATGTCGATACAACCACAACAATTTATATGGTTTCAGATGTAGTGCCGTCATCAATCCTAATCTGTCCATAAGCGTCTTGCTTGCCGCATAAATGAAACTCCCTTCGTCTATCATCATAGCGCAATCGGTGTTCCCAACTCGGCATCATCGAAAGAACATATCCCTTTTGTCTAGCCTTAGAGCAACAAATCAATGGCACATTGAGCAACGAAAGCTCTGATACCAAATGTTACGGATCAACTAGAGAAAATCGCTAATTAATGTGTGAGATGTCCAATCTTTCACAATACCACACATGCAATCTTGTAAACCAATATGTAAAGATAGATGTGCAAGGGCTTCATTCTGCACAATCTAAAAACGATGAGTCTTCAACTTGTGCAATAAACTCTCTTCCTCTTCTCTCGTGACAGCAAGTCTCCCTCTCTCTCTCTCAACTCACGGTAGTCACACAAATCATAGCACCCAAAAGCTTTTCTTTATTTCATATAACTCAACTCATAATTTCTAATATCTGCCCTATTACAAAGGTGGGGACTCACAAATATATGGCACACATGGATGGGGGTGTTCCACCTTTGATTTAGCCAAGGTAGCTGAATTCTACCATATCTCCTACACCTATATCATATTTAGAACAAGACTCTACCATTAAATAGAAAATTAAACATAGGTCACTAATTTCGGTCAACTAGTAGGCTGAAACTTGTACATCAATTTAAACATTAAAGGAAACAGAATCTGAACTTGTCATAATTGAGAGATATTTAGGTGATGTTTTAAGTTTTACAGAAATTCCAAGAATGCCTCAATCTAAGTTCAAATGTGAGAAACATGATCCTTTTAAGGTCGGCTGGTTTTGACAACTGAGTTGGACTCTTTCCTTCTCCAAATACAATTTGGCTTTATCCCTTTCTTTCCTTGCTTGGCTGGGGCGAATTGAGTTGCTTGCTTTTTTCTCCAAAACAAGTTGACTACCTATCTTTCCTTCCTTTCCAAAATCGACCCAATTTCCTTCCCTTTTTGCTTCCACGTGTGCTAGCTTTCTCCTCTTCCTGTCGAGCACCAAGCTCATTGCTTTGGTTTCAAGCTTAGTTTCCTATCCGGCCACAACTTCCTCCATTTCGTTCTCATTTCCAGGCGCTCAACTATCCTTAATAGCAGGTTGTTTACATCTACAACCCAAAGGGAAACCAAGCCTTTCGTAGTTCAAAAACGCGGAATTTCGTCTTAATCATCATTTGTTAGGATTCTTGGGGGTAAGTTCTTTGGCTTGGATAGGACATTTACAATAATGCACGGTAAAGGTGGAAAAATAGCATACTTAGTCAAAACCAAAGGGCAAATTCTCTTACTTACTACAGATCTCATACTACCCCTTAGACGTTTTAAGGCGATTCAAATCCAGCTCAACCCAAAAATCTAGGGCTTCGTGAATATGAACTAAATCCATTTTTTCTTCCATAAAATATGTCTAATCATAGAAATAAAGGTAAAGAGAAAGGGGGAATTTCTTTCTAATCTATATCTCTCTCATTCCTTTTTTACAAACAAAGGGTTTTTCTTATTAAAAGGTGGATTATCATCTATTTTTAGTGATAAAAAATCATGACATACTAATTATGTCACTCCCAATATACTTACATACGATATGTGCGTATGTAGCATATGGTCTTGTCTATTTCTTTGAGTACGATAGACGAATCGAATCTTCTTATGATTCTATTTTAAAATGTGTATAGGTATTCCATACACCCCATGGAGATTGTAGTTCAATTGGTCATAGCATAGCCCTAACAAGATGGAAACCGAGAGTTCGAGACATGTCCGTCGCAAACTAGGGTTCAATAAATGGATACGCCACAAGGACGTGTCCATATAATCGAGCGCCCTCCTTACCTCTTGTAGCCATGTGTTCACGCATGTGAACAGCCTACGTAGCATCGGCCCACGCAGGTTGCCCACGCATGAGCTCAATCCTTTATACGCCACCACATGCAAATCCACTATAATTCCTTTTCTCCTCCACGGCCATGAGTATGCACACAAGCCTCTTTAGGTGCTAGGTTTTTCACAACCTTTCATTGACCTTTCTCCCTCACCTCCCCTCGTTCATAATTTTGCACTTCGTTTCTTTGCTCAAAATAATACCATATTGATCGTTTATCTTGATTTGCACTATAGGAACACAATCTAAAATAGTGTTGTTAATTAGGGCCATATCATAGCCTCACATATCCCCATTTCTTATTTCACTTGCGCGTGAGGCTACCATGTGGAACCATACTATCAGACTTATTACAAGAAACGATCAATTCTAAAACCTTTACTTTCGTGATACAAGTTCTCATAAATATATAGTTTTGTAAAATTTTAGTAAAAACAAGTAGTTTTCTGATAGTTTATACAAGAAACATGTAGTTTTATGGAATTCAACATTCGATGTTTACACATTCAAAGGTTTTCTACACTTGAAATTTTCCAAAGCAAATTTTTTTCTAGTCCCCTCGCTCTTTTTTTTTTGCAAATCTAACTTAAGTGTGAATACAATTATAAAAATAGCCCCCTTTACTACCGTGAAAGCGCCGATATGTAGCACCTATTATGCTTGTGTACTACGGTAGGTCCTGTCGAGCTAAGGATAGGTAGCAGGAATCTACTGCGCTTGGACACCGCGACAGGTCCTGCTGTCGCCCCTGCGCTGCCACCCTACCGAGCTGCCCCTGCCGCGGCAGCAG
Source organism: Otatea glauca (assembly GCA_036346275.1). Lineage (NCBI taxonomy): Eukaryota > Viridiplantae > Streptophyta > Magnoliopsida > Poales > Poaceae > Otatea > Otatea glauca. The sequence continues at coordinate 39,688 of JAYEVK010000367.1, read as the reverse complement.
CTTCACTGAGCCCCCATGCCGCGGCACTTGTGCTGCCACGCATATGGTATTCAGCAGCTGGCTGACCGCGGTTCCTCGCCCTTACCGTGGTACACGGGCTTGTCACCTGTCGGTGTTTTTGAGGCGAGAGAGAGGACTATTTTTAAAATTGTGTCCTTTTCGAGATCTAGATTTGCAAAAAAAAAAAAAAAAACGAAAGAAAGGGAAGACGGGGAAAACAAGACGGAAGGGGAGTATCGTCTGGTGCTGGTGAGTCGTCGTGACCGTTGGGAGTTGACGAGGCGTGGTCGTGTGCGGTTGTGGCTACTAGCTGACATGCACTACTGTATCTGTGGCTGCCTGGGTGGAGGCATCCGAAGGGGACGTCTCCGCGACTCAGCACTGCTCGATCGGCTCCTCCTCTTTTGTTAACATGGCACTATCACCACTTGTACTACCGGTAGTAGTAGTTGGTTGCTAGCAGGGCAGTCATCTATCTGTGTACCGATCCTACAGAGCTGGAGATGGCGATGTGGCTGTGAGTGATCCGCGCGGCAGCCATTAACGACCAAGACAGCACCGCTGCATCTAGCGACGAAAATTAACTAGCTAGAGGAGGAGGATATATACCGTAGGAGTCGTTAGTTCCTAGCTCGGATCCGTCGGTGATGGGTCTCTCTCACTTGTCCTGCTCGCCTAGCTAGTGCGCGTCAGCTGTGCTTCCTTTCCACTACGCAGTACTTGCATCCAGGGTTAACAGTACTCTTTCGATTTCGGATTTCGACAAGTCGGCGGTACCGAAATTCGCTACAAACCTAACCGTTTCGAAAGTCAAATGAATTTGAAATCTGATCAAACCACGGAGCGAAATTCAAACGAAAAGATCAAAAACTACTTGAAAAGCGGCGAATTTCGAGGGGTTTTCGCGAAAATCGATGACAGGTTGAAAAATTGCAAAAAATATTGTAAAATTCTAAACTTCGTTTTTTTCGCAAAATATTCACAACACAGGTTATAAAGTTATTAATACAAAATTTAGGGAACTTTTGGATAAATTTTTTCAAAATTTTCGAATTAGAATTTGAATTGAGCGGTAAACCGAACGAAATCTTTTTCCGAGCGAGAGCGGTACGAGAGAATTTCGAGCAGTTTTTGATAAAAAGTGAAACCCTGGTCGCATCAGATGCTATGCTCGCACTGTGCAACGTAAGTCTAGGGATAGCTACGCTAACCCAAGTTGGCACTTGGCACCGCTCCAAACATAACTGTCACTTACGCCATCCACTAGAATTCATTATATCGATGCCGGCCATTTCAATAGCCAAACTTGGCACCAACCGTTACATACTGCTCCCCTCCCTCCCTTCCTTTCTACTACCGGATGTATTTTAATTTTAGAAAAGGTCTATTTTTTATCTTCAATTATTTGTATGGTTTAATTTTCGTCTTTCTTATATAAAATTTGGTAAAACACATCCTCTAACTCATGCTAGCTCGGATTCAACATGACGTGCCACGTGAGTCAAAACCGTCTTTCGCTAGCGATATGGATGGATTCTAAACAGTGTTAAGTGTTAGAGGATCTATTTTACCCGGTTTTATAGATAAAATAATGAAAATTAAACCACGCAAAGAGTTCAGAGATTAAGAATATACTTTTTTTTTCCTTTTGTTGTTTAGGTATGCAAGATACAGCTTTGAGAGTTACTTTCATGAACTTACCATAAAAATGGACAAAAGGGAGTAGTTAGTGATTTCCCTGTTCCACGCGTTGTGGTGTGGCCGCTTCAATACTCCTCTTCCTACGCCGATAATAATACTCTCTCCATTTTGAAAGTATATTATTCTAGCTTTTAATTTTTTTTTCTAAATACATGTTATTATACAATTTTGAAGTATTTTTTTACTATTTTTTCTTATATACCTCTCTTCTTTAGCTATTTTCAATGTCATTAGATTAAGATACAATATCCAAAAATATAATGAAGATGAGTAATATAGCCTTTTGTGGATGTGGTAATATAGAATCACGTATGTTCATAAACCGAGGAAGTATAACATTAGTGTTACACACGGTTTGCATCTTTTTTGGTAGCTAGCCAAGCACATCAAATCCGACCCCAGTGAAGCTCCCCTGAGTTTAATTTGTCCGCATGCATGCTTGTTGCTGATGGACCCTGGGTACTAACTGCGCTGACTAGTCACAACTTGCATGGAGAGCGACCCCAATTTATATCAACGAAGATTGCCACAGAAAAGAACTGAATAATACTAGTGTATTGTGGTAGGAAGCAGTTGTTTGTGTTCAGGTGTGACCACTTGAGATGGCCACGAGTTGTATTCTGGACTGGAGTCTCTGATCTGTAGCTTCATTTCACTTGTGCATGTTTCGTTTTTGATGGCACTGCTAGTCACCCACCATTTGGGAGCCGATTAGTACCATGGCAATGATGATGGAACATGATTTTCTTTCTTTAGTTTTAATTGGGATGATGATACTGGTACATCTGAACCAGTTACATTTTACCATCTGTAAAAACACTTAGTTAGATCATTCTTCCTATGATTTGCAGCAAGTAAAAGCAACAACGTACCTTCAGATTTCCTGGTATTCGAGCGGGCCTCGCTGGATCTATATGAAGTACGGAGACAAACGCAATCAAGCTCCATGCCAAGGCTAACATAAAACACAGAAAGTCTGAAACTGCACACACTTCACAGGTATTCATTCACTCGTTAAGCTACAATGCTATAGACACTCGCTTCAGCTCGTCGAGATGATGCAGAGGGTGAACAAGTGCCGGCGTTGCGTCGAGGCCGGCCGGCTGTAAAATGGTGGCACGCCGGCGCCGGTGAGACGTGGAGGATGAGATAGGTATGGTAGGCGGGGCCGATGCAAGCCCATCTGGATCCAGGCTGATCCCGGACCAACACGTACGTACGCCATATTATTGCTACAAATCAAGAAGATGATTTGCTTTTGCTGTGCATTTTTCACTTGCTAGATGTTGGTGCAAGGATACAAACTCCCAGTTTCATTTTCCTTTTTCGGATTGCAAATCAAAGTATGTTCTCTTGTTGTGATGGCAGCCTCCTTGCTCCACCTAACGGTATCTACCTTATCCTATTTTCCTCTTCCATTCCCTTCGCCTCAAAATCAGTAAAGTTTTTGTTTTCAATTTTCTCTCTAAGTTTTTGAATAAGAAGTATTTTTTAACTATTTTCAAAAGTTTCTTTGTTCAAAAGTTTTCGAACCGAAACTTTCTCGAGTCTAAACTTTTTGAAAGTTTCGAACCGAATTTTTTGAACTAAAAGTTTCTAAAAACTGAAAATTTTTAATCGAAAGTTCGAACCGATAGGTTTTGAAATTTCCTGTTATGAAATGTTTCCACTTGTATTTTTTCTGACTTCAAATTTCTCGAGTTGAAATGTTCTGAGTTGAAAGTTCCCAGATTGAAATTTCCTGATTCAAAATTTTTCGAGTTCAAAATTTCTAATTTGAAATTTCCAGAGTTGAAATTTTGCCTAGTTAATATTTTCGAATTGAAATTTCCAAAGTTGAATTCAACTTTTTTGAGTTGAAACTTCCTGTTTTTTTTTTTAATTATAAATTTCTTGTATGAAAATATTGGATTGTAGGGGAAGTGAGCAGGAATAAGAGAGGCGGGAATGGTTGAGGAGGATGGAGAAGATAACATATAACATCTTAGATGGATGTTTTAAATTTTGTTAGTCTTAGAGTACCCTTAAACTAGCAGCATCTTTCTTTCTTTTTTGTAAAAACAACTCGGCCTTCAGTAGGCAACACAAAACTAACAAAAATCCCAAACTGCAAGAGATCGAACCAACCCAACCGCCTCCCTCCGTCTGCACGCACGCGTTGCTTCCTCGCAGTCTTCTAGCCTCCGTGATCTCCAGTGTTAAAGTCTCAAACTGTTTTACGTAAAATTCCTACAAAAAAAATTTTGCGTTCCAAAATATAAAATATATTGTTTTGGCAGGCTTGTTTCAAAATATAAGACGTACATTCGAATTTATTGATTTTTTTTCTTGTCTGCCTTATTTATAACACATTTTTCTCTCCTTATTTATAAGTAACACTGTCACTGTTAGCAAAATTCCTGACAGCAGCAACGTGTCCTACGAAGGGTACTTCCTGTTCCTGATAGCGTATGCAACGTGCTGCCAATTTTCTAACCACTCGGCTAAGCAATAACAACATCCACGAATTGAAGCTTCCACTGTTTAGTGCGCAGTACACTACTACTACTACTACATAAAAGCATATGTTAGACACCTCATCACACACGGTTTAGAAAAACCGTCTGTGATGAGGAAAACCGTCTATAGTGCAATCGTCAGTGACATCATCACAAACGGTACGCTTCATAAATCGTCAGTGATATACAGCAACATCACAAACGGTTTTAGTACGAAACCGTCAGTGATTATATCATAGACGATTTTAAACTAAACCGTTTGTGATATCCTAGACGGTTTTAGTACCAAACTGTCAGTGAACGTCTGGGATTCTATGTAAATCGCTGATGGTTTATGAATAAAATCGTCTGTGATATTTCCCCGCGATATATAATATAGAGACCCAAGCCACTTAGAGCTTTTTAGGGTTTTGGGATCTATCTTTCGGGTGGTTGTGGCTGTGAGGCGATATTGTGAAAGAAGACAATTTGATTTTGAAGGGTGATTATAGATTCATGTGTTCTTGGTGATCTAAAGTTAGTAATGGGTTCTAATTGCATTATATTCAAGATCTAGCTTGGTGAGGAGAATTTAAAGATTGTTTATATCTAGCTTTTATATCCATGTGTTCTTTTTTATCTAAGGTCAATATGGGTTCTAATTGCATTATATTCAATGTCTAGCTTGGTAATGAGAGAATTTGAACCGTCTGTGGTTAGAATTATCACAGATGGTTCTAGTTCAGAACCGTCTATGATAAAACACTATCACATACAGTTCTGAAATAGAATCATATGTGATAAAAACACTATCACAGACGGTTGTTAAATAGAACCGTTTGTGATAATAATTTATCATAGACGGTTCTAATCTCATAGTTAGATGTTTTATTATTTTCAAAATAGCTTGGTTTCATCTGGTTGCCATATGTTGGCAAAAGAATGGTGTTGACAGGAATTGGATATCTCGATGCTCATGTCGTAGAGGACTGTGAGTTATTACTTATGCTTTACCTACTTGTTATTTTCTTACGAGAAACCCTTGCTTTTACAAATTCCGTATTGCAAATTACAACTTCATTTACAAATCAAAATCTACTTTATGCAAATTAACCGTAGAAGCCTCCTTTGATACAGCCTGTATTACTGCATTTGCAAATACCACCTTAAGTCTTGCTGAGTACGGAAGTACTCACCCTTGCTTATTTGTTGGTTTTAGGTGAGGATAGTGAACCTCCAGACGACATGTACTTTGAAGCAGGACGCGGGAATTATCTTAGCGAGTTTTTCTAGGGTTTATACCTTGTCAGTTGCCTGAGGGTTGGATGGGCACACTACAAGACTTTTACTTCTTTTGCTACTATATACTCTAAACTGTAAGATTACATTGTACAAATAGCTTCCGCTTTAATAATATTGTGTATGGATGTGATTCCAATTGTGGTAAATGTCCGTACTAGCAACTGATCATGGGACTAGTACTATATGCACATAGATTATCCTTCTTGGTATTTTGTACCAAAAAGAGGGTCGGCACAGTTGGTATCATAGCCATACTGACAGTAGGATAAACCCTAAATAGAATGGTCATTAGTATTAAGGATGGGCCAATTTCAAAACTTTAATTTGAAAAGTTACTATGTTTGAAAAGTGTAGCCATTGCTATCCTTTCCTCCTTCTTAAGTTCCTACTCTTATCCCTACTTTCATTTCAATCTTTATTAAGTTCCTCTTTCCTTAAAGTAATTTTCGGCCATAGTCCGATCTCGTTATAGGCTTGTAAAGTTGCCCTTGAATCACTACTATCATCCTTCTTGCCTACCTGATCAATGGAGACTCCGACTTCTACATCAGCAACCTCAAGAAGACAGATGTCACCCATAAAAGATTAGTATCACTAGGCCGAATAAGAACACACTATGCTAAGTTAGAAAAAAAATAAAGAACCCTAGAACCCCTACGTATCAGCCTAAGTATATGTTCACTTTATGTTATTGAATTTTGGATGAAAGACTTTTTGTATTGCTTCTCGGGGTTACTCTCGTGAATGGTTAACCCTCATGTTGAAATTCACGATGGAACAACCTTTAATTAATAAGAAAATCTAATTAAGAAAATTTTAAGGAACAAAACGTTGCCTTATAAAATTACCAGCAAATACCTAATCCACCTAAAGACTATTCTTAAAATAATATTTTAATGAACGGAATGTTACCTAAAATAAGATGAATTGAATTTTAAAGATAGTCTTAAATTAGATTGATACCCAATAATCATCCCTTTTCCTTTTATTTACTAAAATATAAAGATACAAGATCTTAATGAACAAAAGATAACCTTGGACTAAACCACTCTCATATAATTATATCATCTTCTCTAATCTATAGAGGTTTTAATGATAAAAGATTATAATGAATTGAAAGTTACCTTATCACCAATTCTCATCTTACCCCTTTCTATCTTACCAACAATTCTAAGGTCAAACTTCTCGACCTTAGCCACCGCCTATTCATTTGTTAATAATGTTACCAACTCACTTGCATCAACCATATGTGAACCTGTTCATGAGAGCACTAAGAAGGTAGGTGACATACTTCCCTGCACTTTAAATCCCTACCCTATTTTTATTTGATTCTCAAACATTTCACTCCCTTGTATCCAAAAGGCTTTCCAATCAACACAAAATCTACTCTCTAAAATAAAAACCTTTTCAGCCATCTTGGGATCCTCATACCACCTCCTAGACCCTGCAAATCTCGGGGACAAGATTTCTGTTAAGGGGGTAGTCTGTAACATTCCGCAAAATTTAAAAATAAATAAAATAATAATTTAAAATTTAAAAATGTCTAAGATAAAAATTTGAGTTTGAAATGTGATTTAATTTTGAATTTTCGCCTTTTCTGAACTTTGATTTAAGGAAAACTCAATTATTTTATGGAACTTTTCTTTTTCCAAATAATGAAAATCAAAATCACAAAACAAATAAAGTGAAAATACAATTTACTTTTGGATTTTCTAGCATTATTTTGATTTTTACTCTAAAGAAAAGCTTTTAATGGTTAAAAATAGTAAATCCTTAATTCTAAGTTTAAAAAATCAGACAAATGTAAAATCATTCACAAATACACTCATATTATCATAAAAGACTAAAGACAAGAATTAAATTTACAGTTTGGTTAATATATATATAATTATTATATTAGTCCTGTAAAAACATGTTCAAAAACCATAAATCCTTAACCCATGCTTATCTTAACTAATGCACTCTCATTAACATCCATTGATCTTTTAAAAGCACAACCCTATTTCACAATGTCCTTCTCTCAAAAAAATCACAAGTAGGTTCAGACATATATACACAGACATACACATATGCGGATACACCTAATTCTAAAAACAGATATTTTGCACATTTTCATAACTGTACATTCAACTTGAATATCATCACAAATAAGCATCCAAACAAACATCAATGATCAAGAATATAATTTTTACTCAAATCTATTCATAATATCCAAAGACTTAAAACATATCCAAATCGAAATATCATACATCAAGGTATACACATTTCTAAAGCTCATACAATAACCTCAGTCATCAAAAGAATATTGTTATTACAGTTCCAAACTCAAGATTTTGACTGGTGGAGTCAACTCCAACACCTACAGAGTCTAAGAAAAATTTGATGTTTTACAAGCTCCTGGCCATGAATGAACTCTTGTAAAGCTAGCCGCCGGTGCCAACAAATGATTGGAGGCATCGCATCGCTTATTTTGTGAGTGACCACTGCCAGCAATGTTGTGTTTCCATGTTGGAACAAAATAACAAAACAGACACACGATTACTTGCTCCCTCCCATCCTGAATAGATGGTATTTTAGGATTTTGAACTTCAACAAAGTAAGTGTATAAAAGACCAAATTATCCTATTTTATTAGGACACTTATTTGCAATTGAATAGCATGTATTACTCGAGCCTATAATATTAAATGATATTGAAAATAGTCATATAGGAGGGGTATATATGAAAAAGATGATAAAAAATCATTTGAAAATTTTAAAATGACACTATACGTATACAAATATTTAAAAACAAAATTTGAAGACCAGACGAACTTGTCTCTTTTGTCCCTCCCCAGTATTTTCATCCAACACGACAACAGCCTAACCGTCACCGATGCAACGTATCAGCAGAATACAACCACTGCTGCTCTGATTGATTTACTCTGCAAGTAGCGTAAGCAGCTATCAGGTCTTGGAAAGAAACGAGCAGCTAGAAAGCGACGCATGCAATGGAAGCATACGACGTCGCAGGTCAAACTACGACAACAGTTAACCGGATGGCAGTGGAAGTTGGCGATGCTGTCACAACCTGTAGAGCGAGGGCAAGTACCCACCTACTGCTCGGTACTTATTTTCTCACCAAATATATATCAATAAAATATTAATAATGTCCGCATCATCCTCTGAACACTATATTTCAATTTCATATTTGTATAGCAGAGAATATAAAATAAAGTTGAATATTTATTAGAGGTATAGAGATCAAGAACATCACATTAATATTACATTGAAATATGAAATACGCTTTAAATTTGTGTATAAGACCAAGAGCTAGGGAGTATAATATATATATTGAATTAATCTCAGTTCAAAGATAGGACGTATCAGCATCTAACACAATGTGATTCCTCTCTCCTCCCCAGCCGCTATCGATATATAGTTTCTCTCTGGTCTTGATTGGCTGGCTGATCCATCCACTCAGACTGGCCACCACAGCTGTTGTTGGCCGGTTCATCGCTGCCGTAAGGGAACCGGCCGGGCAACGTTGGTCCAATTTTTCCTTGCCAGGAGGAGGTGTGAAGAACGCATCGTTAATTTATCATCACTACTTACTTTTCTCAAAGTAGTAGAGATTCGTACTCAACCCCGGGATTTACTCCGACTATAGAAAAGTTTTTTTGTTTTTGTTTTTTTGCTTAGCCTCCCTCCGTGCAGTGTTCGGAGTCTAGACAAAGACCTGAAATTCTTTCTCTTCTAGCTCTGACTTTTCACACCTTCTGATCTCTGCCATGTCAGTCTCAACTAGTCCAAGTGTAGCCTGTAAAGCGAGATACGTACATTAGTTTTAATAGGGCCTGTAAAGGGAGATACTATACGTACATTAGTTTTCTGGAAATAGATGAAGGTCCCCTGTTCCTGCGCATCAAAGGGACATGATGACCGATTATTGCCTTGTTTTAGACCGGTCTGGAGAAAAAAAAGTTTCTTAATCAGTTCAAGTTTATAAGGTGTATTTTTTACTAGTTTTATCTACAAATATAGAGTGTATTTTATGTTCTAACACAAAATTAATATCATGTTTTCTCTATACCTCTAATAAATATCCATATTTACATTATATATTCTCTACAAGCATGCTTTAAGTATAGTGCTTAGTGGTAATATTTTAGGGTAATACAGTCATCTTTAATATCTTCTTGGTTGATGTGTTAAGAAGAATTAACAGATCCTTATAAACACATATAGACGGAGTACGTACTTACTATTGGAAATTATGTGCGTATACACATATTTCCAATAAATTCCAAATGCCATTGGTGGCATTGAACGAGTGCGTGCATGTATGCATGCGTACTTTGAAGCCATACTAGCTAATCTCTTTCTATCACTGGCCGCTTCCTTCAATAAGGTCGTTTGCACGTACGTGGGCCGTTCGGCGGCGGTGTCCTACGCAGATTCGATCCGAGAATCAAGTAGCAAAGTAACGAGTTGTTGTGGCGTCGTGGGCTTCTAAGTATCTGGGCCAAGGCTCTCTTATATAGAGCGTAGGGAGGGAGACGTCCCTGAGAGAGACAAAATTAATACACAATTGCACTTCTTCTTTCTTAATCTTCCTGTTTTGCCATTGTGCTGTGCCACGATCTCCGAACTGAGTCAGCTGAACTGCTCGTCATGCAACGGAAACTCGGTGAGCGGTGTCTCCGAGTCTTGTCCGCGTGAGTCCCTGTACAGGGGCGGTCTACAGGTTTCAGGCAGCACACGGTGAGATCGCTCGAACCTCTTCTTCCACGGCGACGTCTTCTCGATCGATCGGAGCCACGCGGTGAGACGGTTTCATCGAGATCCTTCACTCCCGACGAGATATATATTGGACAAGCTGCTGCTGATTGTTCGCGTCAAGCTGCATATTTTTGGCTTTTCTATTATCTGAACACTGCTTCGGAGCCTGCAAGGTGGGCAGGCAGGACCCCTGCATATCTTACATGTGACTCAATCCAAATGGCTTCAAAACGGAAGGTCATCACTTTTTTAGCCATATAGCAAATTTTGTGGTAAATATGACCCTCCTTACGAACGTAATTGTAATAATAGCCTCACAACGAAAGTGTCGAAAGGTGACACGTGTCACCTTCCACGCTTCTGTGCAGCGACAGGCGCTACTGTGCTCTGGGAGCACAGCAAGTCACTGAACCTGCCACGCTCCCACAAAGCGTCGTAGTGCTTGCCACAGCTTGGGAGCACACAAGGTCAGAGGCGGAACCAGCGCGGGGGCTTGGTGGGGCTCCAGCCCCCCCTGGCCCACCACGAGAAACCCCAGGCCCATAGAGCGAGACGCATAGCGATGGTGGCGACGCGCAACAAGATGTTCAATGACTGCAGATTTTATTTGTCAAATCTCTTCTTTCAGACGGTGGCAATGAAAAGTAATTTTTTCCCCTTGCATATTTACATACTAATACTATATTACATGCATTTAAATTTCAACTATAATATATCGGCTTAGTAGTTTTTATATTTAGTATATGTACTTGTGTTCAGCCCCCCCTCTTGAATGAATCCTGGCTCCTCCTTTGCACAAGGTGATAATGGGTTGTCTATCCTTTGGTACGCCGATGACACCATTATTTCTATGGATCATGATATTCAACAAGCCAAAGACATGAAGCTTCTGCTTTGTGCTTTTGAACAATTTTCGGGTCTTAAAATAAATTTCCATAAAAGTGAATTTTTTTTTTGCCTTGGTGCTGCTAAGGAATTTGAACTCCATACACTCATCTTTTTGGATGTGAGTTAAGTAGTTTACCCTTTAGATATCTTGGCATATCAATTCATTACCGCAAATTGAGAAATAGTGAGTGGAAGGGGGTAGAAGAATATTTTCAAAAGTGGTTGAGTAGTTGGAAAGGAAAACATCTGTCAGTTGGAGGCAAATTAGTCCTTATAAATTCCGTGCTTAGCAGTCTACTCATGTTTATGCTATCTTTTTTTAGGATACCACATGGGATTCTTAAGAGATTAGATTATTTCAGATCTAGATTTTTCTTGGAAAATGACAATCATAAGAAAAAAAATATGCTTGCTAAGTGGAATATTTTACGCCAACCTAATTAAGGATCAGGGTGGTTTGGGTATCCATGACCTTAATGTAAAAAACAATTGTTTGCTTTGCAAATAGCTCTTCAAACTTTTAAATGAGGAGGATGTTTGGCAATATATCCTGATTAGGAAGTATTTAGGAAGTAAGACCCTTACTCAAGTAGAAAGGAGGCTAGGAGACACTCATTTTTGGTCAGGTCTAATGAAGGTCAAACATCACTTTTTCATATTTGGGTATTTCAGCTTTATGATGGATCTCAAATATGGTTTTGGCAGGATACTTGACTTGGGAACAATCCACTTAGTACACAATATCTCTGATTATTTAATATTGTTTGGAAAAAACATGCCATGGTGGTTGAAGTAATGAGTTATGTATTTTTTAATGTCTTTTCGTAGGGCCATCATGGGACCTAATTTACAAGTCATGCAAGAGCTTGTTACAAGAATTGATGGCATACAGGTGTGTTGACGCCAAAAACTTGAAGTAGGGTCTCTGAAAACAGCACACCAGACGAACACCTGGTTCAGAGCGTACTAGTCGATTTGACTTGGACGTAATTGATGAAGACCAATAATCGGCGATGCACAACTTTATTGATCAAGATCGAATTACAAGAAGACTAAATTACAGAAACTACTCCTAGTCGACAGGAAAAAGAGAATAATGTAAATGTGTGAATTTGATTGTGTTGTTGTTTTGCAGCTCTCCCTTGTCCTCCTTTTATACCAGTCAGCCGATTGAGTGCGGTTACAACACGTTTCGAAGCCTGATCCGTATCGATCTTGGTTTTCCTTAACAACCAACTCGGTTTCCAAATTTTATCCAAATGGGATTCTGAACGTACCCTTTTGACCATGGACTGTCGATTTTTACCACACCTACCATTTTCTGGTGCAAACATATGCCCCCTATTTTTGGAATATAACTTGTTATTTGCCAAAAAATTTTCTTATCGGCTTTGAAGCGACGAAGTTCCTTCGAACAAGCGAAACTCTCGGGCCCCACGGTGGGCACCAGCTGTCGACAATCGGGATCGCCTGACCGCAAGAAGAAGGGGGGAGTGATGTAGGAGTGGAACCCAAGATCGTGCTCACCGAAGGAAGGAACTCTGATCGTCGCTAAGGGTGAGAACAAGAGAGCGGTTGACGTGAGGAGTTATACTGGTTCAAGCCCCCAGCACGGGTAACAGCTCTACTCCAATCTTGCTCGAAGGCGGAAGATAGACGATGATGTACTGTGGTTGAATACAAGAGGTGCTCGAGCCGAGGTCGAGCACTGGTTCTTTGCATCGTGTTGTGCGTGTCCCCCCTTTCCCCGCGTAGGGGGGAATCTTTATACTTCTACTGTTGAGTTCATTATAGAAACAGTCGGGCGAGATTCTCGGGGTAGTGGCGCCAGATTCGGACATTATGTGCAATGAAGTATGACAATAATGGCACTGCGAACCGTTGCCCACGATCACCTTAATTCAATCTTTTAAGTCCCCTCCTTGACTCAGTAACTGCTGGTTTCTACAATCTAACCGAGTCCTCCAAGCTTGTCCTCAATAGCGAGCTTGGGCCTTGGTCGAGTGAGTTTGGGCCTAGTGGGCCATCCCCTACGCGGAGTAACCAGTCCCCGACAAGTATGTTTTCAAGTATTTCCCATTAATCGCTTTAGGCAAAACAATTCCTTTTAACGTCTCGAGTATGTATGAATTTCCGTCGACCAGCATATTAATCTTATACGGCCCTTCCCACGTAGGTGACCATTTTCCAAATCAGTTATCTTTAGAACCAACAGGTAATATGGTCTTCCAAACTAAATCGGCTTTACTAAAAGACTTAGGCACCACCCTTTTATTATACGCCCTCGCAACTCTTATCTTATTCTTCTTAAGCCGATCCAGTGTAGACAAGTGTAATTCTGCTAATTCGTCCAAGTTATCGATCATTAGATTGTTGTAATTTTGAGTCGACAAACCATTTTTTCTCACTACTCATATAGAATCAATGTTAATCTCCACGGGTAAAATAGCTTCTTGGCCATACACTAACTGATAAGGCGAAAGCTTTGTTGCTCTGTGATAGGCTAACCGATATGTCCAAAGTGACTCCGATAACGTTGAGTGTCAATTCCTTGGTTTTTCATTGATTTTCCTTTTAATTAGTTTAATCAATGTTTTATTAGATGACTCGGCTTGTCCATTAGCCTGAGCATAATATGGATATGAATTTAACAACTTGATCCCCAGGTTCTTTGCGTAATTTTGAAACTCATTGGACATAAACACAGTACCTTGATCGGTCGTGATCGTTTGTGGTATTCCAAACCGATGGACAATGTGTTCATTAACAAACCCGATAGCTTCAACACTCGTAACTTTTTTGAGGGGTATAACCTCAACCCACTTAGAGAAATAATCGGTCGCGGCCAAAATGAACTTATGGCCTTTGTTTGAAGCAGGAAATATTTGGCCGATTACATCTATTCCCCATCCTCTGAACGGCCATAGCTTGATAATCGGATGCAAAGCTGATGCCGGTGCTAGCTATACTCTTTGTAATATCGGAAGCAATCTTCCAACATTGTCGGTCAAAAATATCCTGTTCGTCTAAGCATCCAGTTCATCTTATGTGCCAATTGATGAGATCCGCAAATACCTTCATGCACTTCAATGCTTGCTGCCTAACTTTGCGTTCTGTTGGCCTAGATGGGTCAATTAGGTAATCTCTTATCCACGTTCTCCAGTCGATAGTATCGGCACACATGACAGCTTTGCCCACTAGCTCGGTCATTTGATATCGGCTATAGTCCTTGTACCCTGATGCTTGCTGACAAGTGCATTGGCTCTGTCATTCAACTCTCGAGGAATATGACTGATAGAAAATGAGGTAAATGAGCCGATTGTTGCAAAGCACTGTTCTAAATATTTGAGTAACACTTCATCACGGCATTGATACTCGCCCTTTACTTGCTGTACGATCAACATAGAATCACCGTATGCCTCAACAGTATGTACTCTGATATTTTCTAATAATTGTAATCCTTTGAGCAATGCTTCATATTCTTCCTAGTTGTTCGACCATCGGCTATTCAACCGAAATGTGAACTCAAAATTGTGACTCTTGGGTGAGATGAGTACGATACCAATACCATCACCCTCTCGACATACCGACCCATCAAAAAATAGCTGCCATGGGGCAACAGAAACTAGGTCGGAGGTGGTATCATGTCCTGTCATAAAATCAACTATAACTTGTCCTTTAACTGTCTTAGCCGATTCATATGATAGATCGAATTCTATTAAGGCATAAGCCCACTTACCAAGTCAACCTCGCAAAATCGGAGCTGATAACATATACTTATAACATCGGTTTTGCAAACTACCTTACAGGCTGATGCTAAAATATAATGCCTTAGCTTTGTACAAAAGAAACATAAAGATAGGCATAACTTTTCGACGAAAGGGTACCTGATCTCAGTATCTAGTAGGCGTCGGCTTAAATAAAAGATTACTTTTTCTTTACTATCGACAACCTGTGCCAAAACAACTTCGATGGTTTCTTCTTCAGCCGATATATATAGCTTGAAAGGAACACCTTTCCGTGGTGCAACCAGAACCGAAGGATTGGCCAGGTATTCCTTGATATCATCAAAAGCCCTTTGCTGGTCAGCTCCCCAAACAAACTTTTGATTATCCTTCAACTTCAGCAGAGGGGTGAACGTACGAATCCGACCAGAAAGATTTGAAATAAATCATCGGAGATAGTTAATCTTACCAATCAGCTTTTGCAACTCATTTTTGCATGTCGATGGCTTTGTTTTGGCTATAGCTTTGACCCTTTCGTGATTAACTTCGATTCCCCTTTCATGGACCATAAAGCCCAAAAATTGTCTAGTCGACACGCCAAACGCACACTTGAAAGGATTCATTTTCAAACCATGTACTCTTATATTCTGGAAGACATTTTCTAAATCGGCTAAGTGCTGTAGGTCATCTTTAGATTTTACTACAACATCATCAATGTATATTTCAACAATATGGCCGATTAGGTTATGAAAAATCAGATGCATGGCTCGCTGATAAGTTGCCCCGGCATTTTTCAAGCCAAACGTCATAACCGTCCACTCAAATAGCCCTATTGCACCAGGACACCTGAAGGCAGTCTTAGGTATATCGGCTTCTGCCATGAATATCTGATTGTACCTGGCATTACCATCCGAAAAACAAATGATTTTATTTCCTGATGCAGCGTCGATAAGCATATCGGCTATCAGCATCCGATACTCATCCTTTGGTGTGGCTTTATTGAAGTCTCTAAAGTCGACACATACCCTAAGCTTCCCGTTTTTCTTCATGACTGGAACGATATTGGAAACCCACTCTGCGTACCGACAAGGCCTAATGAATTTTACTTCCAATAATCGTTCTATCTCCTCTTTTATGATATTGTACAGGGCTAGATTAAAGCGTCTAGGGTACTACTTAAACAGCCGATATCCTGGCTTAATAGGTAACCGATGTTCAACAAGTTGTCGGTTTAAACTAGGTATTTCGTGACATTCCCAAGCAAAACAATCTTTATAATCTTCAAGAATTTTGACCAACTTCTCCTTTTATTTTGCATCTAATTTTGCACTAATAAAAGTTGGTCTTTTCCTATCACTACCACCTATATTGACTTCTTCAAGCAAATCGGTGGATGTAAACCCTTCACCTAACTTTTCGATTTCTTGGAAATCTTCGATGGCCTCATAGCTATCCGTCATTTGCCGATAGCTTTGCATTTTGTTTTGTAGGGCCTTCACTGTTTTCCTTGACCCCATCGGTGTAAAACCTCATTTGCTCGATCGAATGTACCTGGCTTGACACTGATCGGCATAAGTCCTGTCTTACCAACACAAATGAAGTCACAATCATTCAGCATTTTCCCCGATATACATTCGGCTTCCTCATGTTGCCAATTTGCATCCGAACTAGCCATAGCAATATTAGCTGATGTATCAGCCGAGACGACTTCAACTTTGCCTCCATTCCATTGGACAAGCGCCTAATGCATGGTCGACAGAATGCAACAATTAGTATGAATCCAATCTCGGTCGAGCAGTACACTGTAATTGCCTTTGGCATCAATGACGAAGAATGCAGTCGGCAAAGTCTTACTACCGATAGTTAACTCTGTGACCATAACGCCTTTGGCTTCTGTGGGATCACCTGTGATGTCATTCAAAACCATATTAGTCTTGATCAAATCTTCATCGGACTTACCCAACTTCTTGTAGGTGGTGTACGACATCAAATTGACGGTAGCTCCTCCATCCACCAGCATCCTTGATATCGGCTTGCTGTTTATATATCATTTTAAATACAATGGCTTTAAATGCAGATGATCATCTCATGGTTTTCAAAGATCGCATTTTGGGCACCTAAACATGATCGAGCAAAGGTTTCCTTGGTCGATTCGGTTTTAATTTTGAACTCGACCGGCAACGTGAATACCTTGTTGATATCCATCGGAGGCATGTCATCCCTAATCATGGAAGAATCTAGGTCATCGGCTGAATCGAAATCTTCTTCAGCCTGCTCTTTCTTCCTCCACTCTTTGTTGGTAGTTTTGATCAGCCGAAGTTCATTGAAGATTCGATCCCTCTGTTTCTCTTCATTAGCCTCTCTAATTTCTTGAGTTCTTAGTCTTTGCAATCGTCTGCGCTGTGATCGGCTAAGACCGGGTGGACACCACCTTGGTTTGGGTTCCATTGGCTTACGTATTCTGCCAGCCAAACTTTCCCGATTAGTAGAATCTGACTCCATCTGGATCTTAACTTGATTCGGCACCTGATTCGGCAGAGAAATTCTCTCGTGAACCGGTTTTCTGTAGCTTTTGTTAGGACAATCTCGTATCGGCCCAGATAACCTTTCTTTGGCCGATCGGCTAGGTCAATCATCCTGGGGATAGTGTTCTATTGGGCACATGTATGGAGATGACAATGCTACTCCTCTTTCCCAGCAAAATTGCCAAAAGGGGCACCTTTGATGAGCTCTTTATGTGTTTTCAGTTCAATACAAATTATCTGACTGACGCGGAGAATATCGCAGTTGATTGTTCATTCTTTCATACTTCTCCATCAAATGAGAAAACGTTGGCCTAGGCCTTTTTGCTGGTTTCCTTGGCGCTGACTTTTTTGCTTTATACCATCTGCCAACTTGCTTGTCCCCTTTGGGTTTAATGGTCTTTGAATTTTTGCCCTCACGATCAGCTTCTATTTGTAATGAACCGATCGTGATTTTTAATGTTTGGTTACCACCAGAAGTTGACTGAATATCAACTCGTTGATCCCTTCTTGGTTCTTCGTTGTGCATCGGCTTTTTTCCCTTGCTCGAACATTGCACCATATTTATGGGGAACTGATCGACATCAACTTGCATGGTTGGCTCATCAGGGAATTTTAGCCGACCATCCTCAATAGCTGATTGGATCTGCTGACGAAAAATATTGCAATCATTAGTATTGTGAGAAAAAGAATGATGCCACTTGCAATACCTTCGCTTCTTGATCTTGTCAGCCGATGGTATAATGTGCCCTTCAGGTAACTGTATTATTTTTTCTTGTAATAACAAATCAAAAATACGCTCACACTTAGAGACATCAAAAGCATATTTAACTTCCGACTTATTCCTAGTCGGCTTAAGCCAAGAACATACTAAAGATTTTTTAGACCCTTTAATCCATTCGGCTATATTCACCTATGCTTCATCATCTTTAGAAGATTCACTGGGGCAATAATCAACCATATTAACTTTAGCTTTATCCTTTTCTTTATTATTGCCATTTGCTTTGAATCTCTCCTTGAACCCTCTTGACGAATACTTATAACAGGGGTACCCCAACGGCCCGAAGTGACGAGCCAGCGGCCTCAAGCACAGCTCAAGCCCAACAGGCCACTCCCAGCCCACTACCGACCGAAGCACCTGCAAGGCCACACGAGACATCCCTTCCCGACCGATCGAGGGAAGTGTCTCCGACCAAGCAGGCTCCAGACCCCCGCGGACGGACCCCGGCTCGACCAAGCGGGGCTCCCGACCCCTTGGCGGGGCGGGATCCCCGACTCGATCAAACCAAGGCAACATTTGCCAAGGGCGCGTGTCGAAGCCCCCACCACCTCTGACCACGTACCTACGAACGGGTCAATCGAAATGACTATACAAGGGCGGTGGCCCCTTCCTCAAGAGGGTTTAATGATCGCCAAGTCATGCTCCCATCCCATCAACCGGTCACATCTGATGCGAAGACACGCTCTCCCGAGGCAGCACCCACGTCATGCGCGAGCAACGTCCAACACTCGTAAGGTTCGCAGAGGCGTACGCCGCTTCCGGGAAATACCTAACCGCCTCGCCAACTAGGCTACCGACCAAAGCATGGGCAAGGCGGTGTGTAATCGGCCAACGTAACGGGACCGAAGCTCCTAGTGTAGGTCATCTCGTCCTCTCCCAATTCTCGATGTAACCGCCCCTTCCTTCCGTATAAAGGAGGCGGGAACCCCGTAGGAGGGGATTGAACCCATCTCGCTAAGCCATTAGCACTCTCGCTGTAAACTTTGTGCGGTCATCATCTTGAAGGGAATACAACGCCACCACACGAATCGGAGTAGGACCTTCGGCCCGAACCAAGATACATCTTGGACTTGAGTCTAACCATTCGAGGAGTGGAACGCGCGCCCTTAGACTTACAAATTTACTTGCGGTGCTCGGCAACGCCAGCGGTTGGCACGCCAGTAGGGGCTTCGCGTCTTCGTCACCATCTCCGGATTCTGCTTTGCCTCCTCGATGGCATCTTCCACCCGCAGACGGCATGATCGGCGGGAGCGGATCCGCTCGCTCCCTCAACTTTGCCGTCACCTCGGCGGGAGGCTTACGCTCATCCCGCCGCCACCGGAGGCCAGCGCCGCTAAAGCTCGGGCGCCATCTCCGGCGACCGCTAAGCTCGGCTTGGCGCCCTGCGAGCCCAAAGCCGAACCGGAGCGCTCCGCCACGTCGGCGGCTCCGTGGGCGGCGGTGACCGTGTCACCTCCCGCAGGCTCACAACTTGTGGCGATGGCTGGCTACATGCCGGCCTCTATCCACGAGCTGCTGGAAGACTCTTCCAGCCACGACTCCAGCTCCGACACATAGTACCCTGCCCGCAGGCGGCACTCGCGTGAGTGCAACATGGTGGGCACGGTCAATTTAACCATAACCCCCGCGGCTACGGGGGCCCCCATCCGGCGCACTAAGGTGCAGGAGGAGGAATACCAGCGCGAGCGTGCTGAACGCGCTCAAGCTCGCGCGCGAACTCCAGGACGGTAGCAAGAGTGGATAAGCGAAGGGCTGAGCTCGACCAGCTCCACGCTAACCTGGAGCAGGATGAGCCCGAGACCCAAAGAGTGCCCGGCGACGGCGCGACGCCTGCGTGGCAGTACACCACAAGCTGGCGGAAGAATCCGGCCCTCGGTTCTTCCCCATGCAAGCCAAAGCGTGGCGCGGCCGCAATGCCGCCGAGGCCTTCCCGGAGCCGGCCGACCGAGGCCAAAGCCACGTGCGGTAACCTCCGGGCGGTGGAGCGTCTTGGCCGTGCAACACATGCAGCCTTCGGCTCCTACCGCCCGCGCCACCTCGCCACCGGGCCCGTCTGCACGCTTCGGCCGGTGGGTCCGGCGAAGCGGCGCCACACCACGAACCACCCGGGCCTCGCGCGCCGGTGCGCCGGCGCCTCAGCGACGCCTCGACGTTCGCGCCACCCTCGAGGCACGGAGAAAGGCGGCGGAGGAGGCCGTCCACTCACGACAGGGACGGCGGGCGTCACCGCCGCAGGCCTCAAGCCCCGATGGTCCGGACCACGGGCTTTTTGCTAGGGGATCCGTCAGGCGGATTTCCCTGCCAGATTCCGGGCGCCCACCAACATCGCCAAGTACACAGGGGCCACAAACCCTGTGTGCGCTTGAAGACTCTGCGGCTCGATGCCGGGCGGGAGCGACGGATGATCTCTTCATCATCCAGTACCTCCCCATCTACCTTGCGGACTCGGCCCGAGCTTGGCTCGAGTACTTGCCCGCCAAAACCATCAGGAACTGGGCCGACTTAAGACCCTCTTCGTCGGCAACTTCCAGGGCACTTACAAGCGCCCTGGCAACTCCTGGGACCTGAAGGGCTGCAAGCAGCAGCCAGGGGAAACCCTCCGGGATTACATCCGGTGTTTTTCCCGCCAATGCAACGAGCTCCCCGACATCTCCGACGCCGATGTCGTGGGAGCATTCATCTACGACACCTCCTGCAAGCTGGGCTGTCTCAAGCCCAGGACCACCAAGGAGCTCCTCGACATCGCCACCAACCACGCCTCCGGCGAGGAGGCTGTGGGGGCTATCTTCGAAGGAGGAAAGGCCCAGCAAGAGCCCGGCGTCCGAATCGGATCCCCTTCCGACCGCTCCGACAATTGGAAGCGGCATGGAAAACAGATCCGCGAGTCCCAAGTGGTCTCCACTGTCGACCGCCCTGCCAAGCAGCAGGTACGACCGACCGTCGCGCCTGACCACTTCGAAAAATTGATGGAAAGCCCGTGCCCGAACCACGGGTTCCCCGTCAAACATAAATTCCGGGACTGCGAAGTCCTGAGACGTTTCCTCTCCGGCACCCCCACGACGCCGCGGGGCAAAGGAAAGAAGCCGGCCACGGCCCCACGGGTCGTGGAGAAAAAGGCGGATGACGAGTTCCCCGAACCCGACGGCTGCCTCATGATCTTTGGCGGACCGGCGTGCTCTGTGCGACAGCGTCGGCTCAAACTCGCCTCTGCGTGGTCCACACGCCTCACTAGCCGTCCCTCAATACCTCCGGTGGTCGAGTTCGGTCACCTTCGATCGGCCGATCACCCGACCACATCCCCACCGAAGATACCCGCCGTAGTCGACCCCATCGTGGGGAAGAAGCGCCTCACCAAGGTGCTCATGGATGGCGGCAGCGGCCTCAACATCCTCTATGTGGAGACGCTCGACGCCATGGGGATTCCTCGCTCGAGTCTCCGACCGAGCAAGGCTCCTTTCCACGGCGTCATCCCTGGCCAGCAGGCCCATCCGCTCGGGCAGGTCGACCTGCCCGTCACCTTTGGGGCCGGAAATTTCCATTTGAGACCCTCACTTTGAGGTTGTGGATTTCCGGCTCCTATCACGCTATCTGAGGAGGCCATGCTACGCCAAGTTCATGCGGTCCCGCCACGCCTACCTCAAGCCGAAGATGCCCGCCACGAGGAGTCATCACTGGCATCGTCTTTCCACTTGCCTACAATCGCGAGCGAGCGGTTGTGAGCTTGCCTCGGCGATCATCGCGTCTGCGAGCTCGACAACCTCGGAGGGAAGCCTCGAGTCCGCCCCGAGTCCAAAGAAAGTCGGGCGGGATCCTCAAGTCCGCCGAGGACACGAAGAAGGTCGCGTCGATCCTCGCGATCCGACCAAGACCGTCGGGTCGAGCCACGCCCCGCCAAATAGGAAAGCGCGCTCGTCGGCTTCCTCCGCGCCAACAAAGACGTCTTCGCATGGAGGTCCTCCGACATGCCAGGAATCCCAAGGGAAGTCGCCGAGCACTCCTTGAGCATCCGACCAGGCTCAAAGCCGGTCGCCCAACGCCTGCGCCGCTTCGACGAGGAGAGGCGCATGATCATAGGGGAGGAGATTGCCAAGCTTTTGGCTGCAGGGTTTATAAAAGAGGTCCGCCACCCCGAGTGGCTAGCCAACCCTGTACTTGTAAAAAAGAAAAATGGGCAATGGAGAATGTGTGTTGATTATACGAGTCTCAACAAAGCGTGTCCCAAAGACCCGTTTCCCTTGCCCCGCATCGACCAAGTCATCGACTCCACCGCGGGGTGCGAGTCTCTTTCCTTTCTGGATGCCTACTCAGGCTACCACCAGATAGTGCTGAAGGAGTCCGACCAGCTCGCGACTTCCTTCATCACGCCGTTCGGCTCGTTCTGCTACGTTACAATGCCGTTCGGCCTAAAGAACGCGAGCGCTACATACCAGCGATGTATGCAAACGTGCTTCAACAACCAGATCGGCCGCAACGTTGAGGCGTACGTTGACGACATTGTCGTGAAGACCAAGAATGCGCACGACCTTATTGCCGACCTGGAAAAAACTTTCACGAATCTTCGACGGTTCCGTATAAAGCTCAACCCCGAGAAATGCGTCTTCGGGGTCCCCAAAGGGAAGCTGCTCGGCTTCATCGTCTCCGAGTGAGGTATCGAGGCCAATCAGGAGAAGATCTTGGCGATCGCAAGGATGGGCCCGGTTCCTAACCTCAAAGCGGTCCAGAGGCTAACAGGGTGCCTTGCCGCCTTGGGCGGTTTCGTGTCTCGCCTTGGCGGCGCGAATGCCGCTCTGAGTGCTCAAGAAATCCGACCGCTTCAGCTGGACCCAGGAGGCTCAGGAAGCCCTCACCCGCCTGAAGGCCTTCCTATCCTCACCTCCGGTCCTGGTCGCCCTGGCACCAGGCGAACCGCTGCTCCTCTACATTGCCACCACTGCTCAAGTCGTCAGTGAGGCCGTTGTGGTGGAACGAGCGGAGGAAGGCCGTGATCTCAAGGTACAACGGCCAGTCTACTTCATCAGCGAGGTTCTTTCCGAGTCCAAGGCTCGGTACCGCAGTGCGGAAGCTGCTCTCTGGCGGTGCTCATCGCCAAGAGAAAGCTCGTCCATTACTTCGACCAGCACGCCATCACCGTGGTGACCGCGTCCCCGCTCGGCGAGATCGTCCACAATCGCGATGCCTCGGGAAGGATAGCCAAGTGGGCGCTCGAGCTCAGCGACCATGGCATAACATGCGTCCCTCGGACAGCGATCAAGTCGCAGGCCCTGGCCGACTTCGTCGCCGAGTGGACCGAAGCCCAGGCGCCACCGGTAATCGAAGACCCCGAGTACTGGACAATGTACTTTGATGGGTCCTACACCAAGAACGGCACGGGCGTGGGAGTCGTCATCATTTCCCCACTCGGGAACAGACTTCAATACTCCATCAGGTTGCTCTTCGACAAGACCAACAACATCGCCGAGTACGAGGCTCTCGTCAACAGTCTCCGGATCGCTGCTGACCTCGGCGCTCGCCGACTCTACGTCCGCGCGGACTCCAAGCTTGTCGTCGACCAGGTCATGAAGGCCGAGCCCCGGCGCCCGTATGGCTGCGTCGCATCGCGGAAGTCGCAAGCTCGAGGAGCGGTTCAAGGGTTTCGAGCTCCACCACGCCTACAGACGCTACAGCGGTGAGGCCGATTACCTAGCCAATCTTGCCTCCAGTGAGGCCCGCCCCACCGGGATCTTCGTCTGCGACCTCCTGCAACCTTCCATCCACCGGTGGACTCGGTGGCGGCGGTCTCCGATTCACCTTGCACGGTCACCCCGAAGCGCCGCGGTCGGCGTGAGACTTGGCCGGGTCGAACCGCAGCGTGCTAGCAGCTGAATCCGACTGGAGGAAGCTCTTCATCAACCGTTTGACGGACGGGTCGCTCCCCCCTGACCCGACCGAGGCCCGGCGCCTCGCTCGGCGGGCAAAATCTTTCGTCCTGGTCGGCCCGGACCTTTACAAGAGGAGTCCCTCCGGGGTCCTCCAGAGGTGCGTTCTGGCCGACCAAGGGAAGCAGCTGCTGCTCGATATCCATGGCGGGGTCTGCGGCCACCATGCTGCACCCCGATCCCTCGTAGGAAAGGCCTTTCGACAAGGTTTTTATTGGCCGACCGCCGTGTCCGACGCCGAGCAGATCGTGCGCACCTGCGAAGGGTGCCAATTCTTTGCCCGGCAGACACATCTGCCAGCTCAGGCCTTGCAGACGATCCCCATCACATGGCCGTTTGCAGTTTGGGGACTCGATCTGGTCGGGCCCTTCAAGAAAGCGCCCGGGGGCTTTACTCATCTCCTAGTCGCGGTGGATAAATTCACCAAGTGGATAGAGGCCAAGCCGGTCGTGAGCGTCACGTCGGCACAAGCGGCCATCTTCTTCCGCGACATCGTTTTTCGGTTCGGAGTCCCAAACTCTATCATCATCGACAACGAACACGCTTCACAGGAAGGAGTTCCTCGAGTTACTGCGGCGACTTCAACATCCGTGTCGATTGGGCGTAAGTGGCCCATCCGCGGACTAACGGCCGGGTCGAGCGTCGCGAGCGGCATGATCCTTCAAGGACTCAAGCCACGGATCTTGATCGGCTCAAGCACTTCGCGGGCGGTGGGTGGCCGAGGCGCCCTCCGTCCTCGGAGCTCGCGACCACGCCCACTGGCGACGGGTTTACACCATTCTTCATGGTGTTCGGCGTTGAGCGATCTTGCCAACGGACACGGAGTATGGCGCCCAAGACTACAAGCCTCGATGAGGCTCGGGCTCGCCGCAACAAGGCGCCATCGACCCACTTCGGCGAGGCGCATGACGTGGCCATCCCGCGATCGGCCAAGTATCAACAAGCTCTGGCGCTACCACGGCCGCCGGTTCGAGGCGATCCTTCGCCACCGGGCGACCTAGTCTGGCGGGTCCAAACCAAAGAAGACAAGCACAAGCTATCGCCGCCACAGGAAGGCCCTTCACCGTCGTGAGGTTCTCCGACCGCACCTTCGACTCAAGGGCGCCCGACGGTGCGCATCCTTCGAATGCTTGGAACATAGAAAAGTTAAGGCAATTCTATCCCTAAACTTTTTTTTTTTCCCGCATGGTCTTTACCTTTACCCTTCCGAGCACACAGGTGCGCCATGCGACGCTGAGGGGCTGCCCCTTAGCGCCCCGTCAGCCGCTCCGTCGGCGCTTATGCGGGTCGGTGACCGGCCGATCACAAGGTCCATCCCGGTGGTAACCCTCTCGACCCAAGCGTTCTGACCTCGCCCCGGCTATGGTTGCTAAGTAGCGCTTCGGAAGAAGGAAGTGCCCGGTGGGTGACCTTTGGTCGATTAGGAACACTCCTCCTCAAGAAACTCGGCTAACTCACGCGCTCGTGCGGTCGGTGACCGACTGGTCACGCGAGTCCTCCCGAGCGGTAATCCTCTCGACCCGAGTGCTATGGCCTACGCCCGGCGGCTATGGTTACGCACTTCGCGGAAGAAGGAAATGCCCAAGTGGAGCGATCTTTTGTCGATCGGAACACTCCTATCCTCACAAGTGCGTATAAGCTGCTTGAGTAACCAAGATTCCTATCCTCTTAGCCCCTCCCGAAGCAACTCGACCTACGCATAAGTGACCCTTGCGGTCCTTAAGGCTATGGCCGGTCAAACGTTCACCAAAAACACAAAAGGGGGCAAGAGGCGTACTGGAACTTGTTAACCTTAAGATTATTTACAAGCATAAATAGTCTTTACAATTAAAAAGGAGGATAAATCTAACTGCTTTATTCTTCCTCGAGGGCGACCTGCGACGAGACTTGGCTGGCAATCTCCCGAGCGTGCGGCTCGACCAAGAGCTCGAACCTGTCGATCTCGCCGTCAGTCCGGTTCTCGGCGACACCGCTGCTCACCACCGCAAGGTCAATTCCATCGTAGTGCGAGATGGTGTTGACCAGCGCCGAGGAAGCTCCAAGCGCCGCGCCAACAATCACCGCCCTCTCGACGCGCTCCGGCACTCGGGCTAGCGAGGGCGCCAGAGCGCTCGGGCCGCCCTGCTCCAGGACCGGCGCGAGCGTCTGGCGACCGGCCTTGCGAAGGGCCTCGATTACGTAGGCAGCTCGGCCCGACCATCTTCGGCAACCTTCAGCGCCGCCAGAGCCGCGTCCCGCGCCGTGACCGCCTTGTCACGGGCCTGCAGGGCGTCCTTCCGCTCCTCAACGGCGAGGCCCAAGTTCTTCTGCACCTCTGCGGATGGCAATGGCGCCGAGATGATCACGACTTCACGAATAGCGCCATTAGAATCAAATAAGAAGTTGAGACCCTTACCGCCGCGAGTTCGCGGGTTCCCAACTTCTTGCTCGACCGCCTCGTAGGAGGTCCTCAAGGAGGTCAGTCCTTCCGAGCGGCCTCCGCTCGGGGCTCTGGCTCGGGCGGCGTCGCCGAGCACTGGTCTCGCTTCGGTCCCGAGACGGGTTGCCGGGCGCTTGCGCCGCCCCTCTTGATGGCGGCCAGCGTCCCTAGCGCGTGGCCTCTGCCAGGGAGGACTCGAGCTCCGCCACCTTCGTCCTCAGGGATTGGGCCCCCAGGCGCTCATCGAAGAGAGCCTTAGTGGCCCCCTCCAGCTCTTGGCAGACCTTCGCCGCCTCCGACCACCTCACGTTCAGCGCCTCTTGAGCTAAGCGCAGCTCAAGGCTGACCGGTTGCACTCTTCCACGGCAGCCGCGGCTTCGCTGTTCGGCGCCGTAGAAGCTCGCTTTGCCCTCGAGCAAGCCCGGATCTTGCCGCAAGATCACGGACTATCCGTTAGTCTCACGCGGCGAGTGCGTCAGAATTTTACAAGTTGGGTTTTTTCATCAACTTACCGAGCTGATCGGCCGGACTCCCCCGGCCATCGCGTCCAGTGCGCTCGGCTGGAAGATTCTAGAGCAAGAGTCAGACCCTTTCGGACCTGCTCCATCTCTGTTTCGGCGTCGAGCGCCTTGCTGAAGAGCGACCCACTCGCTCTCTTCTGTTCCGCCCACCGACCCCGACTCAAGGGCCACTCCGGCGGGCCTGTCGCCTGCTCGGGCGGCGCTACCGTCGAGCACCATCGGCAACGATGGTGGGCCCATCCTCGGGATCCTCGGCGACTGCGCTGCGGGACCTCGGTCGGCACCTCCCCACAGGGGCGGTCGGACACCTCGCACAGCGCCTCGTCTCGGCCGACGATCGCGGTAGCGCGCCGCCTCTTCCTCCGTGAGGATGATCACGTCGTGGCGGTGTCCCCAATTGAGGCGTCTTGAGCTCATCGCCAACCTCGGCCTCGTGGGCGCGCCTGGCCGCCAAAGACCACGATCGGTGCCGACCCGATCGGCGCTCTGGAACCTCTGCGGCGGCCCCGCCGCTATGCGACTCTTCGGCGCTGTCCCTTGCGAACCGCCACAGACGCGCCACGGTCACACCGATATGGCGCCGCACATCACAAACACTTAAAGCGGTTCGGGCGGCTTTCTGCAAAAATGTTTGAACAAAAGAAAAAGAGTACTTATC
Organism: Otatea glauca; assembly: GCA_036346275.1. Lineage (NCBI taxonomy): Eukaryota > Viridiplantae > Streptophyta > Magnoliopsida > Poales > Poaceae > Otatea > Otatea glauca. Next base: position 12,020 of record JAYEVK010000367.1, on the reverse strand, counting down.
GAGCCGAGCGGGTGCAGCGGCGCGCCTTCTTCGCGGTCCCCTTCGAGGGCGGATCCGCCGCCGCTTCGGCCGCCTCCACCGGGCGCGACGATGACGGGCGACCGCGGTCACCTCCGCCCGAGGCCCCCGCCGCGGAGCTCGTGGTGTCGCCCTTGGCAGTCCACGCCCGTCGCACGCCCGGTCGTGGTCGGGGAACCACGATGCGTGGATCGGGTGCTTCGGCTGCTGTCGGTGGAGGTTACACCGTGCAGCTGGCCTCCGACACGTCCTCATGCCGCTGCCCTCGCCGCGCTCCTTCTCCTTCTTCTTCCTCCTCTCCTCCTTCCTTCTTGCGGGAGGAGTCGAGCTCATGACCTTCGCTCGGGCCGCCGCCTCGCCTCCTTATCTCCGGGGCGGCGCCGGAGGACATGCCCAAGAGCGCCTAGAAGATAAAAAACACTGTTCAGACCAGGCGTTAAAAGCAAAGAAAAGTGAGGTGGGAAGAAGTCCGACCGACCTACGGATTGGAGGGTGGGCCCGAGAATGGCTCGGGTGGCCGCCTCCGTAGCGCTTCCTCCCATGACGGCGGTCACCCGGGCTTCGACCTCCGTCGCGACCAGCTCGGGCACCACCATCCTCATCCGGTTGGATGCCCCCTCGTACTGGAACAGGGAGCGGGGTCTGTGCGCAAGAGGTTGCACGCGCATCCTCATGAAGGCACGCACGACCACGTCCCCGGTGAGCCCTTGCCTCCTTAGGGCCCTAACCTGCTCTACGATCAGGGCCACCTTATTCTTCTCTCGCTTCTCGGCGCCTCTGCCCCTCCTCCCCGCCACGGGAAGTTTGCAGTGAAGGGCGGGCGCTGCCTCCGACGCTACGAGCATAGAACCACTCGAGCGCCATCCCTTGTTGGACGATGGCGGCTTGACCTCGAGATACTCCGTGCTCGGGCGGACAGCCGAGAGGCAGTGCCACCAATGGCGCCCGGCCTCAGCTGGCTTGTCCTTCCAGAGCCTTGCTTGGAAGAAATGCCTCCACAGCGCCCAATGCGGCTCGATTCCCAGGAAAGCCTCGCAGAGCGTGATGAATATGGCGATGTGGAGGACCTCGTTGGGGTTAAGATGGTGCGCCTCCGCCTTGTAGTGGAAGAGTAGCCCCCGGACGAACGGGTGCAGCGGCAAGCCGAAGCCGCGCTCGAAGAACGAGGCTAGCACCACGACCTCGTCGTCCCCCGGCGAGGGGGCAGCAGCTCCCGTCGGCACCCTCCAACCAGAGAGATCTTGCGCAGGGAGGAAGCCCTTCTTCACCAAGCCGAGCGCGCGGCTGGCCTGGGTAGAGCACTCCGGCCACGACATCCTTGCAAAAGAGGCGACGGAAAGGCGAGGAGAAGAGAAGGCTGAGTTTTCTTTTCCTTGGCTCTTTGTTGTTCCTTTTTGTCTTAGGGACGGGAGGCGAGGAAGGCAAGCAAGCGTGACTACTCAAAGCGCCCCAGCAACGTATTTATAGAAGACGAGTAGGCGCCGACCGAACAGGCACCCCCTCGAGCGAAGCGTCACGTCCACCCTCGTCTGTCACGCCAGCCTGGTAACTCCCAATTTCCAATTCCACTCAGCATTTAATCCTGACGAAACGGCAGGGCCATAAAGACGCCGCCTCGCAAGCGGTCGTCTGTAACCTCTTGGTCTCCGCTTGAGGCCGGGACGGTTGCTCGGGCGCGTCGGCGAGGCCCATCACGCCGCAGCTCCGGCAACGCAAAGCTCGTGGCTTGCGCCGGGGCCACCTAAAAGCGTAGGTTCAAAAGGCCTACCCCACCGATGGGCATAAGGCCGCCCAAAGAAAACTTGAGCGAGGGCAAGTATGAGGTGAGCCCCACTGTGGGCCCTTGGTTAGGTCGGTGGCCGACGACCAATCACCTCTACTCGCGTCCGAGACCATACTTCACACTCTCCCGGAGCTCATCGATGAGCGACAGCGGCTGGTATGCCCCGGGTCGGCGGACGACCCAGGCCCATACGGGATTGAGTAAAGAAAGGTTTCTTATGGGTCGCCCGGCGGCCAGGCCGTGACACCCTACTGGGACCGTCTGCTCGAAAGGGTCCCCATGGGCGGACCTCCCGTGACCCACTCGGACTACATTATAAGCTCCACGAGCACGGCGTTCAAACCAACGCGGTAAACGCGCGTCGCCACTTCCCACTAGGTCCCACACCGCGGATGGGGTATACGTGTGGGATAGACGGCGCCACTCCTCCGCAGCTACCCTCGCGGCATCAGACTGGGATGGACGCCCACATCCACCACGACGTAACGCGAGCCCACGCCCGGTGCGACGTAAAAGCGAGCCCACGTCCACCGCGGCGTCGCGGCCCACGCCCACCGCGACGTAAACGAGCCTACGCCCACCGGCGTAAAACGAGCCCACGCCCATCTACGACGTAAAAACGAGGCCCACGCCCGGCTACGACGTAAAGCGAGCCCCGTCCGGCTACGACGTAAACGAGCACTTTCGGACACCCGAACCTCGCGCGAGAGGCATCGCGGTCGTCCTCGCCGACCAAGGCACGGTCTAGCTACGACGTTAAACGAGCACTCGGACACTTGAACCCGTGCGAGGGCATCCGGTCGTCCTGCGGACCAAGGCACGGTCTAGCTACGACGTTAAGCGAGCACCGGACACCGAACCTCGCGAGGCATCGCGGTCATCCTGCCGACCAAGGCACGGTCTAGCTACTGACGTTAAACGAGCACTCGGACACCCAAACCTCGCGCAGAGGCATCGCGGTCGTCCCTGCCGACCAAGGCACGGTCCAGCTACGATGTTAAAATAGCACTCGGACACTCGAACCTCGCGTAGAGGCATCGCGGTTGTCCCTGCCGACCAAGGCACGGTCCAGCTATGACGTTAAAGGAGCACTCGGACACCCGAACCTCACGTAGAGGCATCGCGGTCGTCCCTGCCGACCAAGGCACGGTCTAGCTACGACGTTAAATGAGCACTCAGACACCCGAACCTCGCGCAGAGGCATCGCGGTCGTCCCTCGCCACCAAGGCACGGTCCAGCCTACGACGTTAAATGAGCACTCGGACACCGAACCTCGCGTAGAGGCATCGCGGTCGCCCCCGCCGACCAAGGCACCGTCCCACCACGACGTAAAACGAGCACTTTCGGACACCGAACCTCGCGCAGAGCATCGCGGTCGTCCCTGCCGACCAAGGCACGGTCCAGCTACGACGTTAAATGAGCACTCGGACACACGAACCTCGCGTAGAGGCATCACAGTCGTCCCTGCCGACCAAGGCCCCGTCCAGCTACGACGTAAAACAAGCACTCGAACACCCGAACCTCGCGCAGAGGCATCGCGGTCGTCCCTGCCGACCAAGGCACGGTCTAGCTACGACGGTAAACGAGCACTCGGACACCCCATCCAGTCGTCCTTGCCGACCAAGGCACGGTCTAGCTACGACATTAAACGAGCACTCGTACAACCGAACCTCACACAGAGGCATCGCGGTCGTCCCTGCAGACCAAGGCAAGGTCCAGCTATGACGTTAAAGGAGCACTCGGATACCTGAACCTCGCGTAGAGGCATCGCGGTCGTCCCTCCGACCAAGGCACGGTCTAGCTACGACGTTAAACGAGCACTCGGACACCGAACCTCGCGCGAGAGGCATCGCGGTGCGTCCCCGCCGACCAAGGCACGATCCATCTCTGACGTTAAAGGAGCACTTTCGGACACCAACCTCGCGTAGAGCATCGCGGTCGCGTCCGCCGACCAAGGCACGGTCTAGCTCGACGTTAAGCGAGCACTTGGACACGAACCCCGCGCAGGGCATCCGGTCGTCCTGCCGACCAAGGCACGGTCTAGCTACGACGTTAAACGAGCACTCGGACACCCGAACCTCGCGCAGAGGCATCGCGGTCGTCCCTGCCGACCAAGGCACGGACCAGCTATGACGTTAAAGTAGCACTCGGACACCCGAACCTCGCGTAGAGGCATCGCGGTCATCCCTACCGACCAAGGCACGGTCTAGCTACGACGTTAAACAAGCACTCGAACACCTGAACCTCGCGCGGAGGCATCGCGGTCGTCCCTACCGACCAGAACGCGGTCCACTTCTGACGTTAAATGAGCACTCGGACACCCGAACCTCGTGTAGAGGCATCGCGGTGCGTCCTGGCGGACAAAGGCACGTCTAGCTACGGCGTTAAGCGAGCACTCGGACACGAACCCAGCGAGGGCATCGATCGTCCTGCCGACCAAGGCGCAGTCCGACTCGGCGTTAAATGAGCACTCGGACACCCGAACCTCGGCGTAGAGGCATCCCGGTCGTCCACGCCGACCAAGGCACCGTCTACGGCTCTGACGTTAAGCGAGCACTCGGACACCGAACCTCGCGTAGAGGCATCGCGGTGCGTCCCTGCCGACCAAAACGCGGTCTAGCTCTGACGTTAAGCAACGCGAGCACTTTCGGACACCCGAACCCCGCACAGGGGCATCCGATCGTCCCTGCCGACCAAGGCACGGTCTCGCTACGACGTTAAACGAGCACTCGGACACCCGAACCTCACGCAGAGGCATCGCGGTCGTCCCTACCGACCAAGGAACCGTCCAGCTGCGACGTTAAATGAGCACTCGGACACCCGAGCCTCGTGCAGTGGCCTTGCGGTCGTCCCTGCCGACCAAGGCACGGTCTAGCTACGACGTTAAACGAGCAACTCGGACAACTTAAGCGAAGCAAACTCATCACAAAGACATTCATAAAGAAAAAGGAGATTTCGTTACAGTACCCAACAGACACAAGAATAGCTACGCTACACCACGGCAGGACTTTATCCGCGCCAAAGCCTCTTAAACATCCGTGCGGCATCGGTGGCACCGGCGGCATCTGTTAGGCCCTTGCACGTCGACGGGACTACCGCGCGGCGCAGAACCGTATGCCGACGCGCTTCCTTCGTTCAATCGACATCGACGCGGCGGCGCGCGACTTCGATCGGCGCCCTCGCGCCATCGCCTCTAGAAGGGCCCCCCCACTACCTCGATCCTCGGGGCGACCTCGAAAGCGCGATCGACGGCGGCAGAAGATCACGGGCTGACTTCTTCCTCACGGAGTTCGGCCATCGCCTGGTCGTATTCAGCCCAAAGCTCGGCCAAAGGATCTTCTTCTTCCACCGCGACATCATCACCAAAGCTGAAGACTAGAGGTTGCCCCGAAGCCATTTCAAGGAGCAAAAGAAAAGATTCTCGTCTAAAGTTCTGTCACTCAAGCAAGCCGTAGCGTCCTTATATACCCGGACGGAGGGAGATTAAACGTCTCCAGAATAAATGCAAGCGTCGGAAAAGCGGCGCCTTCACCATGACCCGGCGGTCCGGAAGACGAAGCGCGAGGCGCGCTGCCGAGACGTGGCGTACTGCGAGGTGATTAAAAGCACCCGGCGGTTCGAATGCCCCAGGCCAAATTCCAGGGCAGCCTTCGGATGCGTCGGGGTACACCTGGCAGAAATCGTTTGACCTAATCAGCCAGACCGACCACTCCGGCCCGATCACCATTCTCATCAAGCTCAACCCCAACCGAATACGCCAAAATCGCTCGGGGTTGGGGCTCTCGGCGAATACTTATAATAGGGTACCCTAACGGCCGGCGTGGCCAATGCGGCCTCAAGCCAGCTCAAGCCCAACAGGCGCTCCCACCCTCTCACCGATCAAGCACTGTAAGGCCACACGAGACATCCCTTCTGACCGATCGAGGGAAGTGTCTCCAACTGCAGGGCTCCAGACCCGCCAAGGGGGCCAGGACCCCACTCGACCAAGCGGGGCTCCAGACCCCTTGGTGGGCGGGATCCCCGACTCGATCAAACCAAGGCAACATCCGCCAAGGGCGGCGTGTCGAAGCCTCCACCAGCCTCATGACCACGTACTCTGAGCGGGGTCAATCGAAATGACTATACAAGGCGGTGGCCCTTCCCCAAGAGGTTTAATGACTACAAGTCATGCTCCTGATCCCATCAACGGTCACATCTGATGCGAACACGCTCTCTCCCGAGGCAGCACCCACGTCATGCATGCGCAGCAACGTCAACACTCGTAAGGTTCGCGGAGGCGAGTGCGCCCGTTTCGGGAAATACCTAACGCCTACAGCCAACTAGGCTATCGACCCAGCATGGGCAAGGCGGGTGGTAGTCGGTCAGTGAGCGAAGGTGAAGCTCCTAGTGTAGGTCATCTCGTCCTCTCCCAATTCTCGATGTAACCCCCTTCCTTCCAGAGTAAAGGAGGCGGAACCCCGTCAGGAGGAGGATCGAACCCATCTCGCTAAGCCATTAGCACTCTCGCTTGTAAACTTTGTGCGGTCATACATCTTGAAGGGAATACAACGCCACCACAGAGGCGGAGTAGGGACCTTGGCCGAACCGGTATACATCTTGGACTTGAGTCTAACCATTCAGGGAGTGGAACGCGCGGCCCCTTAGACTTACAAATTTACTTGCCGGTGCTCGAAACGCCGACACCCCTGTTATCCGGAAACCAGCTTTCTTTAGCCGACACGCGATGAAGCAGGTGACTTAGATCAGTGAAGTCTTGTCCTCCAAACATTTCTCGGAGTGGTGGAATTAGCCCTTGGAAAGCCAAATCGGTCAGTTGATTGTCGGGTAATGTGACACTAAAACATCGATTTCTGACTTCCCTAAATCTTTTAATGTAATCAGTTACTGATTCTCTAAATTTTTGGTGGATAGAGCTCAAATCGGAAATCCCGAGTTCCAAACTGCCAAAGAAAAAGTATTCATAGAATCAGCTTTCCAAATCGTTCCATAAATGAACCGAATTTGGAAGCAGACTAGTAAACCAAGTAAAAGAAGCTCCTGATAATGACAATGGGAACAATATGATTTTTAGCCCATCGGTTTGGCTGCCCGCGCATTGTGCGATAAAGCGTCGGCGTGTTCAATGTCGTAATGAATCATCTCGAGAGAACTTTGTGAAATCCGGGACTTTGAAGTTGTGAGGATATGGCATCGATCTATGTAATCGGGATATGGTTTTCTATAACGATGACTTTCCCTTTTGGTACATATGCGAATTGATCCCATTAATAGGCGAAAATCGATCGGCCCAATTAATACTATTGTGCCAGCGGACGGTAGATCCTTGATAATGTTGTTCATAATTGGCATTCTACCCCGAGTGCAAACTCGAGCTTGCCGAATAAATTTGGTAACGGGTGATAGTGTATTTGTCATATCCATTGTTTCTCCTAGTTGGTGGTTTCTGATGGGACAAAGGTTACGAATAGGTCACTACTGTGCGAAGCAGTTCCTAGGTAGGGAATGGTTCATGACATTGTGGGTATCTATCAAATTTAATCGGCTGTGGAACCGATTGTGAAAAAGGGTAAAACAAAGTTGATGGTGGTAAATTGGCCGATGCATCTAGCTTAGTAGCATCGGTATAATCCTGATAAAGAGTTACCCCACTCGGCCGAGGATCTCGTGGTAGTATGATGGTGGGTTGAGTTGGCATCATGGTTGGAGGTGAGGTTATAGCCGATGGTTTAGGATCGGCTAAAGTGCTCTACGTACTTTTTGCTATTGAGAAAACAGGATAGCTTGGCAGAGCCTGCATCGGGTCAAGAAGACTCCTGGATGAAGGCAACTCTTGAGCAATAGTTTTAACACTATTCGCAATCATCAGCTTAAGTGTTGTAACAAGAGCCGATGATTGATTTATCAGAGCATGGTGTATAGATTGATTAATCATATCCGAGCTCGGCGAAGCGGCGAATCTTGACTTAGGGCCTTACATGCTTTGCATCATCAAAGGGCATTAACCGTCGATGTATGCGGTTTTACGAGTGACACCAAGTCGAGTCTTCTGCTAACAATTCAGCATCATCTCTTCAAGAGCAGTTTTTTGATCATCAATTTCCTTACGCTGCTCTGGCGTTAAATCGGCCAGCGTATGGACGATAATAGCTTCATTATTGATATCAGATGGTGTAATCGACTTCCCTGATGAAGACATTATGGTCCCACCGGGCGTGCCAAGAGTGTGTTGACGTCAAAAACTTGAAGTAGGGTCTCTGACAACAGCACACCAGACGAACACCTGGTTCAGAGCATGCTAGTCGATTTGACATGGGCGTAATTGATGAAGACCAATAATCGGCGATGCGCAACTTTATTGATCAAGTTCGAATTACATGAAGACTAAATTACAGGAACTACTCCTAGTCGACAGGAAAAAGAGAATAATGTCAATATGTGAATTTGATTTGTTGTTGTTTTGTAGCTCACCCTTGTCCTCCTTTTATACCCGTCAGTCGATTGAGTTTGGTTACAACACGTTTTGATGCCTGATCCGTATCGATCTTGGTTTTCCTTAACAACCAACTCGGTTTCCAAATTTTATCCAGATGGGATTCTGAACGTACCCTTTTGACCATGGACTGCCGATTTTGACCACACCTACCAGTTTTTGGTGCAAACAAGGTTTCATCCGAAAGTGATACTTTTCGATGGAGCAGTTTTTCTATTCACCCGATGTATGCATTTTTGTTGCATCAAAATATCCCAGTTATAAATAGGCAACTATGGCTGTGGAATATAAGAACCCGGGTACCCTCATGACAAGCCCAAGAGGGAGGCCCAGAAGATACTCCTCGCGTCAGGCCCATTGCTGTGCATGTTGAGGGACATATCCTAAAGGAAGTTGAACTTATATTTAGATATGATAGATCACGGTTGTTATCAAGTCGTTAATAGGGTAGATAAAGATGTAAACTCTATCCTATTAAGCGACTAGAATCTTGTAACGATCGAATCACCAAACCGATCAGGACTGCGTAAGCGCCCACCCACGCTATATAAGGGAGTGGGCGGGCAACTCTTAATGGGGATCGGATGATCTAAGCATAAACGATCAAGCCATAGAGCATAGCACACCTCATATCGCCCGAGCATATGTGCTTTGAGCAATCTTAGATCCAACAGATCTGCATAATCCCGACTACAGGACTGAGGTATTATCTCCTCATGAGAGCACGAACTGTATCTAAATCCCTTGTCTTGCGTGACCTTGAGTTTGAGATCTAGCGCCTACCCCATAAATTCATTGCAGAGCTACAAAAATTCGGCGTTGGCGATTAAAATACCTTTAAAATAAAAATCTTTCTATGGTACTTACATCGAGGGTGATCTTGATGAAAGATAATCTAAGCAAAAGAAATTAGGTGGTAACAAAAATATTGTTTTTATCTGCAGGAAACTATCCAACATCTCTTTTTTGGGTGTCATTTTGCTCGTTTTGCATGGCGTGTTATACAAGTGGCTTCTAATCTGACACCTCCTAGTAGTATAGCCCATATGTTTGGGTCTTGGCTATTGGGATCGGGAAATGAGATAAAGGCTCAATGTTTAATTAGGGCTGCCGCTTTATGTTGGTCTCTTTGGCTACGTTGAAACGATGTTGTCTTTGATAAAAAAAATAACTCTATAATCTGTTGCAAGTTATTTATATGGGCATCAAGCTGGTTTAAACATGGTTGACTTTTGTAATCGGCAATAAATTTATGGGGCGGCGCTAGATCTCAAACTCGAAGGTCACACAAGACAAGGGTTAGGCAGTTAGACCCTCAACGATGGAGTAATACCTAATCACTCGTGTCTTTGGGATTATGTGGATCTCTTGGATCTAAGATTGCTCAGCGTAATGTGCTCGGCGATATAAGTGTGCTATACTCTATGACTTGATAGCTGTTGCTTGATCTCCATGTTGTTGCCGCCTCTCCCTTATATAGCGATGGTAATGACTTATGAACCTTGTCAGGTTAGGAGATTAGATCGATTACTATATTCTGTCGACTACGGGGATAGAGTTTACATCTTTATCTACCTATCAGCGACTCGGATTACATATTATCTTTTATATCTAAATATACATACAAGCTATCTATAGGATGTGCCCCCTTTTAAATGCTGGCGTAAGGCTTAGCGCGGGCTTATCCTTTGGGCCTTCTACATGGGCTTGTCTTCTCTTGGTGATCTTTGGGCGACCATGAAGATACACGGTTTCATATATTCCACGATGGCGCAGTGATTCATGATCGGTTGCTTGTCTCTTTTGGTCTCGACTTGAATCATTGTTCTAAGCTTCGCGTAGACTTCAGGTGGTTTCTCTTTTTTCGGCTTCTTCTTGCGGCAAAGTGGATTAAGAAGGACTCGAACATATCCCTTGATTTTTACTTAACTGGTATAATCTTACATCGAGGCGTGTTGTATGTGGCGGCCCGTGGACTGACCCATATTTCAGTTGTGGATTAAATATTTCTTCCCTTTCGTGACTTTAATATCCTTTCTCTTACGTGGATAAACACGAGAGCAGGTCTTCAAGGCTACTCTGGTTTTTATGTCAACCCAAATTCCGAAAACCTCTTTGGCTTGAAAATATATTAACTCCAAACCTCCTCGGCCCGTTGCATTTACTTCATCCTCCTTTGTACCCGTATCAAAAACGGCGCCTTAAAAATGCATTCCTTCGCGCTTAGTTCTCCTTTCTCTTGCTCTGAGTTCTACCTCTTTTCGGAGAGATCTCCATGGCTAACTAGGGTCCCTCGACTGCCGAGTTGTGGGCGCTTTTTGACCTTGCTTCTATGGCGGAGTGGGCGGAAGGCAAAGCTGCATCCTCGACCGCGTCGCCCGTTGACACCCTCTGGAGATCTTCCCGCTTCTGAGGCCGGGAGGCCCTTGTGGAAGCACTCGGCGCGTCTTGTGAGGCGAGGTTTAGGGCCTATAAATATAATATAATAAAGAATTACCTTTTCTAAGTATCCTTTGTCATTTGTCTTGGTTCTGACCCAACTTGGGGTACATGGAAGCTTGCATGTCTCTTCGGTCGAGCGACATCCATATCCGATCGTCGTAGGTTACATCCTTAGGTCCAAACCTCGGGACATTAGCTTCACACGTGGCTCTTGGCGGCGACACCCGTCGGTTCATGTGGATATAGCTTAAGCGACTTGAGGCATGTCGAGGAGTTTCATGGCTCGTGGCGAATGATGCCCATATCCATTGCTTTGTAGGATATAGCAGGCTGCGTCTTGGGCGCACCATGCTTCATTGGCCTTGGCGAGTAGTACCTATGCCGTGACGCCGGATAAGCTTAGGCTCTCTTGGGCGTGCTCCGGAGTTTACGTGGCTCTTGGTAGAGTGGTACCCAAATCCGGTGATGTAGGATATGACTTGGGCTCAACTTTGGCGTACCACACATCACGTGGCTCTTGGCGAGTGATACCGTGCCAATGCGATGTGAATACAGCTCTGGTCAAACTTGGGACATATCAAGGTTTTATCCAAGATGGTATCCAGTGCTCGTTTATTCTGGCCCTTGACTATTTCGACCCTCATGGGGCATACCATTGGATTTGTTCGCTTGGGCTCGACCCGTGACATATGATTGAGCATCACGGAAACCACCTAGCGACCAGCGTGGGTATATCACAAGAAGATATATTTTATCCCGTTTGGATAATGCCCACAACCCAACAACGGTAAGTGGTTAAACATCCCATCGTGAGGACAGCGTGTCCCATATAGCTTGGTCAAACGCTCTCACCCCATTTACGTAAAATCGAGCGCCCGACACGCAAATCATTTAAGAAGCATAAGGAAAGACTAGGCGTTTTGCAATCTTTTTCCCGCTTGATTCGGCGAAACCTAATCTTTTCCCTCCTTTAAGAGTAGGGTCATACGTCGCCCGACAGTTCATTCTCACCTGCGCTCTTGCTCATACCTTCCTTGTCTCTCAGAGCTTTTCCAGCGCTAGGGTTAGCTTGTCGTTGCGCCTGCTCTTCGCGCGCCATTGATTTCTTTTTGAAGATGTCTTCTTCTTCCTCGCCATTGCGCGGGGTTGGGCGACCTCGACAACGACGAGAGGCCTGCGATCCTTGGTGGATGATGGGATTCTCCCGGACTTGGCCTTGATCACTTGATGACTTCTGTGGTGAATCAAAGTCCCCATCCTGCGTCCAGAAGAGGTAGTGGTATTTGA
>JAYEVK010000373.1:0-177009 GCA_036346275.1 Otatea glauca | reverse complement strand
GCGCCGGTCGCCGCTTCTCCTTCGGGCGACCGACTGTTAGGACGCCCACTTGGGGTATAACGACAATGCCGCTCGGTCGAGGGCGCCTCGGGCCGCCCTGGTCGGGGTGCCGGGTCGACGATGGATTGCGCCACGACCACCCCGATATAGGTATCGCGCGCAACAAATTATCGTGGGTGCTCGGTCGACCCTACCACCACAAAGTCAAGAAGCGTAACGGATACTTATCGCGCCGAGCGGATGCGCTGCAACCTCGCTTTTTTGGCCGACCTCCCGGGGCGATTCGCCATCCGCTCTCGAGGACTCCACCCGGTGACGCCCACTGGGCACGATGGTGATAACGCCTCGCCGCAGGCCTTGGCCGATCACGGCGGCTCAACCGCTTCCTTCTCGGCCGCCGGCCTCCTCTGAGGACACGGCAGCAACATCCGCCGTGCGTCCGGTCGCGCGCAAGGCGGTAATCGCCCACGCCGCCGTTTTCCCGCCGCCTCAACCACGGAAAGGCCGGCGCCTCTGACGCTCGAACGCGCGACGGGCGGATCGCGAAAATGTACGGAGGCCGTGACCGGCGTGATGGTTCCTCGGCGGCAAGCAGAGGACTCCTCCCCGGGCTCAACTCCGAGCTCGTGGCTCGGCCATATTCGTGGCCCTCACGGCAAAGCCGCCTCTGCCGGGCAAAGAAGCAAGGATTAGTGGAAGGACCGAAAGGCGACAGCGAGCTCGGCTCGGATGTTCCCGAGCTCGGGGCATTCAGACTTACCACGACCCGGCCGCCCCACTCGACGTGGGGCTTCTTGGCGACTTGCTTCGGCGCCAAGAGCCGGCTCTTACCTCCTTTGCCTTTGTTCGACCGGAGCGGTAGCACCGCTTCACCATATCCCGAGCTCCCTACTCGCCACGCAAGCCCATCACGATGAGCATCTGAGTCCGAGCCCCAAAGGAAAAAATCAAAGCGGAAGGCCATTACCTCATCGCCGCGCTTCAGACGCTCTTGGGAACGATGCCGCAGAGTCGGCGCGCGGCGGCCTTCCCAAGATCTCCGCATCCTCGAGGCGATCCAAGCCGCCTTGGGCCGCAAGGTCGAAAAGAGAGCATCAAGAAATGAGGGAACTCACCAAGACCCCGAAGGACTTAAGGTCTGACGGCGCCCCTCGTGGCTTTCCGGTGGCGCTGCACCTCCCTGATCTCAAAAGGTGCAACCTCCTCCGGAGGAAGCACCGATTCGCAAGAAGTCGTGAACGACTGCCTGCCCCTTGAGGCCTCTCATGGCGCAGATATGGATAAAGGCGATCGCCGCCTGGTCGGTCGCCGAGTCCTCAGGCTCTAGGGTCTCCCGCTTTCGATCGATGGCAGTGCCGTAGTGGCGCCCGCCTCGCCCTTCTTCGGATAGAACCATTTCTCCGCCCACGGCCGAGCGAAGTCCCGGTCGGGATTTGGAGGAAGGAACAAGGAGCCCCGCCTGCACGAAGTAAAGGCACCCGACGATGGGATCCTTCGCGGTGCGGGACAAAGAGTAAAAGCGGAAGAAAAACGAGGGGGTGGGAAGGACGCCCAAGAACCCCTCGCAAAGATGTGCGAAAATGGAAAGGAGAAGAAGGGAGTTCGGTACGTGTTTACGAGCTCGATCTCGCCTTCGCGCAAGGACCGCACCAAGAAATCGCTCTCGGGGTTCGCGTCCAAGAGCATGTATTTGCTCCGTGTTCACGATCTCGCTGCCCCGAGGTCGGCAGACGCTTCTCCTGACGGAAGCCGCCAGTGAATGGGTCCGAAGCCCCAAGGATTCCATCTCCTTCATCCGCTCGCAGCTGAGCGTGCTCTCTCGAACTTCGCCATGAGGTCGAGGTCGAGGGGGACAAGATCGCAAGCGAAGGCTAGAAGGCGTGGTCACTAAGGACAAGGAAGAAGAAGGCAAGAGCACGAGCAATGGGAAGCGAAACCACAAGGAAGAGACCCTCCGCTTTTAAAGACGCTCGTCTCACCGCGCCGCCATCGCTCAAAAGGCGCGCCAGAGGCCGGCCGGTAGAGCCGAGGCGCCAGACCCTTCAAAACCGTCTCAGACGGGCGCGTCGATCCATGCATCCGCCAGATCACATCCCTCCGACTTCCCTATCCACGAGGCTCCCGGGCCTTCTAAGCCCACCTAGGAGAACAAGATGTCGGGATCCAAGTGTGCGCCCCAAGGAGGCCTTCTCTAGGCCTGAAGGTGAGCCCAAGAAGCCTCGAGCAGGAGCGATCCCTCCCCAAAAAGACCTCAGACTCAAGAGCGCCTAGAAGTCTTAGACCGCTTCTTGAGCCTTGGGGGCCGGTTGTCGGGGATCGGCCACCCTGACACGTGGCCCCCCCGGGGGCTTTGAGCAGCCCTCCTCTAAGATCGGGGGACTGTTCCCTAGCTCGGTGAGACGCCCCGGACCGCCACCCGAGCACTAATCGGATCGTTTCCGAGCCGAGTTCGACCAAAGGTCCCGCAAGGCCATAAAGGAGCTCTTCCCCGACCTAGCCGACCGCCCGAGCTCTTTCCCGACCTAGCGGGCGTTCGACCTTCACATCCTGATCAGCTCCCGACCTCAGACCAGTGCCGATCCGGTCCTCCGCCAAGGGTCGAGCATCGGGCCCTCGATGACCTTTAACCATGTGTCCAACGATCGCGACACCTGAGCGACCGCCGCGAGCGGTGGCTCCTTCCCAAAGCGGCGAAGGTCGCCAAAGTCAAAGCCTCGATCCCATCATCCAATCGCGTCAAAGATGGAGAGTCCGCTCACCCTAGGCATGGCTGGGCCACATGGCAACATCATCATCCGACAAAACCACAGAGAGTGGTGCGCTGCTTCCAAGAAGCAACTACTGTTTGCTCGGAGAATCTACTAACTCGGCGTGGGCAAGGCTGACAAGACTAGTCACCAAGACGAAGGCTTTCTCGACATGAGCCCTTCATCCTCTCGCTCCCAATCCCCAATGTAACTCGCCCTTTCGGTAGTATAAGGGAGGGGCAGGGCCCTCTGGAAGGGCGGGCTTTTCTTCTTTCTCACTACACCTCCACGAACTAGGCTCCGGCACTCTCATATTGGAACTCCTAGCTCTCATTTGTAAAGGCCGGGTAGCCATCGGCATTGAGGGCAATACAGCACCATCATCCGAACTGGAGTAGGGACATTCGGCCCGAACCAGTATAAATCTCGTGTCCCCTGTTTGATTGTGCTGGTCCCCCTGTTCAATACGCCCGCCGAGGGTACCTCCCGGACGAGCGAAGCTCTGGGCCTCGCCCTCCGTACTACCCTTCACCCTCTTTCTTTGCGGTCGACGTCCCGATCGTCGACAGGAATCATGAGAGAAGCTCGGTCTAACGGCTATTGATTATCCCGTTAGAAAAGAAACTAATGCGGAATCATGAGAGAAGCTCGATCTCACGTCTGTTGATTATCCTGTTAGAAAAGAAACTAACGCTATACTGTTTGGTACTATTCCACATTTAAAAAACAAACCAAACATATGTTTGCCACGTGGAGGACATACGGATGGGAATACAAGCACCAGAACAGGAGAGCCACATAATCTTTATATTAAACCTGGAAGTACTACCTATATTAAAGATGGGGGAGTTCTGGAGCATGGAGAGTGCCACCTCATTGATTTTTTCAGAGAAGCCCTCTGGAAATTGCAAAATTATGTTCGGGTCTTTCTACTGGTTCTTTCGCAAAAAGGCCCTTCAAAAATTCTGAAATTGCGTTTAGGACCCTCCAGAAGTTCCAAAAAATGCGTTCAAGTTCCCAACAGTATCTTTCATAAAAAACCTTTTGAAAATTTCGAAAATGCGTTTAGGTCCTCCAGCTACCTCTTTTGCAAAACAAAAAAACCTCGTGGTTCCACAGGTTCGAGTTTAGCTCCTTCTCATGCCCTTTTAAAAAGCTGTAGGTTTAAGAGAATTTCATCGAGACCTAGACCACGCCTTTTTGCAAAAAAAAAATCTTGAACTTTTGGAAAATTGCGTCCAGCCTCTTGATGAAATTCGCCAGACGCAGCGTATGCTGGCGACTCTACTTGGTTCGTAAAGCAAAGTCGATGGTTTGTGTAGCCAATGCTTCGATCCACGTGTCGTTACCAACGCGCGGTGTGGCACCCCATTTCCACATCTAACTCGGATGATATAGGGTATGTTTTGCCAAACTGTGGCAATCCACATTTTTTGGCGGGAAGCGAGACATGTGCTAACAAGCTTTGATAAAGAATCAACAATCCAAATTAGTAATGAACCAATACTACATCTATACCCCTTTATAATGCACCTAAGCAATTTATCCTACGTCCACCCTAAATAATGCACCTCATTAGAGATGGTCCAATGTTCGTGCACCCAGCAAAACATCCCCAGAAACTTGCATTCATCAAAATGAACGTCTCAGATCTTTCCTCAGTTTTACTCACCCACATCCGATGGCCATTATTTAATGTGTCTAATCATCCTCGTGGCTCACAATGCACTCCCCACCTACATATTTGGAAGGAGAGTGAATCAAACAAGGAAATAAATAAGGAGGATCCGCATGCAAGGAAACCAAACTTGAATTTTTATCGCCAAAATTGTACGTACTACATATTTGGAAGGAGGGTGAATCAAACAAGGAAATAAACAGGAGGATCCGCATGCAAGGAAACAAGAGTTGAATTTTTTATTGTCCTGGCATTGTGATCGTATTTTTTTTCCGAATATGACCCTTCTAGAAACTTTTTTACGGATCTAGCCTCATAGAGCCTAATTTGATTACACGAAGAGCGCTGAATTTTTATTTTTATTTTTATCTAAGGAACCAACGGTTTGTGAGTCTTTGCTTAATTTTTTCAATTTTTTCTCATGGAACGGTAGTGAGGCAAGCAATCGCTTAATTTTATCTTTTTTCCTTGCGGATCCAAAGTGGTCACGAGCGCATGATTTATTTTTCCATATTTTCCAAAATCATCCCCGTGGCCCACAATAGACCTTCCCTCACCTCCAGCATCAACAAGGAAAAGGAAACAAACGTCTTGAAACCAAGGAAAAGGAAACAAACGTCTGAAAAGGAAATGACCATACATTACGTGCTCGAAAAGGAAGCGGAGATGGGCAACTACCGGGAGAACGTGGAGTGCGCAATGGCTCCACTGTCGCCATCGGTGGCTTTGCCGACGCGAGATTCTTGGTCGGCGACCTCGCGACACGTGTCTCAACAAATTTATAATTTAAATTTTTGAAAATAATTTTATTAAGTACAAAATAATCGAAAGTTTTTTGAGAATTTTCTAGAATTTTTAACCTAATGTGCTATCTTTTCAAAAATCCTTCTATATTTAAAAAAATGAAGGCAACTCACTTGTAGCTTCTTCTAGTCAGCAGCCGGACAGCAGAAGCTTCTTCTCTTCCTCCCTCCATTAAAGCAAGAAAGAAGCTCCAAAGCTCCATCAATCCCGCACCAAATCTCCTCTTTCCATCTATGGTGTTAATTCCTAAATTTAGTGCTCTATTGCCAAAATTTCCTCTCAACTGATTTGATCCCAAATTATGGTTTCCATAAATATGCTTGTTTCGGCTATAAAAGCCATGAGCTCTCCTCCACCCATCGCATTAAGTAAATCCCCAAGTGCTCCCTCTTGTAAAGATCGCGGATTTTGGAGGTAACCCAAGCCATCACCGTCATCTTTCCGTGAAATTCACCGCAATCGTGACTCCTCGCCCGCAGCGCCGGTCTCGACGACCTCGCCGCACCAAGATCTTGACCATCTGCGACCGTACGGCCACCCGGCCTTCCCCTTCTTGCTGTTAAGCCTGGAGAGAGCACCTGTTGTCTCTCGTGGAAGCTACAAAAAATAATCTAAAATCAGAAAATTCTTTTTTCTTTCTCTTTCTTGATTTAAAATCTTTTGGGAGCCCATTTTCGCCCATTCGACCTCCATTTAGTTCCGTTTTTCTTTCTAAATTCATTTAAAATTCTAAATTTCTCTTTTATTATTAAGTGTTGTATTCATACTTATCTTCTCATTTAATTGATAAGCGGGTGTACTGCCGTCGTAGCGTTAGCACAGGCACTATACTAGTTTAGTCACGTAATAGTAGCTTCAAAAGGCACGTGTGATACCTTTATGAAGTTACATAGCTTTAATTAAATTGTGCGGGCCTAGCCTGCTACAATTTACTTCCTCTATCCAAGTTTATAAGGCTTTTTTTTAATAGTTTTGTCTATAAATATAAGGCTTGTTTTATATTTCAATACAAAATTAGTGTGATGTTCCCTATATACCTCTCATAAATATCTATCTTTAGTTTGTATTCTCTATCTTCATGTATTGAATATAGTGCTTAGTGATAATAATTAATAATAATCTAATTATTTTTAGTATCTTCTTAGCCTATGTGCTAAGAAAAAATACGCCTTACAAACTTGAACGAAGGGAGGAGTTAGAGAAGATCTTAGTAGCTCTGTCGCATATTCCATACGTCCATCTGGGGCTAATATTCGTTAGAGTGGAAGTTCTTAATTCCCTTTATTTTTGTTGTATATTTTTGGAATAAGCCTATTTTACACCTCTGAACTATAAAAAAGTCCAAATAACCCTCCAACTATAAAATGAGTTATTTAACACCTTCAACCATCAATACCGGATCAAATCACACCCTAGGGCAGTTTTTCTTGGCTGTTTTACATCTCCTATATATGATTAAGGCAAAAGGTGATTCAAAATTTTTTGAAACTTTTTATACGATCTTAAGGCAATACTTATACTCTTATAAAAATTTCAGACCACCACGATCACACTTGTACAATTATATAAAATTCTGACAAGTGTTGAATCTTTGATTTGTAACCTCTGAAGTTCAAAATCATGCAAGAATAAGATTTTTAAAAAATTTAATTAAACCCAAATCCACCTCTGAAATGTTCACAAAAAGTTTCAGATAAATTTGAAAGTATTTAATATATTTAGAAAATAAAAATATCAGTAATTTTAAAAAATAACACTATTAGATTTTTATAAAAATATACAAGTTTGATTATCATCTAAAAATTTTATGGCGCATCTCTAAACCATAGGTCACACAAAAAAAATTCAAAATAATTTAATATAATTTGGTAGCTCATAAAAATTAAAATAAAAAACCTTTAATTGAGACAATGACCTTGTCAGAATTTTACAAAATTGTACCGGTATGATCATGGTCTAAATTTTTATGGAAGTATAAGTATTGCCTTAGGATAATATAAAAAAGTTTCAGAAATATTGAATCATCTTTTTCGTTAATTATATATAGGAGATGCAAAATAACCAAGGAAAATCGCCCTAGGATATGATTTGACCTAGTATTGATAGTTGAGGGTGTTAAATAATCGATTTTATAGTTTAAAGGGTTATTTGAACTTTTTTTCATAGTTCAAGGGGTGTAAAATGGACTTATTCTTATATTTTTTTGAAACAACTTTTTGTTATATATGTTGCTATAGAAATTTGAAGCGTAGAAGATCTAGGGTTCTTAACTTGGGCCCGTACTGAATCGCCTACGAAACAGTCTAATTAATTAACTAGCTAATTTTCAACTGCACGTGCCGATCACCCAAACCGACTTTTTTTAGATTTTTTCCTTGTTTACGTTGAACAATAAAGGAAGCGGAGGCGATGAAATCTTCAAGGGATGCATGATTTTTTCATTTGAAATTCTTTTGCAGATAATGAAGTTCACAGGGTGGAGTTGAAACGTTGGTAGCGAAGTTCAAAGTCTCCGTAGGTGTGGGTATTGTTTTTTTAACAAATCGGTTAGGTTTATTTGGTTTTAAAATAATTATATTTTTAAATGAAAAACTGACAAATTAGCGAAAATATTTTTGTTCTGCTAATTAAGTTATTTGAGCAACCGAAATATGAATAAGCACCAGATAGATTAGATTTAGTCTTTATTATGTTGCAACACAGAGTATAGATAAACACACACACAACATTTATTAGTCATAATAGTATAACCATAGCATAACACATGGACATACCACACAGATGCACAAAGATGTTAGAACATAAGAATTATTTGGTGACTTTAGGAATAACAATATAAAAGTGGCAGATAAATGCTTGGGTGTCTGTACGTGGGCTCTTTGATTCTTCGGTAATTTCGGTTCGTAGATCCAAAAACTAAATCGGACAATGAAAATCAAATAGTATCTAAATAAAAACCAAAGCGAAAACTGAAAATCGAAATAATTGGTTAATTCGATTTAGTTCGGTTTGGTAATACAGTGGTGAGGCTAATAGATGCTCAACCTTTCGTTGAGATGGATAACTTTCAATTTGTGGAGACGACCCTCGTAATCTAGGTTACCGAAGAACTGGTGTTGGGGTTATAATAGCGGTCTTGACGGTTGGTCTAGTCTGACTTAAGCGAAGAACACAAAGTTTTATGTGAAAAACTAATCTAACAAAACCCAAGTTCCATGTAGAAGCTCGGCTAACTTAAATAGGCATCTTGGGGGGTGCGACCAAGAGGTGGACACAAACATGAACTTCTCCTGAGCGTCCCTCTTAGGCCTTCCTATTACATAGATCGAAGCCCAATTGGCAAGGTAACGCAACACCATATTAAGAAGACTTCTATATGTAGTTGGGTCTGTCTGGTCGGCTTGTGGAAGTGGTGGCCGCTAGGAAGAGGAGTTGAAGCTGTCGTCCTGGGCCAGGCTTCAAATCGTTCTTGTGGCTCTTCATCTTGTAACCTTTCTTCTCGTATTTCGACACATTGTAGTCCTCTCCATGATTTATAAGGACTAGTATAGTGCCTGTGCTAACGCTACGACGGCAGTACACCCGCTTATCAATTAAATGAGAAGATAAGTATGAATACAACACTTAATAATAAAAGAGAAATTTAGAATTTTAAATGAATTTAGAAAGAAAAACGGAACTAAATAGAGGTCGAATAAGCGAAAACGGGCTCCCAAAAGATTTTAAATCAAGAAAGAGAAAGAAAAAAGAATTTGATCTTAGATTATTTTTTTTTGCAGCTTCCACAGAGAGCACAGCGTGCTCTCTGGGCTTGGCCAGGGCAAGGGGGAGGGAAGGCCAGGGGTGGCCGGGTCGCAGTGGAGTCGACATCAGTGCGGCGAGATCGTCGGCACCACGCCTTGGTGGGAGGAGTCACTTCATGTGAATTTCACGGAAAGATGACGGTGATGGCTTGGGTTACCTCCAAAATCCGCGATCTTTACAAGAGGAGCACTTGGGGATTTACGCAATGCGATGGGGTGGAGAAGAGCTCGTCGGCTTTTATAGCACCGAAATAAGCATATTTATGGAAACCATAATTTGGGATCAAATCAGATTGGGAGGAAATTTTGGCAATAGAGCACGAAATTTAGGGAATTAACACCATAGATGGAAAGAGGAGATTTGGTGCGGGATTGATGGAGCTTTGGAGCTTCTTTCTTGCTTTAATGAAGGAGGGAAGAGAAGAAGCTTCTCCAGTCCAGTCCGCACTAAAAGAAGCTATAGGTGAGTTGCCTTCATTTTTAAATATAGAAGGATTTTTGAAAAGACAGACATTAGGTTAAAAATTCTAGAAAAACTCTCAAAAAACTTTCGATTATTTTGTACTTAATAAAATTATTTTAAAAAATTAAATTATAAATTTGCGAGAACACGGCGTCGTAGGTCGTGACGACAAAGAACCTCGCGTCGGCAAAGCCACCGATGGTGACCGTGGAGCCATTGCGGACCTACGTTCTCCCGGCCACACGCCCCATCTCCGGTTTCCTTTTCCCAAAGACGTAATGTATGGTCCTTTCCTTTTCAGACGTTTGTTTCCTTTTCCTTGATTCCGGACGTTTGTTTCCTTTTTCTTGTTGATGTTGGAGATGAGGAAGGTCTGCTGTGGACCACAGGATGATTTCGAAAAATATGGAAAAATAAATCTGCGCGCCACACCGTTGGATCCGCAAGGAAAAAAGATAAAATTAAACAGCTGTTTCGCCACGCCGTTCCGCGAGAAAAATTGAAAAATTAAGCAAAGACTCACGCATGCTTGGTTCCTTAGATAAAAATGAAAACAAAAATTCAGCTCTCCGTATACCAAATTAGCTCTATGGGGCTAGATCCATAAAAAGTCTCGAGAAGGGTCATATTCGAAAAAATACGATCACAATGCCAGACAATAAAAATTCAAGTCTTATTTTCTTGCATGCGGATCCTCCTCGCTTATTTCCTTGTTTGATTCACCCTCCTTCTAAATATGTAGTACGCATAATTTTGGCGAAGAAAATTCAAATCGGTTTCCTTGCATGCGGATCCTCCTTATTTATTTCCTTGTTTGATTCGCTCTCCTTCCAAATATGTAGGTGGGGAGGTCCATTGTGGACCACAGGGATGATTAGACACACTAAATAATGACCATCGGATGTGGGTGAGTAAAGCGAGGAAAGATCCGAGACGTTCATTTTGATGAATGCAAGTTTCTGGGGACGTTTTGCTGGGTGCACGAACATTGGGCCATCTCTAATGAGGTGCATTATTTAGGGTGGACGTAGAAAAATTTGCTTAGGTGCATTATAAAGGGGTATAGATGAGTAAATCACATACATAAGGCAGCATCATATTCTCATTAGAAATAGAAGTCACTCTAAAAAATGAAGTTACCTGGTAATTTAATTGATATGCACGTGCTCGTGTGATTGGACCTTGTACTTGCATACTGTATAGAGAAATATTGATTACATATGTAGAAATGATGGCATCATCATATGGCTTCAGTCTAAAAATGCCCCTCTCCACCCCTAGCGGTTTGGATTCCTCGTCGTTTGCCTTCCCACTCGTCTTTAGAACATGTCAAACTATCAAAGAATTTCAAGCCTTTTTTAAGTTGTTTTAATGCTAAACTAAATACTCCATGATTTACCATTTATGACACGTGCAAGCTGTTGCATGCATGCATGTTACCACCTTGGTGTCCTACGCACAATGACAGAATGGATAGTTTTCAATGAAAAATTATAGACTCGATAGGCTAACCTATATGATGTGTACATAGGGAAACTAGTATAGTATCCATGTTAACGCTATGACGATAGTACACCCGCTTATCAATTAAATTTAAAAGATAAGTATGAATATAACACTTAATAATAAATAATCACAGTGCCCGTATACGAGTACAAATATGAAGATATAACACTCACTAATATTTTTCGCTAAACATTTCCCGTATACTCTTAAGACTTGTTCTTATGTCTTGAGGAATGTTTTGTGCGCACTCATTCCACTTGTATTTCAATATATCAATTAAGAAATACTTCCTGAGGATAGGTGAATCCTGTAAGTACATTGTAGAGCATCATCACTATAGCTAGTCGATTATTGCATAATGTGTGTATGTATAACGCAAAAATATCAAAACATACGCAGAACTGTAAATCTAGGTAGTGGCATATAGGATCCCTAAAATACATGGTTTCATCGCTTGCGATCATGCGCAGCCCTGCATTAAAGCAATCAATGTCCATAGGTTTTCTGCCATCAAGTATTTCTTGGAGTTTCTCGACTGTTATGCTTATAGGGTAAGGCTTGGAGTTTCGCACCAATTCTTTCCTATAAAAGATGCTTTGTGTTAGATATTAACACTAATCAACTTAACACGTACAAAAGAGTAGCTATGTGTATGAAGGCACGAAAAAAATAGTAGAAATAATAAGAATCACATACCCAAAGCATCTCCGTTAGTTATAGACATGATATAGTCACAAATCGCATTGGCCGTCTCTTTAAAGTTAACACAATTCACTTGAGTGTTGATGATGTCATAAAATATTTTTTAGAAAAGAATTTTATTTTTTCTGCTGACAAATTGGCCCCAGGGTGGGTGGACCGGGTTCACGAGCCAGCCCAAGTGCACCGTGCACCCGGCGCACGGCTGGGCGCCCAGGCTAGCTTGGGCCCGAGATGGGGCAGCACGACCGAGCAAGCACGGTGGTGCGGCGAGCTGCGACAGCGCGACAGTATGAAGGCGGCGCGCCAGAGGAGGCGGACAGCGGTGCACGCATCAAAAAAAAGGGTGGCACGGCGGAGTTTTACCTCGCAAAAATGACGAAGCGAAGACGAAACAACTTGGGAGAAGTGGCAAAATGGAACGAGGGATGAGTTGCGCACCCGGTGCTCCCATTTATAGAGCGGGAGGAGGACCGGGGAAAGCGCAATTGCGGATAAAATGGTGGTGGCGGAAAATGGGGAAGGCGTGATTTTTGCTCGGATTTGGGGGGATTAAGGCCATGAATGGCAAGAGGATGGCGACAGGATCCCGTTGCGAAAAATTGGAAAGTTTTTGGCGCACAAATCACGGAATTTTGAAGCTTCAAAAATCGGTTTTCATGGAGGAAAGAGAGAAGGTTTACTTCTCTGGTTTGGTCTAGAGGTGGAAGAAAGGACTGATTGGTGGGGTCCGGTCCCACTTGTCAGTTGGACTTATATTTTTTATTTTTGAGCTGAGAACAAAGTGTGTTAGTAAAAATAGTAAAAAGGTTCTAAAAATCTTGAAAAATTGCTCAAAAATAATTTGGAATATTTGGTACCAAATAAAATTATGTTTAGAATTTTTAAAAGCAAAAATTTTCCGTAGAAATTCTTTTTTATTAAAATTGAAAATGCGAAAAGGCCTTTACAAAATCCATAAAAATCAGGAAAATTACAAGAAAATTCTAAATAATAATTAAACCAAAAATATGCAAATTTCTAGGATGTTACAGAATTTTACGTCGTCGCGCCACCAATCCACAGGAAAGGCACAGACCTTTGCCGCGACACAGCACCGCGGCAAAACATTTGCTGCGACAGAGGTGTGCAAGAACATTCCTCATGCCATAAGACATTAAACGCTTTCCCTTTATTTACTATATATCTAGCAAGCTTAATATATAGTAATATATGGTAGTTTCCTTTCTCAGGACGTAATGTATGGTAGTTTTCTTTTTCCAATTTTTCAGGACGTTTCGTTTCCTTTTCCTTGATGATGCTGGAGGTGCAGAGAGATCTGTTGTGGACCACAGGGATGAGTTAGACACACTAAACAATGGCCATCGGATGTGGGTGAGTAAAGCTGAGGAAAGATCTTAGAGGTTAATTTTGATGGATGCAAGTTTCTGAGGACGTTTCGCTGGGTGCATGAAGGTTAGGTCATCTCGAGTGGGGTGCACTATTTGGGGTGGACGTAGAAAAGAATGCTTAGGTGCATTATAAAGGGGTATAGATGACGAATATAAAATTATGTATATCAAACGCACCCATAAAGAAAAGTATTGATTTTTCATATATTCATTTTTTAAATTTGCTGCACGGATTCTCTGTTTTGGCTAACCTATAAAGAAATGTTTTTCCGGCATTTCAATAGGGAAGAAAATGTTTTTTGACCAAAAATTTTCACCCATACAGTTGCCGAAAATGCCGATTTGAACCGACGTTCAGGTGCACCCACGGTCTCCACCCTCCCTTGGTACATCAAGGTTCGTGCTAAAAAGATTGGTTGCAATTTGAAAAACAGTTATGTCCCATCACTCCTAAACCTCTCTCCTGCCGGTTTGAATTTTGAATGTCATGTATTGTACATTTTGGACGGAGAAATGAGTAGGGATGAAAACAAAATGAAACGGTCGGTAAATGGCAGTTTCGTTTCCGTTTCTACTTTTTTTACCGGTAACGGAAACGAAATCGAAAACCCCAGAAACGGATGAAGAACAGAACGGAGCGTATCTCTACTACTTCTAATTAGGAGTTGGTGGCGGTCCGTTCTCCTCCAGAGTACATTATTCGTTGATTCTAATATGAACGGCTGAGATAGAAGAGGATTTAATCCGATAGTCCCACCCCTTCCTCTCGTCTTCTCACGCGCTCACGCAACCCGAACCGCTCCAGTCATAATGTTTTTCATCTCAAACCATTTTAACCCCGCAACACCCCTCCCTCTCTCGATTCGACGCGCTCAGCTCTCCCTCTCAAATCTCTTCGGAGGAACAAGCATTTCTTACTATTGAAATATAACTAAAATTAGTGCTCTTTGCAGATAATTTTTTTATCGTAAATTGAGTTTATGTTGCAACGCACGGACACATGACTAATATGGAAACAAAAACAAAAAATTCCACAAGAACATAGTACATGATCTATCCAAACGTACCCACTTTGAAGATTACCTAAAAAATAGGATTCTAGTTTCTGCCTCAGGATAGCATGTTCCCTCTTCACTTTCTGAAAAGACCTCATTCAACTGCATACCAAAATATAACAGAAGTATAAATAATGGTTGTTTTCACCACAGGGACCAATATGTGGCCATTACATGGTGCATTTCAATTCTCAAATATGACATTTATTTGAGAAGTGAAGTGGAGTTTTTATAAAAAAAAAATGAGAGAAAGAATCAATGTGAGGGGGGTACCCTTCAACATTTCCTTGTCCACGGTTATCCTTGAATGACATGCACTCATTCTTCATCCTGGAAGCACCAATGCCGCATCAAGCTGTGTAATGTCAATGATAGATCAGTTAAAGTAACTTTAGTTTATATGCATACAAGATCTTTTATTTATTAGCAAAATATTCAAATGAGATGTTTCATATAAACCAAAAGTGCTGAAGCAGGAGAAGTAAAGACAACAAATTAACTGTAAGCCTTTATTTCAAAAAAAGATAGTGCCAAAAAGAGTGCGTCAGCTTCCCTAGATACTTAGCTAAACTCTATAGTCTTGCTGGCTCGCAAGGTTTGTGATAAAAGCAGGGAGGTTATTCTGGAAGAACATTGTCTGCAGTCTTCTTAGATATGATAACACAACTAGCATGTTGCCATACGTTGCACCGTGGATCATCATGCTAAAAAGGACCAAACAAATTATGGACAAAAACAGATGCAAGAGAACATGTTGAGAACAAAATTACAGAATGCTACAAATTTTCCAAACAATGGAATAACACAACACAGACGTTCACGAAAAAAAAGTTCAGGACAAATCTATATATTATGGCCACAACTAAGGCTCCAGGCTTCCCGTATAATAGAGATGGCAATTCTTTTACTGTACTAGCTGTATAAATTTGTTTTTTCTTGCAAAAGTAACCTCTGTTCGATATAAATTGCAAAATTAGCCCCTAAGTAGCGCTATGCGAGCGCTGCATTACCAGAATCGGGCACATGGCAACATCGCGTGGAACAAAAGCGCGACATGCATTGCCGCGCACTTGGTGTGCTGCATACGGAATGCAGCGCTCCTATTGCGCTGCACATTGCAATGCAGCGCTCCTACTACACTGTACTTGACCGGATCATGGCCAACAAGCGATGGGATAGCATGTAGCGCTCCTGCTGCGCTGCACTCGACCGACACGCGATGGGACGGGAAATGGAGCGGACTGGCTGCGCTGCACTCGGTAGAATATTAGCGCGTTGTTTAATTTTGTTTTTTTTCATTTTTAGCTTTCTTGCTGGTGTATTTGTAGAAATAGCGGAGCCAAATATGCTGTAATACCATGGCAGGGCAGCGTGGCATTATGCCCTGCCGTGGCATTGTTTTTCTTTAATTCCTATTTTGTTTTAAAAAAGTAGCGCGCCAAATTTTCAAGAAATAAATGACAACAATAAAAAACATGCAGCGAATTTTTTTTACTATCTCGAGTGTTATTTTTATATTCGAATTTTATTTGTAAGAACCAATGAATAGCATGGAAAATGGTTCGAAGAGAAATGAGAAAGCCAGTGACACCGACGCGCAAAATTACTAAAACGACAAACATACAAAACACTTACTAATGAGTTTCGCGGATTATATGCCGTATATTGATCAATACAAATGATGACATTAACGGATAATGGTAGTTTTAATATATTTGGCTCGTTTCATTTCGGGTTTTTCCATTTTTAGCTCCCGTTCATTTGTATTAGCGTAAATGACCCCATTCCACTTAGCCGAGGCGCGTAATTTGGATTTCCCGCAGAGCTACTGCGCAGTGTCAAAATACCACGGCAGTAGGGAGCGGTAAATGCCGCGGCGGCAATAGTCGAATGTCGCGGTAGGTCAGCGCGACATTAAGTCCTGTTGCGGTATAATTTTTATAATTGTTGTTACAATTTTTTTAACAAAATATGGAAATTATATATATCCGTCAACAAATTCTGTACGTAAATAATAAATGTTAAAATTCTTTTTTTTTGCAGAATTAGCCCCGTGCGTTTTTTTGCATCAACAGCCCGTTGTCCCCCACGTGACGTTCACAGGTATTTGCATGTTGTATTTTTTATGTGGTAAAACAGGTTGGACTGTGTTGTCACATCCATTGATGTTGTTGTTGGAACTGGTAAAGTCATTGCATGTTTAAAGTTTGAAAACAACGGAATGAATGAAATATACTATTTCATAATAAAAGGGGATTACATGGCACATACAGTTTGGACGATACAAATGGCGATATAGAGCAGCCACAAATATGGACAAAAGTACGATACAAGTGTGCATTTTGGAATTGTAAAAGGGCGGGATGGACTACGTTTTATGGACGGAGGACATTAAGGCTCGATTGAGTAACCATATGGCACCCACAGGGAGTGTTGATCGTTAGGATGGCGTGGACAGGGCCACTGGTCATAGTAGTGGTAAGTACAACTACAGCTAGCATTGCTGCAATAGCAGTAAGTGTGGTAGTCGCTACCGACGTGGACGACCTCCTTATTGTTTCTCTCCTTAAGCCTTTAACGACGTAGGTCGTCATTCTGGGTCTGGAACTTCAAGTTATGCCTACGGAGCTGTTCATTCTCGTTCTTGACCTCCGTGAGGTCCTCTTGCATTTCATCGAGACGATACAACAATGTGTGGATGTAACATTGGGCATCTATGGGATACAGTGGGTCCACCCTTTCAGTAAATTTGTAATTCGCTGTCTACAAGTAAGAGTACATGACATATAGAGAGACATGGACCGAATGGTATATAAGAGTTGTAGCTGTTACCATGAATAGAGGGTATCGGTAGAAATGACGTCCTAGACTGGAATTGAACTCATCGCAAACATGCACAACAACGTCGAGGTCGTGCTTGCAAATCAACCACTTCAGGAGGTGGAGTGGGAGGGCGTCGTGGATTGGATTTATAGGGGTGTAGCGGTCCCTTGTTCTAATAGGAAGATCTAGTTGGGGGATCGGGGTCTTGGGGACTATAGATTTGATGGGCACCATGAAGGGTCGCAACCTCGAGGTGATGTCTGACCCCATCTACTCCTCCCACGGCTTAAGCTGCCTCCTCTGTCTGTCATTACAATGGAGTGGAGGTTGGGCTAGTGAAAAAGTGCTACGTGGGTGCCCAATGGTTTTATACACAGTGTGTAGTCTATGCGGGTAACTGTGTTGACTATGCCCTTCGCATCATCCAAGACAGAATGTAGAACCCCAAGCAGACAGACATAGTGTTGTGCTTCCCATGCCGTAGTGCAGTGGAAGCCTCATCGACGATATGGTTCGCACGATCACACTGCATAGACAACATGAGAAGTTGATTAGTCATAGAAATATGAATGAAATGTAATGTAGGCTCGTACCGTGTCGTCCTGCCATGCTGCGCGGTGTAGAGGGTGGCCGAGGCCCAACCTATCGGCGTATGTGACCTCCTCAGGCCTCGGTGGAGCAGGTCCAGTAAGTTGAGCATGTGTACGTGGCATGTACCACTCCAAGTACGCGACGTACGAGTCCAGGTCATATGGTCGATCCTCAACCACTACCTGCTCCGTGGCAGAATGCTCCCACGTAGTGGTCTATGGTAATTGTGTTTGGCGCTAGTCATCGCTTTTGTGCCCCCTCCGACATTGCCTGCAGTAAACAAAAGTAACATGTGATGAATTATAATTACATTGTGTAGACTCGTTGCGGGAAAAAGAATTGAATTTTACGAATTACATTTACATATGCACTTCTTGTGGCAGAAGTGGGCCAATTGGAGTGATTTCCTGATAAAGTTCGAACTGACGCATCACTTGAGTTGAGCAATACGCCTGCACCATGTGACAAACAAGAATTAGCAAGTCGTCAACCAGTACTCAACATTCTGCTCGCACTACACTGACAATTCATGTGGCACCGTAGTGACCAAAAAATATGCAATCCAGGGTTGCCATATGATTTCGTCCTCGTGCAGAGTCTCGAAGTAGTTATGAAACTCTGGATAGACTCTATGAGGCCTCTTCTTTACCCATCTCAATTAGCTGGCCGTCTACCGTGTACCAATGGTAGGCCCGTCGACTGAGTCCCTACCCTCACTGTAGAACGGAACCTCTAATGGATAGGGTGAACAGGTTTCCTGAAGTATGGTCGGTCGAGAGGAAAATGCTCCCATGACCATATATGATGCAACGAGTGCATATGAACCAGGTTCATATAGTTCTTATTCATAAAGTTGCAGCTTACTAGCTTAGCGTGTTTTAGAATAAATTTTAATGCACGGGATAATTCATTTTGGCAAAAATAGTACGTGCAATTAGATTTATGCAATTTATACTGAGAGGAAAAGCATTAAAACACTGATCAACTAATAATCTCTACTACTTCTAATTAGGAGTTTGTGGCGGTCTATTCTCCTTCAGAGCAATTGATCTGTTGGATCTAGCACGAATGGCTGAGATCGAAGGAGATTGTTACATAGTTTACAGTTAATCTGGCCAACAATTTTTCAAAATTTTGAATCAATTTAGTTTAAAACATTAGCTGCATCGATCTCGCCTTGACATTAGAAAAGAAACTAACAGAATCAATTAGGATGTATGAACGTTTTACCATGTCGAACTGCTTGAGTTACTGGAGCTCATCCTCGCTCTTATTCTTGAGCTTAGCGCGATACTGACAGAAGCTCTGGAACTGATACACGGACTCGTCGACCATGTCCCAGAGCCACTGGTTGGGAAGCTGCATATTGACGACGCCGTGGAGGATGACGCTGAAGACGTCGCAGTAATTGTTCCACTACTCGATCAGCCCGGTGGCTGGCGGTTAGCGGGCATAGACGCGCGTAGGCGTGGCAGTACCAGAGTTAGCGGTAGAGGAGGAGGAAGATGTGGTCGCCATCGTAGTAGGGAGCGACGGCCTCGGCGGAGGGCCAGGGCGCATCACGGAAGAGGCGATTGGAGAGGTGTTGAAAACCGCCCTCGTACATTTGGTGGATCTTA
The DNA here is from genome assembly GCA_036346275.1 of Otatea glauca. NCBI lineage: Eukaryota > Viridiplantae > Streptophyta > Magnoliopsida > Poales > Poaceae > Otatea > Otatea glauca. Next base: position 157,830 of record JAYEVK010000373.1, on the reverse strand, counting down.
TAGACGTTCTTGTCATGGATGTACCGGTACATGTGCACGACGAACGTCTTCACCAAGTCCGGCATGTAGCTGGGGTCGTACGCACCGGCCCCGCCGTGCGACGGCGGTGAGTCGTCCTCCCGGTCGTAGGGTGACGCCATGGTGAGCAGGGGATTGCTTAGGGTTCGAGGGTTGCAGCAGTGACGTGCGGGTCGAAAGCTGGAAGCATTGCGTTTAGAGTGGGATTTTTGCAGGCTGATGCTTGTGGCCTCACGGACCTCGGAAAGGGCGGGATGACGATCAGCAGGGCTCTATGGGCCGTGAGATTTCGCGTTTTCGGTTGGCTCATCCAGTGCCGTTTCGGCACGCACCAAACAAACCCGTGTATTTACCCCACATGGGAAAAACGCAAGAGCCAGATTGAGCCGCACCACCATCTGATCAGAAGCACGCGGACGATGGTGACTCACCGGTGCGTGAAATTTTTATGATTTAATGAATTGATTTAAACATTCAACTATTGCACACTCACAGTGAACAATATCGTTCAGATAGGATTAGTGCTCTTTGCAAATAATTTTTTGATCGTAAATTGAGTTTTATTGTAACGCACGAACACATAACTAGTCCCTTTTAATTCTAAGCATAGAGGATGGCGGTGGTGCCCGCAAGGCGTGGCTTATCCAGCCTAGGAAGTAGTAGAGCAGCCTAGAAGTAGTAGAACACAGCAAGGGTGACGGATGCCGCGACATCCTGACCTCAAAAGCAGCTCCGACTCCCCCAAGCCGGTGCGACTCGCTGCAGCAAGGCAGCAGACGCATCCTATGCCACAAAATGCACGGAAGGGCAGTCTCGTCCTCGCGAATAGAAAAAAGGAAAAACAACAACAACAACGCAGCACGCGGCCGCAAGCCCGCAACGGCAGCCGGTAGCCGAAAGCGTTGTGCCGTCCTCACGGGGCAAGGGGCAGAAAAATAGTTAAGAGTCGTTGCTTTTCGGTGGTTGATCACATATTTTGCAACTTTAGTCCTTTAACCGTTTCTTTGTTCTTTGGCTGGTGACCTCTGGTTGTCCTAGGAGGCTAGGGCCGTATGAAGCTAAACTTTTCTTTAATCGTAAGGAGGAGCACCATTTGGAGTAGGATAATTTTGAATGAATTCATTGAGGATTATATTGCTCCTTCAAAATTCATGTTTTCCTCTGTAAAGTCCGATCACTTTTATGTCACGACTAGTGTTAAGTGTTATAATTTGCTCATCGTCATGGAAAATGCCTAGGAAGTATCGTGAATTCTTAGCGGGAGATGTGTACGCTTGGAATGTGAAAAAGACAAACTCATCATTTGACTTAAAAAAAAGAAAAGAAAACGAGACAAAAAGAATGTGAAAAGAAAAATAAAGCACAATTGTGTATTTGTGTCTCTTATTTTGCTTGGTAGACTATGTTGTTTAATTTTCTCCTTTTTAGACTGAGTTTAGATCACAAATTTTCTTGAACCTACAGTCAATATCAAGTGCATAAATGATTTGTAGATTTTACTGTCTAAACAAATTTGATAGCAGCACTATTGTCCACACTATTAATCTAAATTTCACCGTAACAAATTCCTATCTAGAAGTTAGGTCTCTAGTAAAAGAGTCATTCACTATATTACGGTGATAAACTTTAGAAGCAGTCCGGAATGAACAATCGAAATACTTGAATATAGATTGTAAACCTAAAACACACGATACCGATGGATCAGAATATGCGTATAATCCGGTGCCTTTATCTAGAGGGAAAACAATCTGATGCTACAGTAATTGGATTTCCAATAGTTACCTTTTCTTTCTTTTAATTATGGAGGACGAAAACGCAAATATTTAAGGTCCTTCTTGAAAATGAACAACACTACAGGCCCTTAAAGCAAAAGTGCAACTATTTAACTGCCTTAGCCGTCCGGAAACAGCGCATTTCATGACCAGAGCAGAATTCCTCGGTTCATTCAAACTGAAGAAAACTAAGCAGCTCATAATTACCATTTCTGCCCTTCCCCCTCCCTCCCCAACTCGCCGTCGCCGCGCACGAAGCCGCCGCGCCGTCGTCGCCGACGGCAAATCCACACGCGGTCGAGGCAATTGCGAAGCAAACTGCGGGAATCGCATAGAAGAGAAGGTGGAGCGGAGGAAGAAGGCGAGAAGCGATAGCAAGCAGCAGCAAGGGGTAGGTGACGAAGCGGGGCGGAGACCGAGCGGGGCCAGTCCAATTCGCCTCCGCGACGGCAGCCGATCCCGCCGGCGGCGGGATCCCTCTACTGGAGCTGACGGATTCGTGGTCCCCTCCGATCCGAGACTGATCTGCCCATGGTACTGCTCCGGATCGTATGCCTGTTTAGCCTTTTGCTTTCCTAATTACTAGCTTTGGTGCTGTGCGCTTCGCTTCGAGTGGCTGCGGATCGGATCATGCTTTGTTGGGATTGGAGGTTTTGGATTGGTTCCGATGGATTGGGTGAGATGAGAGGAGTGCTCGAGGATTGGTTCCGAATCGATAATTTACTAGCCTGTTATGATTTTATTACATGACGTGCCATTGCTAGTAGACAAGGTACAAGTATCGAGCTCGCTTTGCTGCTATTTTTGGTCATTGCTTGCTTGCTTAGCGTGCCACTTTAAGAGGAGCTTGTTCCCATGCGCGTTTGTGATAGTTAGCACGGTTGGATAGTGAATTGCTTGTGCCGCAATCAGTTTGGGGTTTTGCCATCCTTAGTTCACTTCGTAGTTGAAAGGTTCATCACCTGCGAATGACATGGATGTCAACAACGATTATTAGCCTAGCTCTCACTTGCAGCAAAGTTTCTTCATCAGTAATGTGACGTATCCAGAATATGATATATTAGGAAGCGTGCAGACAGTTGCCCCCCTTCGTTTGGTAGCTTTGCGCGGAACAAGTTCTTATATTTTTATTTGGATGGCTCTTCTTGAGGTTTTGCTAGTGACGTTTATTCTGGAAATGGAACCAAACTTTTAGGTCAGTAATGTGCATTTTTAGGTTCTGTGTTTTTAAGGCTTTATTTTTTTCCCATCAAATGTGTGACCGGGATTTTGAACTCTGACATGCATTAGCGAAGCTCTTAACTAAATTTGTTCAACAAAACCCTGACATTGTGATGTGTTTCAACCAACTAGTAACGAAATGCGTGGGTGGCAGGCCTTACAACTCTGCTTATTGTAACTTCAAGTTGATGATTTTCAGATACGATGAACTATTTAGAAATGCAAATTTCTTAGAAACATATAATTAGGACTAAATGTCTCCTCTAAGGTAATATATTGATAATCAAGTAATGTGTCAGAGTTGCATTTTGTGCTGTCATGCATGGCAGGATTGTTGGATAAGTAGGTTTTGAAACTTTGAATCAACCATCACAAAAGAAATACAGATTTTTTTTATTGTTATAACGACTAGCTGAATTGGCCTCACAATTTGCGCTGCTAGATTTGAAAATATAGCTGTTTTTGCTATACAACTATAATGCCAACTATTGAAAATATATTTGTATCTGTTTTACAACTGTAATATTTTAATTTCAATATCTGATTAATCTACACCATTGTAATCTGGCCCCACCAAAATAAGCGCGGTGGACCCTTTTCTTTTTCTCTCGATTAATGAGTGAATTTCGAGTATTTTTATTTATTTTTTACGAGTTATTTTGGGAATTTCTAACCTTGAAAGCAAAGGAGGTGCCTTTAATCCCACTAGTTGTTCATATTTATATGGATAAAGGAATACATCCCAGTGTCCTCGATCTGTTTGGGTAAAATATTTTTTGATTTCATTGGGGTTAGGTCTAGTTCATGTTTTATTGGGAGTAATTCTCTTCTGGTTGTTTCAGATGTGACAGGGGTTGTAGTCTACTATTTTTTTTTTTGCTTAGCTTCTTATAACTCCATTCCCCTGTACTTCTCCAGCCTTCTCCTTCCTCTATCCTCTCTGAGTAATGCTTTCAAATAAAACTTGATTTACCTTTTGGCTAAAATCACTGCATCCTGAGAAATCTGGTGAGGAGTACAAAATATTCATCAGGCCTTAGTGCCTGATGTTTGGTACATTTAACCACAATTCGGCATTCTTTTTTTTTAAAAAAAAATCTTGTCAACCATGCACTCACTCTGTGACAAGATGTATCACAATTCACTGGCATGAGAGTGAGGGAGGGAGAGTAGATCATCCATTAAACCTGAGGTTACTCTTAGTTCTGTTATGTCTTGACATCTCCTTGATTACTGTACCATTTCTTTTTGCAGGGAACTCCAGTTAACATTATTGTTGGTTCTCATGTTTGGGTGGAGGACCCAACTCTAGCTTGGATAGATGGAGAGGTTGTTAGCATAAAAAACAATGAAGTTCATGTGCAGACATCGAATGGGAAGAAGGTGCAGTTTGCAGTTTCTTCTTCTTATGCATTCTGCAGATCTTTATCTTGTTATGAATATGTGTTCAAACTATGTGGATTGTGAATTTCATCACAAATAATGCTTTTGCACAGGTTACTACAGACAAATCAAAAGTTATCCCCAAGGATATGGAAGCTCCACCAGGAGGAGTGGATGATATGACAAGATTATCATACTTACATGAACCTGGTGTTCTACAGAATCTTGCCACCCGTTATGAACTGAATGAAATATATGTGAGCTCCTTATCGTTTCTGTCTAAAATCTCAAGTTGAATAAATTGCATATCTTGCACACGATAACCATTCTGTTGCATTCTCAGACTTACACTGGTAGCATTTTGATTGCGGTAAACCCGTTTCAAAGATTGCCACATCTTTATGATACCCACATGATGGAACAATACAAGGGTGCAGATTTTGGGGAGCTGAGTCCTCACGTCTTTGCAATTGCAGATGTTGCTTACAGGTGAATTCTTGTTATATAATATTGATATAGATGGCCATTCATGGGCAAATATACATACCTACATTATCCTGATGCAATCTATTAATGTGGGAAACCAGGGAAATGATAAATGAAGGGAAAAGCAACTCCATATTGGTCAGTGGTGAAAGTGGTGCTGGCAAGACTGAAACAACAAAGATGCTTATGAGATATCTAGCACACTTAGGTGGGCGATCTGGAGTAGAAGGAAGAACCGTAGAACAACAAGTTCTAGAGGCAAGGCCATTCAACACTGCTTTCTGTTTAATAATTGAATCTTTCAAATGGAAAAATATGTGTTGGTTGATTGTCTTATACCCTATGTAATTTCAGTCGAACCCAGTTCTTGAAGCTTTTGGTAATGCAAAAACTGTGCGGAACAATAACTCGAGGTATGTGTTTGCTTGGTTGCTTTCTATTTTCTTTACTGTCATGGAAAGTTATTTGCGTTGTTTGGGTATCACCTACTGGTTGTTTGACATCCTCATTTGTTTGCAATGTCTGGTAAAGTCGCTTTGGTAAGTTTGTTGAGATCCAATTCGACAAGACTGGACGAATTTCGGGAGCTGCTATCAGAACTTACTTGCTGGAAAGATCCCGCGTATGCCAAATAAATACTCCGGAAAGAAATTATCATTGCTTTTATTTCCTTTGTGCTGCACCACCTGAGGTAGGTTTTCATATTGACTTACTGTTACTGACTATTGGTCTTTTGGATATGGAACTCGATGTAGTCTAAAAGTTACACTCCTTATAATGGATTTCCGTAACCTGCAGGATACTCAGAGGTATAAGTTGGCTGATGCTAGATCTTTTCATTACCTCAACCAGTCAAGCTGTATTGAGGTAGAAGGAATTAATGATGCTGAAGAGTATTTAGCAACAAGAAGGGCCATGGACATAGTTGGAATCAATGAGGAAGACCAGGTTTGTATCATGTTATGCTGAAGCTATTAAAACTACTAGTTTCAGGAATAATGACATACACCATTGTTAATATTTTACAGGAAGCTATATTCAGGGTTGTAGCAGCTATACTTCATCTTGGAAATATAAATTTTGCCAAGGGAACAGAAATTGATTCATCTGTGATCAAGAATGACGACAAGTCCAGGTTCCACCTTAACACTGCGGCAGAACTATTGAAGTGGGTACATTTTCTCCTTTTGGGGTGTTTGTTTTCTATATGTTCAGTGTGACCACAAATCAAAATGCTAACCACTAAAGTTTCTTGCAGGTGTGATTGCAATAATTTGGAAAAGGCACTGATAACACGTGTAATAGTTACTCCTGAAGAAATTATTACTAGAACACTGGATCCTGCTTCTGCAGTTGTTAGCAGAGATGCATTAGCTAAAACAATATACTCCCGATTGTTTGATTGGTAATGACCCTTATCCTTTCTCCTCTGGCAGAAAACTCAGTTACATTTCAACTTTCAAATCCTGACATTTTCCATTGTTACTGTGATTTTGTGCACAGGATTGTGGAAAAAATTAATGTCTCCATTGGACAGGATCCAAACTCTAAACATTTGATTGGTGTTCTTGATATCTATGGTTTTGAGAGTTTCAAAATTAATAGGTTAGTGTTTTGCAACTTTTCTGAGCTTGATGACAAATCCACCTCATAGATTGTGCTAAACAGAACTGTTGCATTCCCTTGGACAGTTTTGAACAGCTATGCATCAATTATACAAATGAAAAGCTGCAACAACATTTTAACCAGGTACTTCTTGGATTTGGTCTCAATGATAGGGTGTTACTTTAGAATTTGCTGACCTTTGTGTTTTAACATGTTATGTTTGCCCCGCAGCATGTGTTCAAAATGGAGCAAGAGGAATATACCCGAGAGGAGATAGACTGGAGTTACATAGAGTTTGTTGATAATCAAGATGTGCTAGACTTGATTGAGAAGGTACACATTTCCTCATATCTTACATACTATGACATGGCACACAAAATGCAAGCTAGCTATAATGTAACTTCTGAAGGAAAATAGAGACTAAAAGCTAAACTATGTAAGTTATTTGTGTTTTTCTCGTAAAGTTGGTGGACAGAATGTCAGATAAAAGAAGAAATGGGATGAAACTTTTCAAAAGCTTTTTTATTCTATATGTGGTGGTTGGGGGAATGAGGGTTTGTTCCCCTGGGGTTATCTTGGCTCTGTTCCTGCCATCGTTAGTGTAAATAATGACAAACCAGTAAGAGAATGACCCATTATTGTGCTTATGGTGAAACAATCAGAAGATAGCCTGCTTGATGTTTTGCTTCTGCTGTGTGTATCTCTTGACAAACATATTGATTGAGAACTTGAGTTTAGCTTAACTTAGGCTAGAAGTAAAACTTTTGGTTCTGTAAGTTTTAAACCCTTTGCCCCTTTGGGCTCCACCATCTTGGAGTAGACCAATTTCATATAGTTATTAACTTAACTGGTAATATTGGGGGTTTGTGCTTAGGACTTTGAAGTGACAAGCTGGTAATATTACCTGCATTTGTGATGCACTGATGCTCATAACATTCTAACAGAGTCGAGTCATGGTTAATATGAAAGAATCAATAAACTAGCTATATTGAGCTTTACATACTAAAAAATTATTTTTGATGCTTCTAGTTCGGATGAGCTAAGGCTTGGCCAAACAAGTTTATAGTATTTGATAATGGAAACTGGAAAGATTATATTGGCTATTGCAAGTATTTTGTTTTAGAATTATATACAATAGCAGTAACATTTGTTCCGCTATTTTCAGAAAGGTGGATTGATTGCACTTCTGGATGAAGCATGGTATGTTTTGGAGCTTCCAATTACCATTCCAGCCCACTTGCAAGCATTTGTTTCAATTGCTATGACATCCAAGTTGATTGTAGATCGTTTCCATTTTGTGATATCTGACTGCTTGTGAACTAACTACATTTTCCAAAATTCTGACAGTATGTTTCCTAGATCAACACACGAGACATTTGCACAGAAGCTGTATACAACATTCAAGAATAACAAGCGGTTTGCTAAACCAAAGCTTTCACGTACAGATTTTACAATTGTCCATTATGCTGGCGATGTAAGCCTTCTTCATTAAATGATGATTATTTTCTTATACAAAATGTAACTTTTGGTCTAATTAGACATTTTTATGACCATCCACAGGTGATATACCAGGCTGATTATTTCTTAGACAAGAACAAAGATTATGTAGTGGCTGAACATCAGGATTTGCTGAATGCTTCTTCATGTCCTTTCGTAGCTGGTTTATTCCCTTCACTCCCTGAAGATACAGCAAAGTCTTCAAAATTTTCATCTATTGGGTCACGTTTTAAGGTGGAATTCTACTTGATTTTATTTTCATTTCTTTTGCCATTCCAGCTAGTTTCCCGTCAAGTCAACAGGGTTTGACTGTAAAGAAAATTGCAAAAAAATAATAATCAGAAATGATAGAAAAATACCAGAAAAACATAGAAAATACCAAAACAAGTAGTAGAGCACACATAATAATTCGTGATTCACTTGTAACTGAAAACATCAATTTTTGTGGAAATTTACACTAGAAAAATTTTATACAGAGGAAAATTTTCCAATCTTTGTCAGCATTTAAGGAACATTCTTAAAATTTTGCCAGTGTAAAACTTTTATGAAATTATAAGGGTTTTTTCAGAAGTGATTCCGACATATTTTTTCTGAATTTTCTACGGTTCTGTATTTTCCTTTGGTTTTCTTTTTTTTCTTTTGCATATTTGTTAACGGTTAGACGCTGTTGACTTGTTAGAATGGTGGTCGGGTTGGCAAAACTGAACAGCTTTCTAACAGAGGATTGGCAAAAATGAGAGGCTGCCAAATTTAGTGGCATTAGTGAGAAGCAGGACACTAACTAATGGCAAAAACGAAAATTCCCTAAAATGGATTATATGTTTCTTTAGAAGCTATCTAATGTATCTTTACTAATATATAAATATGAGTTGGTGATGGTCGTCTGTCCTCCTCCTCTTCAAGAAAAGCATCGCGCCGACATATGGGCTGTGGGCCACGAGACGGTCTCCCCATATCTCGCGAATAAAAAGGAAAACAACCACATCTCTCTCTTTCCGCCCACACTTTCTCCCCCTGGCCGGGCCATTCCCTACTTGCCCCTCCCCGTGGCAACTCAAGTGTGCAACTTTATTTTTGTAAACACATGTCATAATTTGATTATTTGGTTCAAAAATGTGTTTCCGTTGCAACGCAGGGGCACTTAACTAGTAATTTTGGAAGCACCAGTCCAATTGTGAAGAAAATACACTCTCCACAGCATTCTAAGATGCTATCCATGCTGTGCTGTCACTTCGGCACATGCCTGAAACGTTGTATTAGGCTTTTACATGCTCCCATCCAACACCTTGCAAAACATATGCAGTTGTGTTTTGGACAGATTAGGCAGCTTTGCCATGCAACGTGGACTCATGGCAAGACACCACACGGCATATTATACAGGCGATTTGATATGTTACTGTGAGCTAGACCTTAGCAAATCCTGGGCCTGACTGGGTTCAGGCGTGCTTTGATTTGGGGGCTGCTTGAGCTGGGGTCAGGCTTGCCTGTTAAGCTAGTTGGGTTGGGCTAACCATCATATCTTTACCCTAAAAATGAATAAAAATCATACTGGGCTGGGCCAATAGAGCTGATGGGCCCAGCATTTCTGCCCAAGCCCGGTCTATAACCAGGCCTAGACTGAAGGGTTTGGTCCCTTTTTATCAGGTCTACTGCAAGCAGATATAACTCAATATCTGTAGCTTTTTGAACTTTATGTGCAATGGTACATGGCATGAACTTAATTTATATGAAAAGATTGTTTGAAGTGCATAAAAAATGTAGCATTGGAATATCCATCTGGTATGTGAATCAAATGATTATGAATTTATAAATCATGTACCATACCAATGCACCATGTTAGAAGTTAATTTGGGAGTTCACACGTTCGTTTTTTAAATGTGTATATCTGTGTCACTACCTTGGTGTTTTTCCGGAAGTCTTAGTGTGTACTGTATTCATTCTTGTCCTTTGTTGCTCACATATCCTTAATACATTCGCTATGCACATTCCTTTGGTTGCCATAATGGCAATGTATGAAAAGACTGATAAATAGCTCCTGCCTTCCCTGGTTAGTGACATAATAATTAGGTTGCACTTTTGTAGTAGTGTGGGTGGGAAAGTTTGAGGCATCTTTACAACTATAATGAATGCTCAAGTTTTTTTCTAATTGTCTTGATTACCTCTTGCTAGCATGTAACAAATACAAGTAGTAGTGGTTTCTCATGTTCTGGTACTTCGAATCGTGAAAGTAAATGTCTTGATTATCCTTACAGTGCTGTTGATCTTCATGTTGACATTCTTGCTGTATAATTCTCAGCTGCAACTTCAATCTCTCATGGAGACCTTGAGCTCTACTGAACCCCATTATATTAGATGTGTGAAGCCAAATAATCTCCTCAAGCCAGCAATTTTTGAGAACACGAATGTTATACAACAACTACGATGTGGAGTAAGATTCTTATACTCTATTATTATTCTTATTATTAGCATCTGTTGAACTAATTCTGACATATTGCAGGGTGTTCTTGAAGCTATCAGGATCAGCTGTGCTGGATATCCCACAAGAAAAACATTTTATGAATTTGTTAATCGCTTTGGTGTTCTTGCCCCTGAAGTTCTCGAAGGGAGGTAAGAAATCTACATAGAGAGCAAAATAAAGTTTTCTGCTCATTTGTTCGGCGTTTTTGATGTTTCAAGCTATTCATTGCTTCTTCTTTTTTGTCTATTCTTGTGCCTAGCAATGATGACAAGATTGCATGCCAAAAGATTTTGGAAAAAATGGAGCTGGAGAACTACCAGGTAAGATGGAGCCACTACTGGGTCTCATTTCTTCTGATAGGTGATGTTATTTAATGCAGTTTGGATTAGGGTAACCTAAGAGGGACATTTGATTGCAACAAAGGGATTTCACATAGCAAATGCTGGAAGTAGACTTGTATCTTTGCTTCACATTTCAAGCATTTAATGCTTGGTTCTTAGTTTTTTTTAGATAATAGAAGATTATATCTCCCGGCCTCTTCATCGTAGATGCACACAGCCAACCGTTTATTACAAAGTTTCAGCAAAATCTGTCGATAAAAGGATATCCAACCGTTTATTACAAAGTTACAGCAAAAAGTTGCCAAGAAAAGACATACAAATACTGAAAGAAAGTTGCAACAAGCCACAAGAAACATGAAACATAAAGCCTCATTCCGCACATAGCCTGTTACCGAATCGCCACCCATGCTTGATGAAGAGATCCGTGACCACGATCTCAAGCGATCTGCAAGCCAATAACATCACCTCCCGAGCATCGGGAGATCCGGACGTTGAAGCACAGACCATGATCGCCACCAGTTGATGCACATATAGATAATCTGCAACGGATTAGATTTCTTTTTTCTATCAAAAACCACATCATTTCGACATAGCCAAATTGACCAACATAAAGCTGCAGTCCCAACCAAAATGTGAGCCCTTAATTCTATCCCCCACCCCAATAACCAGTTCCCAAACATATTGGTCATGCCACTTGGAGGTTGCAGGTTAGAAGCCGCTTGTATAAAACGCCATGCAAAACGAGCAATCTGGCAATAAAAAAAGAGGTGTTGAATAGTTTCCTCATTGTTACAAAAACAATATTTTTTTGCTACCATTCCAATTTCTTTTATATATGTTATCTTTTGTTAAAATTACCCCACGACATAAGTACCAGAGAAATTTTTTTATTTTTAATGTCACTTTAAGTTTCCACACTTGTCGGTTTATCACTGGGACAAATTGATGCACTAAGATTACATATATCGACTGAACAGAGAACTGTCCATTCTGATGGAGATTCCATCGAAAAGTGTCTCTTTCTGGTGATAAATGACCGTTAGCAATCTTTGTAAGAAGCTCATGCCAGGCCAGCAAATTATGTCCCGTAATGGCCCCATGAAAAGACACATTGAATGGGATAGAGCACATTACTTCAGCCACATTGATTGCTTGGTTCTTAGTTCTTACGTAATATCTTGATTGACTTCCAGATTGGAAAAACAAAGGTGTTTCTGAGAGCTGGGCAGATGGCTGATTTGGATGCACGAAGAGCAGAAGTGTTAGGAAAAGCAGCAAGAATTATACAGAGACAAATCCGTACATATATTGCACGGAAACAGTTTGTTTTGTTTAGAAGATCAGCAACACATCTACAATCTTTTGTTAGAGGTACCCCTGTACCCCCTCTCTCTTTGTGTAAAGTGTGCATGTGCATCTGCTGCCCGATGGTCCAAGACTCCCAAGCAGGCAGAGTGATGCTGATGCCATGTTGATGCAGTTTCTGTAGCATTGTACAGATTTCATTGCCTTTCTTTTTTCCTGTTGTATTCCAGGGACCTTGGCTCGTAAATTATATGAGTGCATGAGACGGGAAGCAGCAGCAGTGAAAATACAAAAGAATGTGCGTCGCCACAAAGCGCTTGATTCTTATTTACAACTGCAAGCAGCTGCAATCACGCTACAGACAGGCTTAAGGGCAATGTCTGCTCGCAAAGAATTCAGATTCAGAAAGGAAACTAAAGCAGCTGTCTATATCCAAGTACATACTGTTTCAGTCAAATTATTATTTAATTATGTTTCATTTCATCACGTTTCTGAAACTAAACTGTTCTCTGGCATTTTGTAGTTTTTCTTGAGTCATTGTTATTAAAACAACCATTTTAATATTGTGACCTGATCTTTTGAACACAGGCTCGATGGCGCTGCCACAGAGATTATTTGCATTACAAGAATCTGCAGGGAGCAGCTCTTACTTACCAGTGTGCCTGGAGACAGAGGCTTGCAAGAAGAGAGCTCAGAAAGCTCAAAATGGTACATTCATATCCCTAACCCTTTCAATCTTCCAATGTTCTTTACCACGGTACGAGTCATTTCTTAGTTTATTCATTAATCATATGCAGGCTGCGAGAGAAACAGGGGCCCTCAAAGAGGCCAAAGATAAACTTGAGAAGCGTGTAGAAGAGCTAACATGGCGCTTAGGACTGGAGAAGCGATTAAGGGTATCTGTTCTTTGTTCATTTGGCTCCTAATCCTGGCGGCACTAATTGAAATTTGGGGCTTATGTCTAATGTTTTCATTTGCAGACTGACCTTGAGGAAGCAAAAGCTCAGGAAATTTCTAAGCTGCAAGAAACATTGCAAGATATGCAGCTGCAAGTTGAAGAAGCAAAGGCCATGGTTGTTAAGGAAAGAGAAGCAGCTAGAAAGGCAATTGAAGAAGCACCTCCAGTAATCAAAGAGACTCCTGTATTGGTCGAAGACACAGAAAAGATTAACTCGCTGACTGCTGAAGTTGAACAACTGAAGGTATGGTGGCAGATGAATCATTTCTGCATGTCTTATGTAGTTATTTTATTTTATTTGGATTCTTGGTCATAAGCATTTATCCAGAGTTGGTACATATATAATATAACTCCTATTTTTACACCAATATTTTCATAACATGGTTATATGTTGGGACACTTTTTGTTGACAACAAGTCAACAGTAGTAATCTCTAAATTCATTTGGACCTAACACCCCTGCTTTGTTGTGAAAATTTGGAAAGATTATCCCATCTTTTGCTTATCTATGAGTAAATGTTGTTAAGTGTCTCTTTTTAGTTTGGAGAAAAATGAGAGTTTTGTCATAATGTGTAAAATGCGCTGAAAAAAAATATAGTGATTGAACTAAAGGACGTTGTGGGCTTGTAATTTGAAAATGTATGTTTTTTGTATTATCTAGTCAAACTTAGGCCAGATTTTGATTTCGGCAGGCTTTGCTGCAAACTGAAAGGCATGAAACAGAGACCGCAAAGAAAGAACACGCTGAAGCTGAACAGAGAAATGAAGAGCTAATTAAGAAATTTGAAGGTGCTGAGAAAAAGATTGAGCAACTTCAGGACACTGTCCAGAGGTACAATCTAAATAAAACTCTGAGTTATTGTTAATTCATTTCCTTCTGTCGTCTCTAATGTGTTGCTTTGTTAAGGGTTATACCTCTGTCTATACTTGTATTAGCACTGTTGTTTCATTCTGACTAAATATTAAATAGCCTTGTCGTGAAAATGAACACAGGCTGGAAGAGAGAGCAACCAACTTGGAGTCTGAGAACAAAGTGCTTCGTCAACAGGCTGTTGCAATTTCTCCTACTGCAAAATCGTTAGCTGCATATCCTAAGTCTCCTTTCCAGGTATGTCTTGTCCCTGGCTACTTACATTCTGTAGTACACTTCTTTTCATCATAATGACCTAACATTTCAAATCGATTGTACTTTGTTAGCTGAAAAGTCCGGAGAATGGGAATGCTCCAAATGGGGAGGTGAAATCATCACTGGTAAGTGGAGAGAACAATGCCGTACATTTCATGTACAATTCAAAAGTAACTAATATTAGGCGATAAGTAACTTTTTCAATCTTGAAATCTTTCTGTAGGATGTAACCCCTATCTCACTGAATCCCAAAGAACTTGAGACTGAGGAGAAGCCACAGAAATCACTTAACGAGAAACAACAGGTGTGCTATTTGTTGATTACTTATTTGTTTGTTCTACCTTTCTCCCCTAAAGCAAATTATGTACTTGCTCTGGTTTGATCATGAAGTTGTATCATTTGTGATTTCTTTTTCGTCATGTATGAATTTTGTGCTCCAGGAAAACCAAGACCTGCTGATCAAGTGTGTATCACAAGATCTGGGATTCTCCAGTGGTAGGCCTATTGCAGCTTGCGTTATATACAGGTGTCTTCTACATTGGAGATCATTTGAAGTTGAGAGAACTGGTGTTTTCGACCGGATTATCCAAACCATAGGCACTGCTATTGAGGTAAATCATACTTATTGCTCGCGTGTTGCAGATCACCCCCCTTTTTTGTGGAGAATTACACTTTGCATTTTGTTTAGTACGATTTAATTATGAACCGATATCCTACGCCTTCATGATATACCTTGAATAACAGATACAACGTTAAAACAGCAATAGAGAGGGATTAAAAATTTTAAATGCTGAAATAACATATAGATTAAAAAATTCCTTTTTTCATTTATGTTTTGTGGTACTTTATAGTTAAGTTTAAATTCTTCCTTTCCAAAGGTCCAGGACAATAACGACAAGCTAGCATATTGGCTCTCCAATTCATCCACATTACTCCTACTACTACAACGAACACTGAAAACAACTGGGGCAGCTGGACTCACCCCTCAGAGGCGAAGGTCATCTGCTGCATCATTTGGGAGGGTGTTTTCGGTAAAACATCTTTCTTTTCTCCAATTTTGTACTCTTGGTATCCTAGGTTTATAGCCTGAAAATAGCTTAGTCCATTGCTTCTGAAAATGCAAGGGATTGCGAGCTTCACCACAAAGTGCTGGGCGTCCTTTTCTTGGTAGCCGCTTGATTGGAGGACTAGGTGATCTTCGTCAAGTTGAAGCCAAGTATCCTGCTCTGCTTTTCAAGCAGCAGCTTACAGCTTTCCTTGAGAAGATATATGGAATGATAAGAGATAATTTAAAGAAAGAGATATCTCCATTGCTTGGTCTTTGCATCCAGGTATGAATCGTTGACACTATCATTCTTTTCATTTTATAAAAAGAAGAGTAAACTTCAGGTTTTGTTTTTACTGATTACTTATTTTGCAGGCACCAAGAACATCTCGTGCAAGTCTAATTAAAGGATCTCGTTCTCAAGCAAATGCCTTGGCCCAACAAACTCTGATCGCCCATTGGCAGAGCATTGTGAAGATATTAACAAACTACTTGAATGTTTTGAAAGCCAATTATGTATGTAACCTAAAAATGAGTTCTCACATACTATTTTTGAGTTAGTGTATGCATCAACATGTCTTCTATTGATATGTACAGGTCCCTTCATTCTTAATCAGCAAGGTGTTCACTCAAATCTTTTCATTTATTAATGTTCAGTTGTTTAATAGGTAAGATTTGACTCTTGCTCTACCTGTGCCACATTGTACTCTCTTTCTATTCAGATTTTAAGATATTCCTTATCTTGTAGTCTGCTTCTCCGACGTGAGTGCTGTTCATTTAGCAACGGAGAATATGTCAAAGCTGGATTGGCAGAGTTAGAGCAGTGGTGCATTTATGCGACTGAAGAGGTATGGATGAACTTTTTTTCCTTTTTTTTTCTCCGAGACATTTTAATTTGTGCGCTAATGTTATGTGGTACATACAGTATGCAGGTTCTTCCTGGGAAGAATTGAAGCATATTAGGCAGGCTGTTGGGTTCCTTGTAGGTGTTCTATACTGATTAGATGTTTTATTTGCAACTTCCTAAGTGTAGTTTGTATAATCTAACGGGTTGTATTATTAGGTAATTCATCAAAAGCCGAAGAAAACGTTGAAAGAAATCACCAACGATTTGTGCCCTGTAAGTCATCTTTGAATTATGTTTGCCAGTCATTAACATATATCGGTTATGACTTGTCACGTATTTTGCAAACTTTCAGGTCCTTAGCATACAACAGCTATATCGAATCAGTACAATGTATTGGGATGATAAATATGGCACCCACACTGTTTCATCAGAGGTAAGTTTGTCCTACATAATTTGATCGCAATTTGTACTAGTTTCATATGTTACTGTCGAGAAGTGGTGCCATCCGTATTTCTTTCACTAAATTTTGATTTCTGACGATGAACAAAATGAATGCAGGTAATCTCAAGTATGAGAATAATGATGACGGAAGACTCGAATAATGCAGTGAGCAGTTCGTTCTTGTTGGATGATGATTCAAGGTTATTTCCCTATCCCAACTTCCCAAGTTCAATGACTAGTTTGACTGCACTAACTTGAAGTCTGTAGTCTAACATTTGTCCACGATACTTCAAATCACAGCATTCCATTTTCGGTGGATGACATCTCGAAGTCAATGACAGAAATCGAGGTAACGGACGTTGATATGCCACCTTTGATCCGGGAGAATTCCGGCTTTACCTTCCTACACCAAAGGAAGGACTAACAGGGGTGGTCCTTTTCCATTGCGAATCTCTTCCACTCCTTTCTCCACTCAACCTGTGTATAAATCATGTACATACTCATGCGTTTTGCGTACTACCAAATCAAATCATCTAGTCGGGTCAGGGTAATCGGTAGATCTATTTGTTATTTATTGTTAGGTCTTCGGTTTGATTGATTGGTTGTTTCTCTCCAATTTTCTCCCCCCTTTTTTTGGGGGACCGAATTTATATTGTAATGGCAGGGGCCGGATGCCCCTGGTCGGAGGACCCCGAGCTGGTATTGGAAAAGCTCGAGTTCCTTTTAGCGTTTGGAAAAAGGTTTTCCATATCTAGATGATTTGTGCCGGTCATTTCAATCTTCAACGTGTTGTAAATTGCAAAGAAGATCATAGTTGAAAAAAGGTACAGTTACAACTGAGTTTTTCGTGTATGCTGTGTTCATTATTTATCCTCCGTGTTTACATACATACGCTGCTGTTTTATCTTCATCGGGGGAAAGCACGTAAAAGCCGGATCGCAAGTATCTAGATTCATATCAAAAGATCTTCCGAGAGAAGATAGCAGATAAAACATTAACCCAAAAGAAATTACTACATCTTATTTTGATTACAGAAGAAAGAATTCCGTATGATGGCGTTGCAGGCTCTCTCCTGACGAAGGATCTTTTCGCAAGGTGAGCATGTTTGAACAAGAGAGACGCAGATGCAGGTCTCGCTATACTTATCCCTGCTCCCGTCCGCCGGATTTGGAGGATTACGAGTAGGATAATCGCTATTGTGGGAGCCAACCGATCGCCGCGATTCTGAAACGAGTACTGCTAGAATGAAACCAGTTTTAGCTTATGAAAAGGGTCCGCTATATTAGCTAGAAGTCACGTATAATTAGAAAAAACTAATAAGCTAAAATTAGATAAGACGTGTTTTTATAGCTTATTGTTGAGAGGAAGTTACAACTGTTTTCAGCTTAAAAAGTAAAAAAAAAATAACTTTTTAGAAAATCTACAGCTTCTCCAAATAAGGCCTTAGTGTATAAAAAAAACTAGATCCGTCGGCTGCTAGCGAATTGTGAGCAAAGGTGCAGAAGAATGCTACTTCCAAAAATTGCCACCTCCTCTTCAGGAGTTCGTTTGGCAGATGGCTGCAGAGTCCAAACGGATATTTCCGATTGCCCAACCTCCATCACAACAACGTTAAGGGATTTAGGATTTGGCTCGTCTCCAGCCCAGTTTTGGATGTACTCTGCCGCCTCCCGGCAGTTATTTCTGTTACAAAGAGGCTTCCCTTCCCGCCTTTCTTTCTTTCTTTTTTGCGCGCTTTGTCACTTTGCACCTTCCCCAATCTCAGCCCCAATAATGCCCAGTCTGGATCTGGCCCTACCCCCTCCCCCTCTCACTTTACAGAATGTATAATAGGATACATATTGCTTTCTCATAATCAATTAGCTTTGTTTCAACTGCACACACACATCAACTTTTGGTTTAGTCAGTCTAAACAATTTAAAAAAGAAAAGAAAAGAGAAATGCTCCAGTCTGAAGCATTCCAGCTGTCAGATGAGATTTGAGGGCTACCTCTCCTTCCATTTCAGTTGGCCCTGCAGACGTGCATATAATAAAACGGTGAGAGGTGCTTCAATGCTTTTCTTTTTTTTACAGTTGCACAAATAATAAAGCATAAATGAATGGTAGATGAAGATTACTTACTCCTTCGCTTGCTTCAAGATTTATGCAACTTGTATTAGAAGAGAAAGCATCGAAGCACTGCTCTAAAACGGTTTGGTTGCTATGTATTATTTGATCTATTCATTAGTAGCAGGCACTGCCCTACCAAACCACCTTTGCCAATTGCCAATTCCTCCTTGTAGTTCTTTTGATTTTAGAAAAATGCTAAGTTTTTGCTGCCATCTATTTTAAAATATTTATAATCTGCTCCTCTTGACCAACAGATTTCGCTGTCGGCACCACTGCAATTTTGCCATGGAAATGGCCATCAGAATTTTTCTTCTCATTACTTCCTTCTAATCTTTTGAGGTGACATGTCATTATTACATCGTAAAGAGAAGAAAAAGAAGCCAAGGCAAGGGAAGGGAAAGTAGCTAGGAGGAGGCTGACAGATGCCAACTGCAAGATGATGTGATTTCTGCCCATGAGATCGAGCATCTTTCTTGCAGAATCTCTAGTGGTAAGCTAGCTAGCTTAATCATGTTATGCTTACATACTCGTTTAATTCTCCATCAATTCGATCCCCAAGATCTCACCTGTGTCTATCTGCCTGCAAAGAAGAAGACTCATCAAGATCAAGGTTCCCCCCTATGGATGGAGATCGGAGGAGACAAGCTTCGATCACACGGCCGCTGCGCGCGCAGGACAGCCCGGCGTGGCGTCTGATCGCCTGGCTGCAACTTCTTGTCAGTGAGTACATCGATCTTTCATCCTAGTAATTAAAAGACTAGCTCCTCATGATCCATTGATGATTTTGTCTCGATCGTCTCTGCAGAGGCGTTTGCTCAGAGGTACAGCAAGCTGGTGAGGTGGGATGCGGCAGGGCGCCCCGTGTTTCTGCTCTTCTTGGCGTACTTGGTTCAGAAGAACCTGCGCCGCTCCTACCTGTCATGGAGGAAGTCGCAGATGCGGCGGCGTGCCGCCGCCGTCACCGTGCAGGCGGCCTTCCGGGCAATGGCGGCTCGCCGCGAGATCTCGCTCCGGAGGCGGACCAGAGCAGCCGTATGCATCCAGGTAACAAAAAGTCCAGTCCACTGTTATAGCACACTTCATCTCTTGTTCGGTAGTACTAGTATGTGGTTGCTGCAGAGTCGCAGTTATCTTACAGTGATTGTTCTGTCGTATCGAAAAAGGCGCAATGGCGCGCGCACAGGGCGCTGTGGAGTTATCTGACGATGAAGAGAGCCACTCTGATCTGCCAGTGTGCTTGGAGGCAAAGCATTGCGAGGAGGCAGCTCAGACTGGTCCGGTCCTCGTCACAACGCCCAATTCTTTCGTGTGTTGTAGTAGTACTTGTAATGTCATGTGATTGGTCAGTCTTCTTGCTTTGTGGAAAATATGCAGGCAAATCTTGAAAGGGAGAGGCTCGATGAGATCTGCAGGCTCCATGAGATGGTGGATGTGCTGCAGCAGGCGGTCGAGGACGCGGAGGTGAGGGTGATTGCCGAGAGGGAGGCGGCGATGAAAGCGACAGCGGAAGCGCCTCCGGTGATCAAGGAGACTGTGGTGTTGGTGGAGGACACTGAGAAGGTTTACTCGTTGAACGCCGAAGTTGGGCGCCTGAAGGTCTCTCATATCAATGTTCCATCCAGAGATTGTACAATGTGCAATGGTTCACGTGAAATTGTGATTTGTGAGCAGTTCAGTGAACAGAGAGACCGACTTGTTGTTGCTTTTCGTGCTGCAGGATTTGCTGGGAGCAGAAATGAAAGCAACGTTTGACGCCAACAAAGCGCTAGCTGAAGCTGAATTGAGAAATGAAAAACTGGCTAGGTTGCTTGGAGTCGAGGACGTTAAGAACAAACGGCTGCAAGATTCCCTGAAAAGGTTGCTTTGCAAATTTACCAGATAGTATTTTACTCTCTTGCGTAATGCATGCTTCCTATGAGTTACATGATAGAAATTCTAGTATTTTGTACGGTTTGTGAATATAGGATGGAGGAGGAAGCCTCCATTCTTGATGCAGAAAACAAAATGATTCGACAGGCTGTCACATCAATCCCCGCTATCAAGTCACCATCTAGTGAAACCCATAAATCTCCTAACCGTCAGGTACCTGGAATCACAAGATTTTCTATATAGAATTATGATGATCAGTGTACTAAATCATGATTGTGACAGGTAACTCCAGAGAATGAGAAAACAGCAAATGGTGCAGCAAAACACATGATAGTGGACAGGGAAGATGATATCCATGTATGTGTGCCTACAATTCGTTTGATCAATATTTTTGTGGGATACATTACTAATTGGCTCAGTGGAATTTCTAACCAGGATAATAATGCTGAACTGCCTAGCTCAAATGATCCTGAAGCTGAGAAGCAGCAGCAGGTAGGATGCTGGTTCTGAACTTTTTGTTAAAGTATGATCCGAATTCGTTTCGTTTTCGTTTCCTACTCAAATTTAGAGTTCTACTCCAATACCGAGTCCTTTATATTCCATTATAAATATGTAACTGCAGTCCATAGAATAGAGCTAAGGGAAAAAAGGCGACCAAGATGAGAGAAGAGCAAAGATAGCATCGTTGTAAACATCTCCTCGTATACTGATATTTGCCTTCGTGAATCTGTGGTTTTTTTCCAAAAGGATTTTTCACGTTAAATCCGTGTCTCCCGTTCCTTTGATCTTATATTTTTGCCGTGCGTTTTGTAACACTTTTGGTTAAGGTTCGAATAGTATCACAATTCATGTGGTGTGCCTTATGATTTTCTGAATGTTTTCTGAAAATCTAGGAGCTGTTGATCAAGTGTATATCTGAAGATCTGGGATTCTCGATCGGAAGGCCTATTGCTGCATACCTCATTTACCGATGTCTGGTCCACTGGAGATCATTTGAAGAGGACAGGACCACAGTTTTTGACCGCATTATTCAGAAGATAAGTGCTGCCATTGAGGTATGCGACACTGGTATGCATACTTCGACACTATATGGTTAATAAGAAATGTATACATAACTTGATGTTCTTTCCTGCAAGGCGCGAGACAACAATGACACATTAGCATATTGGCTATCCAATTCCTGCACATTGTTGTTGCTTCTCCAAAGGACACTGAAAATTAATGGGGCAGCTGCTTTGGCTCGTCAGAGGCGAAGAATATCTCCCCTGAATATGCCGCGGGTAATGTGCAGAAATTCACCGTGTGTGCTTAACAACTTAACTGATGTTATCACTGAACTAGGCATTCTGAACCCAATACTAAGCTGGAAAATTCCAGGAAAACCAAGATCCTAGTCATCCTGAGCGTCCAGTTCCTGATGGACGGTTGATTGGTGGACTAGCTGACGTTTGCCAGGTTGAAGCTAAGTATCCAGCTCTTGCTTTCAAGCAACAGCTCACAGCATTGCTGGAGAAGGTCTATGGAATAACCAGGCACAACTTGAAGAAGGAACTATCCCCACTGCTTGGCCTGTGTATTCAGGTAGCATTGCGCATCTCTTAGTCCTCACAAATATTTGCTGAGAGTTAAAAACTCAAGGGTAAAATCTTCTCTAGGCACCAAGAATATTCGTTGTCAGCCCCAGAGGATCATGTTCTCAAGGAACAGACTTGGCACAGCAAGCTTCTATGGCGCATTGGCAGAGCATTATCAAAATTCTTACAAATTCTCTCAATGTTTTGAAATCCAATTATGTATGTGCCAAAACTGTAGTGCTAGACTACTAGCTACCGTCTTTCTTTAAAAACACAATTCATTTAACCCTCTTTGCATTGCAGGTGCCTCCGTTCCTAATCTGCAAATTGTTCACTCAAGTATTTTCATTTATCAATGTGCAACTTTTTAACAGGTAAGTGCATATGTACTGTTCACTCATATATGTCAAACTAGAAGTCTAGAACCATGAACTCACACAACAGTGTTATTGGTCCATCTGTAGTCTCCTGCTGCGGCGTGAATGCTGTTCATTCAGTAATGGAGAATATGTTAAAGGGGGTCTTGATGAGCTAGAGCATTGGTGCTTTTGGCTAACCGAAGAGGTGATAACGTTTTCTTATTGTTTCAAGAAATCCTTCAGGAAGCAGTTTGTAACCTTCATCTGAAAACAGTATGCAGGTTCTTCCTGGGATGAACTGAAGCATATTAGGCAGGCAGTTGCACTTTTGATACTTGAAGAGAAGCACGACAAGTCTCTCAAAGAGATCACTGACGACTTCTGCCCAGTAAGTCGGTGAATCTGTATCCTGCTACCTGCCTTCTTCATCATCTTACGTCAATGACAAAATTGGACGTGTTCTATCTTGCCTATAGGCGCTTAGCATGCAGCAACTATACCGAATCAGTACAATGTATTGCGACGACAAGTATGGAACCATGGGCATTCCATCAGAAGTAAGTGACTCCAACACAATCTCGACAAGAACTTGCAGGTTCCATCTGTTCACTTCTTGAACTAAACGATCTAAACTGCAGGTCGTTTCGAGCATGCGGACCAAGATGATCGAGGACTCAAGCAGTCCATCAGTGCAAGATGACATCAATTCTTTTCTGCTAGACGATGACTTCAGGTACCATTTCCTATTCCCTTGGCTCCCATCTCACTTGCTTGCTTGAGAAATCCATTGATCTCTCCTAACCCAGAGTGCATCTCTTGTTGCAGCATACCATTTTCCGTCGACGACATCGCGAAGCTGATGGTGCACGTCGACGTAGCAGATATGGATCTGCCACCACTGATTCCGGAGAAAAATGGCCCCACATTTGAACCCTGAATGGATCGAAGACAGAACCGATTAACACGCCTTTTTTCGTGTTCTGGTGATGTACATAGTGCATGATACATAGGTACCGGAAATGCGGTTCGTTTAGGTCGCAATATGGGATTTGGGTTAGTGGTTCACCAATTTTTCTTCCGATTTTTACTGTGAACACGAATCCTATACCCTAAACTGGTTCGGATTTGACGTATCCGATTCACACTTTGCTAGGGTTTACTGCGAATCCGGTAACTATGGCACGATGTATACACAGTTTTGAGTTTTGTTTGATTGTTTTTTTTCTTCTGGCTGGCTGTATTTGTCTTCTTCTCTCTTTCACCAGAGTGCTTGATTGGGTTTGCATGTGCCTTCTTGTACAGAACTGAGCTTGTTTGGTAGCCATGAAAGAAAGAAAGCATTTGAGTTTTGAACTTTTGATGTTTCAGGAGAGTGATGCTTGCAAGTCAAGCAACCCTGCTGTATGTATATTTGCCATGAGTGCTTTGATCAAGTTGTTAAAACGGTATACTTTTATCTATCATATTCGTTTTCTAATTGTGACATCTAACTGTTGAGCATCTGTCACTAGAATTGATGCCTATCCTTATTGCCTTGTTTCTACCCTGCTAAGGTGATTAGGAAGTGGCCAGCGCATGAGTAAGTGATGATGAGGAGATCAGCTGACACTCATTGAGTTCGAGCAAAGCCAGTGACAGCGATGTAACAGTAACATAACTGCCACTCATTGAGTTCGAGCAAAGCCAGTGACAGCGATGTAACAGTAACATAGATCAAGAACAGCGACTAGTTCATCAAATGCTCATATCTTCATCAACAACCGTTGTTTATAAGAATTAAGAAGAGGGAGAACAAAAAATATCTCTGCCTAATCTCATAGCGAGTACAGCTTTTGTTAATTAATATAGCGCGCCACGTTGTTCGCGCGACCACCCAGAGACAGATCGAGGACTGATTGGGTCTGCTTAGCACTGCATGATGGCCAGGGTACACGTGCTGCTGGATCAAAAACAAGGTTTGCTTTCCATGATAAGATATCACAGATATGGTGTTACAGTCCAAAACACGTACGTACATTTGCCCGATTGTATGGGGACCCGGATCTGCCATTCCGACTACTATATATATATATTATAATTACCTGGGACACCATGGTGTCCGGGCTCCATGATCCGAAACAGGTATTTTCCCTATGTATTTTCATGCGATACTTTTTGAAATTTCTATGATGCTGAGTTTAACTAGTTCAAACAAGTTTGAACTGAAATTCAAACTAGAGTTTCCCTTTTTGATGATAGTTTGGTTGTAGGTATGTGCTGATTTTATATATAAATCAGCAAAGCATGTGATACAAACTTGTTCAAAATCTTTGAATTCGAGTATGCTTTTTCAAAGGTATGTGTTTCATTTGAATTGTTATAGATGGGTATATGCCCTAAAACTGATTTTTTTTTAAAAATATACTCGAATATGGCTTGAATTCGCGCATTTGAAATCATGGTGCCCGGGCACCATGGTGCCCTATTTCGGCTTCCTATATATATATATATACATGATACTAGTTCAATGATTAGTGACTAGTACACACAATCAATATTGTTATGTCATTTTAATACATGTACAAATAATCAGAGTAGCATAATAGTAATAAACATACGGACATACGCTCATACAACTAAGCTTTTAACAAAAGGCCCGATCGGCCAAATAATTTGTATGACAATTAGATAGCGGCGGAAAAAGCAAAAAATGAAATAAAAATTCCAGCAAACATGCCTTAGTCCACCACAGTCAACTGACTGTGATTAAACCTTAGTAACCGATGTCGTCTTTGCCAACACTCCAGGCGAGGGAAGTAACTGATCGAGGAGTTTTCTTCTTCTTGTTATGATAATATTCAACAAGCAATGGTGAGTATAGAAATCGTACTCTGTAAGACTTTTAAGCAAATGTTATATAGTGTGCAAGGCTATGTCAAGGGGGATGGCTATCCTATCAAAATTTTCATTTTGCAGGAAGCAAGCTTTCATTTGCAATACAATATAATAGATTGCAATTGAAAGTTGTAAAAGTAGCTGACATTTGATATAAAGTAATAAGTAAGTAATATAAGCATAACCACAAATGGATCTCCATAGCCATGAGCAACAACATTCACCTACTCGTAACCAAGTTACAAAAGCGGATACCTTCCCTTTTCAACCAAGTTTTGAAAAACGTAAGCCTAGCCTTAGCGATATTACTAAGTTTGCCCATAACCGGGGGCACGGCTATTTGAATAGATGTTATACTCTAAAGAGGTTGTACTGCTTTACCCACAAGACATGATCATCTTTTAATGTCAGCCATAACATACTTCCTTTGGCTTGCGACTAAGAGATCATGACCAGGCTACATGGATGGCGACTGTGCATGTAATGAGGGCAACGGTGCGGTGTCGAGGGCGACATAGCAGTGTGGAGAGGATGAGGATGGCTACAATGCGGTGATGAGGGTGACAGCACGGTGATGAGGGTGACGGTACAGAGAGGAAACCTTAGATTTGGATGGAGAGCCACTAAGTGTGAGGTTCTAAATCGACCAGGTGGAAAGTTAAATAAACATAGTCATCTGCTTGTCATTATAGACGGTCATAATACATCAATCGTCTATGATATTTGATCATCACAGATGTTTGTGATGAAGGAACCATCTGTAATAGTAAATATCACAGACGGTTACTTGCGTAATAACTGTTTGTGATATGCATTTTTTTACATAATTTTTTCTATTTTACGGCTAGCATCAGGAATCACTCTAGCCATTTCCTCTGTACAAATATAACAAAAGACAACAATATTTCATAGTTGAAAACATATACAACAGAGCAATACAATTAACAACTGACAGTTAACAAAACATATGTGAATCAACATGAGACAGTAAATAAAACGCATGTACAAATTAACAATTGTACTGAGTTAACAATAGAGTACAACACATTTTTTTTACAAAAATACTCACACACCCCGCCTCCTCTTTCGAAACATAGCAACAGATGGTTGTGACTTAATAGCACTAAAGAGTGTAGGGTTTTTGGACTCTTCAAAAGATAACACTTGATGGACGTATTTAAATGTCACATCTCTACATACAAACCTCTCACGACTGCCAATTAGATCCTTCACAAGAGATGAATCCAGTAAGGAGATGAAGATCTATCCATCAAAATAGACAGAGAGGTTGAATTTGTTTTCATGATTCTTTACATGCATAACACGTGAGGCAAAGAACACCTATAATCAGTAAAAGCACATTATCCATAGGACCATACTAGATATCCAGCATTTTGGAGGCAAACCTCGACATCATAAATACAATTTCATTAGATAACGATCCTACCATCTACTGAATATATTTCAAAAATAGTTGATCAGTACACTCCAACATATATTATTAAGAAAGTCGTAACCTAATTAGAACACATAATTGGACCTATTACATAGATTATTAAGAAGTAATAAAAGAAAGTCATTTTTGGTTACAAAATACTACTAGAATATGATAACCTAGTTACAACGAAATAAAACTACGAATGACCAAAATACAAAGCAGAGAAAAGAGCTTACAAACCGGAGTAACGAGATAATCGACAAGGAAACAACGAAGAAGCTTGAGAAGAAGATGGACGGTAGTGGATGCGATTTTGAAACGGCAATGGATCTATGTGATGCTTGATAAGAAGATGAAAAAGCAATGGGGAGAGGAAGAACATGTTAAGTTTTTGCAGCGACCAGTGCGATGCCTAATTTACAACTGTTCAAGTTATTACAGGCGGTTTTCAACATAAAACTGACTATATTAAGAAGATAAAGAGGCAACGGGAAAAGGAAGAGCATATTAAGTTCTCGCATCAACCCGGCATGATTCTCAATTTGCAAGTTATTGCAGGTAGTTTTAACATAAATCGTCTGTGATAAGAAGATGAATAGGCAATATGGAGAGGAAGAGCATATTAATTTTTCGTAGTGACCCAGCGCGATCCTAATTTATAAGTTATTACATGTGGTTTTAACACATAAAACCGTCTATAAAAGTGGTTTGTTTTCACAACCGTCTTTGATAAGTTGTCACATCACAGGTTTTGGAGAATCTACGGTTATTATAGACGGTTGCTTAAAACTAACTGTTAGTGATAATTTTAGCGTAATTTTCTCTGGACCTTCACCAACGGATTTTCATACAAATGTTAAAACCATCTGAGATGAGACGCCAGATACGAACGCTTTATGTACTAATGTCACCACTGCCTCCATCCAAGTTATCTAATCAATTTAGATTCGTTTATCTATTTATGAATCGGCTAATTGGTTCATGATTGTAGTGGTGTAAATCGATGTTAAATGAATCGGCTTATTTGGTGCCGTCATGTTAAGCTGGATTTTTCAAAGATTCGTATGAAAATAGAATTGTTTCACGTGAAATTTCCACATTGCAAATAATTCTTATCATTTGGACTTACTTATAATCTATTATTTTGTTATCCGTTGTTTAGCTGGTCACCCTAATTGAGTTTACCTGTTCGTTAGATCAGGAAAGTATCTGACCTCTTCTGTAGGGCATTTTTTTTACAGGACTAGATGTGTCAACTCACGATATATAGAGCTAAATCATTGGGGGAAGTATACCGTGAAAGTAGACGTATGGTAAAATTATGAAAGTAGATAAATAGGGACGTCGGATTGAACTTGAATTGTTCAAATCTAGGTGAAATCTTACCTTATCACTTAAACACGTTTTACATGTAACCCCCTAGAGAAATTACAAAATTCCACACCTTAAGTGGCGGAGGTGGGATTCCACCTAGATCTGGACCATTTAAGTTCGATCCAAAGCCCATATTTACTTACTTTCATGATTTTTCGATATATCTACTTTTACCGTATATTTCCCCAAAACGTTGGTACATGATTGCCGACTAGAAATGGATTACGCAAAAACATGTGAGAGAAATAAAACATAGACAACCATGACCTTGAAAACTCGATACAAAGATGACACAATCATCCACAATTTAAACTTTAAATTTACGGTTCAGACTTCGACTTATCCGTGGACAAGCCAGCCGTATTCAATTTGAACTATAAAGCTACAAGTCGATGATTGATACATAGAGTTATTTTCTCGCGTTCGAAATGTATTGCCGAACAAACCTGCAAATTCAAATCCAGAAGAATAGTCAAGTGTGGTGCCCCAACTGCAAGATTGGGACCTGAAAGTGGCTTTGCACTCAACTATCTCGAACATTGGAAGTAGATTAATGCACATGATGGCTACACGTTTGTTCAATTTAAAGGGGCTTTGGTCTTGAGTAAACTTACTGATGATGAGATGTTTTTTGTGAAGTTGGTGAGGCACACTGCTCCATTTCGTTGTCTTGATGGATGGTGCTCAACCACACGAGGCACGATTAAGATAAGAACGTCCGGCCGCATTTAAACCAAAATTATATCCCAAAACCACACCAAACACCCGAATCATTAGGCTTGACAGCTAAGCTAGCTGCTCATGTCATGAGCACCATCGCACGTAGCCACTTGGAATGTAGTACTATTAGTAGCAAGAAAAGCAAGTTATCCACTATGCCGTACATGCATGTACTAGTAGTATACATGTACAAGGAGGCGATATTAAAAAGAAAAAAAAATATGTAAAGCTCTATTGCTTTCTCATGGTATATGATATATTACAACTCCAAAGTCGACTAGAGACACATGAAAATTCACATCACCTCACCAAATGCAACATCTCAAAGAGAGCTTTTTGGCCATTTTAAAACAAGCACATAAAGCTCCATATGTCACTCTGTTCAATAGGAGTAACTCTCTCACACACGTAATAACCCTCAAACCCTGCATTGATCCTCTCCATTAGCAATCAATAACCCAATCTCACTGTCAATTTTCCTAACCACTAAAAATTAGAGAAAAATATTTTAAAAACCCATGGGAAATACGGCAAAGAACAAAAAAAAATGTTTTCCTTTTTTTTATTTTTTTTATTGTGCTTTCTCTTTCTTTCTCCCTTTCTCTCTCTCTCTCTAGTGTCAGTGCCACACTGCCACACCTCAGAAGTTAGAAACGACGGCGACAGCGGCCGCGGTGGCGGTTGCCGGCGTCTCCGGTAACGAAATGTCGTCGTCATCGTCGAAGAGAGACCCGATGATCATGGACTCCCCCTCGTCCTCGGCTACGGCAATAGTCGCGCCTTCTTGGATCTGCATCTGCCATTTCTCCCGGTACGAATTGATCTTCTCCAGCTTCAGCCCCGCGCGGAAGCGTTCAATGAACTTGTCCGCCTTCGCGTTCACGTCGGGGCTCGCGCAGTACGCCGGCGCGGGCGACTCCGTGACGGAAGGAACCTCCTCCTCTCCCTCCGACATCGGAAGCGGCGGAGGAGGCGGCGGCGGGAGCGGGTAGGCGTAGTAGACGACAAAGCTCCTCGGGTACAGTGGCGGCTGCTGTGGGTGCGCCTGAGCGCGTGGCGGGCGTGTCCTCACTGGAGGCGGCGGCGGCGGTGGCGGAGCGGGGCGGGACGGAGGTGGTGGTGGTTTCCTCGATCGGCGCGTGGGTGGAGGTGGGGGAGGAGGATGTGGCAGCGCGACAGAGTGGATGCGACGGCTCTTGCTGCCGCCTTTCTTGAAGAGGTTGGAGAAGATGGAGGATGGTGGCGGCGGGGGCGGGGGCGGAGGCGCGGGGTTCATGGTGCGGGCGCTGGCGTCGGGGATCGCCGACGCGTCGGACGACGGCGACGAGTAGTGGTCGTCCGAGAGGTGGTGGTGGTGGTGATGGTGGTTGTGGTGGTGGTGCTTCTTGCTCTTGATGCTAATGCTCTTGCGCTTCTTCTGGTAGAACAGAGCAATGGCGGAAGCCAGGTCCTTGGCGCCGCCCACGCTCCCGCTCCTCTTCTTCTTGCTCCGCGACATTGTCCCCGGCGGCGGCGGAGGAGGCGGTGGTGGTGGCGTCCCCGGGGGGAACATGGCAGGCGATGACGGGCGTGGGTTCTTGATCTCTTCCACTACTATCTCTGTCTCCAGTTCCTCCGTCCTCGGCAGCTTCTCGACGCTGCCCCGGCGCCGCCGAGGCGGCGGCGGTGCAACGAGAGCCACCTCCACCGGCGTCTCCCGCTCGAGCGTCGCGTCCACCGCCTCCCTGCTCCACCTCCTGCTCCTCGCCAGCGTCGCCGTCGTCTCGGTCGGATGCGTCCTCTCCTCCTCCACCTCGGCCATCTTGGGGAGCCTCTCGACGCTCCGCCTCCACCTCCGCGCCTCCTGAGGCGGCGACCTCCGGTGCACCTCGTACGAGTCCACCGGGATCGTCTTCACCTCCGGCGTCCTCGTGTGCGGCGGGTCCACGTCCCAGCTCCGCTCTTGCCGCCCCGGCCGCCGGGTCTGGTACAACTCGGCGTCGTCGTAGAATCGCCAGGTCGCCTCCGGCGACGCGAGGCCCCACACGCCGTCACTGTCGAGCCGCAGCTCCGGGTACGAGCTGCTGCTCTTCATCCGCCGGATCCCCGTGTGCGCGTGGTGGTTGGAGTAGCTCGCCGACGAGCTGAAGCTCGCCCACACCTCCGCACTCGACGGCTCCGTCTCCGTCACGGCCTCAGTAGCCACCTCCACCGGCGTCTCCTGCTCGAACGTCGCGTCCACCGCCTCCGCGCTCCACATCCTGCTCCTCGCCAGCGTCGCCGTCGTCTCGGTCGGATGCGTCCTCTCCTCGTCCACCTCAGCCATCTTGGGGAGCCTCTCGACGCTCCGCCTCCGCCTCCGCGCCTCCTGAGGCGGCGACCTCCGGGGCACCTCGTACGAGCCCACCGGGATAGCCTTCACCTCCGGCGTCCTCCTGTGCGGCGGGTCCACGTCCCAGCTCCGCTCTTGCCGCTCCGGCCGCCGGGTCCGGTACAACTCGGCGTCGTCGTAGAACCGCCAGGCCGCCTCCGGCGACGCGAGGCCCCACACGCCGTCACTGTCGAGCCGCAGCTCCGGGTACGAGCTGCTGCTCTTCATCCGTCGGATCCCCGTGTGCGCGTGGTGGTTGGAGTAGCTCGCCGACGAGCTGAAGCTCGCCCACACCTCCGCACTCGACGGCTCCGTCTCCGTCACAGCCTCAGTAGCCGGCGCCGGCGTCGGCGATACCTGCCGGGGGTTCTTGGCCACCGCCGCCGCCGCGGAGCCAGAAGACTCCCCATCGCCATCGCCCCCACCACCGCCGCGGCCAAGAAGCCCGCAGAGGATGGCGAAGAGAACTAGACAAAGGTTGACGACGTCCCAGCCGCTCTTGAGACTAAGCCCGCCCCGGTGGTACCCGCCGCCGCCGCCTCCTGTGCCACCTCGCCGCACCGCAGACGGCAAGAAGAGCAGCACGAGCAGGGAGAAGAGGAGCACGAGGACCCACACCTTGGCGCCGCCGGCGGCGGCATTGTCGTCGGCGTCGGCGCTGGAGTAGGAGGACGCCGTGGCGCTGGTACTCGGAGCTGTACCACCAGCAGAAGCATTCCTAACCTGGGCGCCGTCCATTAGAGCTCGTCCTGGTCTGGTCCCACCAACAAGAGCTCCTCTGCTCCTTGATTCTTTGCCTTCTTGGAAGCGCAGAGATGCAAAGCAGCTAATGGTTGATATCGAGCTTACGTTCTTGGCTTTGGGAGTGGATTGATCTCTCCCACCCTCCTCCCCTAGTCTCCTCTGCTTTCTTCTACTCTGGATCTCTGATATATATGAGGTTTGCTATGGCTACTTGCTTAAGTTTGTTTGATTGATTATATTATGTGACACGAAATGATTTGGTTGGAAGAAAGCTGGTGGCGCGTACGTTTGTTAAGGTCTCGCGGAGTGAATGATTGGCCGGTGTAATGTGTTGGGCTAGGTGAGTGTAAATCTTTTATTAGTCTGCTAATTACGCGCTTTTCTGTACCCAAGAAGCTTCCGTGCCAAGTACCAGTAGTGTAGTTGCTGTAGCAGCAATGTTTAGTACCGTGTTAATTTGTGTCAAACTGACAGGTAGGCGAGTTGGCCCCAACAGTCGCGAGGGCTTCGTTGAATCTCACTCGGTGGTGATTTGGTAGCGTCTATGTGACAACGTGCCGGTGACTGTTGCAATAATCTTAGGTATTTTGCTATCCATAGAATATGAGATCCACGAAAACGATTCCCTTGCAGCCCTAGAGATCGCAACTTAAGCAATCTTCATAGGCGAGACTGTCCAATCAACACATCGGACAATCCGTTTCAGCTCAGAATCGGATGGACAATGTTTTGCTACAGTGTCATAAACAGTGTTTTCGCACAATGAAAAATCTGCATAGTACTTTTAGGCAATTCGGCCTGTCCATTTTCGATCGGACGGTCCCGCGGGGATTGCTTAAGTTGTTGTCCCCACGGGACTGCATGGGAACTATTTCGGAGATCCACAGGTATGGAATAAATTCGGACAAAGGGCAAATCAGATAACAAGAAAACAAATCTCTTACCTTCTCCAACTATGATGGTGGAATCTTCGGTGATGGCAAGCAACAACGATGATGGGTGGCGGTGATAGGATAGAATGCTAGAACAGGTTTACTGGAGCCCCCCTCCCCCTCGGTTGTGGTGGGAGTGAGGGAGAAGACGGTGGTGGCAGGTCAATGAGGCCACTACTGGCCACAAATTCAAGAGAGAGCAGTGGGCAACGACGACAGTTGGTATGGCATGATGACCAAGATAATATTAGGGTAGACGGTTTAGCGCGGCGTCAGCGGAGAAGATGGCGAGGAGGGAGGGGGCGGAGCTCACCTGAGAGGAAGAAGGTGGTGGAGGAGGAGCAAGAGGGCGTCGGAGAGAAAGAAGAAGAGCAGGGGCTAGCTCGTCGGAGTATAGGGGAAGCTACGACCACCGCAGTGATGTTGGTGGCTATGATGGTAGGGACTCCCCGAGGCGTGGGCAGCTGAGGGGACGTGAGCAAGGATGAGGAAAGCAAAGAAGACGATAGAAATTGGAAAGGATGCGAGCGTGCAGATGGGGAAGGATAAGGTTGCGTGGGTGTTCTCTTTTTAGTTATGTAGCTTCTGTTCTATAGATAGAAGCGAGCTAATTTTGTGGGATTGCACATTTACTACTCTAGTGAAAAAATCTTCCCGCCATCACAGTCGCTTCCTGATTCGGAGGTGACTGTCACCTCTACAGCTGAACTAAAAAAAATTGAATCTAAGGAGGAGGAAAAGGGGCATTTGATGGCGGAGGGCCAGCTTTATTAGAGAGGGTGGAGGTCGTGAACCTAGCGGAGGTGAAGGTGGAGACAATGGTGCACGAATCTTAAAGCATAACCAACGACGATAAAATTGATTGAACATATATAGCATTTTCGTAATTTTTTTTTAAAAATGAATTGTTCAAGCGTGTGTGCTATGAGTTTGATACGCGCCGGTGACTGCCGTAATAGTTTCGTGAAGGGAACAAATTGTCGAGACATGTATTGTATATGATATATATTTTGGGTGAGATATATACATATTGTTGGTAGCTCAAGCAAGCGACGTGTGCGCTCTTGTAACAAGCTGTAACGTCCTGAGTGTTTTCCTCCGGAAAAGCTCCTGAAATGAACATCTCATTGAGCTGGTGTAAACCCATCAGCCAAAGGTTAACCCTGAAAGGAAAAGAGAACGGAGGTTTGCTTCGTATTTTATTCCTGAAGCCGAAGGGATCACATAGCTTGCGAGACACAATCGACTCGTAGTCACAGAAGCAATCTACTTGTTGCGAGCTAGCTGGATGCACTACGTATCACACTTCCACGGCGCGAAACCGCCGAGTAAGACGAGAATAATCTAGAAAAACTATAACGGCGGTGCAAACCTCGTACATACGACTCGATATTATTTTATAATGGTTCGTAACATTGTAAATCCAAAATCAATATTTAAGATTTGTTAAAAATACAATACTGTTTGCACCCGAATTTGACAAGTCTAATCAAAATCGATAAGAAAGTCAAATCTACGGTAACTAACAGGCAATTTGGAAAGACCTGAAGATATTTGGCAACGGCAAGATCTTTAAGGGAAAGCTATCCGAAATAAGGCCGATACGGATCAGATTTTGTAACGTATTGTAATAGGACATGATCGGCCGACGGGTATAAAAGAAAGGCCAGAGCGAGCTACGAAAAAGATCCAACACAATCAAACACTAATTTACATTACTTTTTCCTGTCGATTAGGAGTAGTTCTTGTAATTTAGTCTTTGTAATTCGATCATGATCAATAAAGTTGCCAATTGCCGATTGTTGATCTTCTTCAAATTACGCCCCAAGTTTGATTTATTCTGATCTTGTTGCGCATCGCCTTCTTCAGAATCGACCTGGCTTTATCCTCTGATTAGCCTTAATCGGCTAGTTAGACTTACCCTTTTATTTCGATTTAATCGGCTTCAAGCTGATTGAGTTTAAGCCGATTGATCTTCACGATCGGCTTTAAGTGAATTTCATATTTTTACCTTATCGATTCTGAGTCAAATCGACCGCACGCGCTCTGAACGGTGTTAAATGCGGTGTCTTTGTTGTCGAAACCCTACTTCAAGTTTTTGACGCCAACAAATACAAATAGGTTTGAGGTCTTACAAATCCGAAGTTAGTCAAAATCAATTCAATACGTCTAAAGTAGATGATTTTCTGACGATTTTCAAAATTCTGAAGTGGCACCGGCACATGGATCCTCCCATCCATGTCATGAAACATCCACTCTTGCGGTAGCCGGATATTTTGGCTAGCGTCTTTCGGTTACTCGAAGGTGGCATCATCATAACTTGGGATCAGCTCAGCTCAGCTCAGCTAGCCCTTTACTTTTTTTGTTTTGGAGGGAGCTGGTCATCATCGGCAAGCGACATGTGGCTTACAGCAGAGCAAATAGTGGAGAGAAGGGCCCCTCTTAGCTCATCATCCAGGCTATTATGAGTTTATGACCAAACACATACGAATCATATGACTATAGAAGTACTGCTTGCTTAATAATACCTTTCTCATCCTGATATCCGGTTCATTGCCTCCACATTTTCATAATCTCATCCAAACGCTTCAACAACAAGAAACAAAACCACATTGGTTCTCCTGGAAACTCTACAGGTGACTCATATGTGAAGTGATCCAATCGAGATGTTGCAGAGAAGCCAAATTTGGAGTTCTAAATATGCATGCATGGCAGCATGGGTAATCAATGTTACCACTAGATCTGTTCATTTATTGTGATATCGATAGTGCAAGTACAATTTGCTAGCGTGGTAATTAGCATCAATTAGTAACTCTCACCGAAAACAGAAGGTCAGTACTGTTCCACCCTAAGTCCCTGCTAGTAAGGTTCCAAACCCAAAAGGCAGCTGAAGTCCACGCAAAGCAACAGCAGCAGCAGGTGCGATACCAGGAAAAAAAGTTGCGATTTGGACAATAGCTACACAGAAATAGAGAGAGGATGGATAGAGAGAGAGAAAGCGAAGTATCATCTCCAAAGTACTCTCCGATCCCAAACAACCAAGGATAAATTAAAGAAAACAACAAGATTTGCAGTGCAGGAATGGCGATATGGTATGGAATCCTTGGAAAAGGAAGAAGAAGATTAGATGACAGAGGCTAGCCGCTAGCGTATGTATGTTCCATTGATTCCCAGCTCACACACGTATAGCCATGAGAGAGCCAATCAAACAGCCAAAAAGGGGGGAGAGAGAGAGAGGGAGGGAGAGGCGAAAGCAACAACACCAGGCTAGAATAAGGCAGGGACAGTGCAGTGCAGTGCAGGTGTGTGTTGCTTGTAAAGTAATGCAGCCCTGTTCTGTTTTTCTCTCGCTACCATTCCATCCTTTTCATCACTTGATATTCTCTTGAATATTCGCTTGTATCGACCCATCTGTCTGTGCTTATTTTTTTTTTCATATCTAATTTTATTTTTTGTGAGCTCTTTTCTTTTTGGATCGACGATGATAAGAGAGATGGATAGGTGTATTGGGCGGTCGAGCTAGGGACCCTGGTTTTAATCCCAGTTGTTGCCAGGGAATGGATGGTCCATGGTGGATTTTTTTTAAAATAATACATTTCTTTTAAAAGTAATTGCGATATTAATACGCGGGAGAAAAAATTTGCAAAAATAATACTACATCGGCAAACCGTTTGGCGAAATTCGAGTAATAGCCAGATGGTTCGGCGAAAATACTATTTTCGCTACACCGTTTGGCGAAAAAAAAAGTAACAGCCACGCTGACCGGGAGCTCTGTCCTCGCTGCATGTCCGGAGTTAAGCACATCGTGTTTATGATTTCATCAGAGCACCGCTCGTTCATTCTATGGCAATGGATTTGTTCTAGTTGGGGTGCTTGCCAGCCGTCCGACGAAAAATCGAGACTCCTGATCGAACCCACTGCAGTATAGAGTAAATCACAAACCGGCGTCTCTACTAGAGACATGGATTTACTATGTTATATATCCAGCTTGTATGAATATAATGACAAGCAGATTATATCATGGATATGAGTGAGACTAATGCTGTTGGATAATTAGGCATATTAATAATGAATTTATTTCAAAAATAAACTATGACAATAATTAAAGATAGAACAGAGGAAACATATAAACTAGACACGAGCAATATGCCTATTACAATGTCTATCTCATCCATATTATTAGATAAACAGAACAAATAGATGGTTCGCGTGCGTTACCGAGACGACGCGAAGACGTGGCCGAACCGGTAGTAGATGCCGATGAAGATCAGCAGGAGATGTAGTCGAAGCCGATCGTCCGTGAAGAAAACAGCGAGCAGTTGCTTGAAAACGCTTCCCAAAAATGTGATTCATCCTCTCCCGGTGCAGGATCTCAAGGACGGATATTTCGGAGACCTGCTCTCCCAACAGTCGGTGCACGCCGGCGAAGGGACGGGGAAGACGGATGCAACGCAGTATTGAGGGAAGGCAAAAGGTTTGAGAGATAGATTGATCTGATCTCTGTTCTGCGTATATATAACAGAGATAAAGTCGTGGAACATGATACGAGTTGGTTACGGATTCCACGTGCAATCCATTCCACATTTTGAGTCGGTTATGGATTCTGCGTGCAGTTAATTCCGCATAACGTAACCGTGTTGATCACTTAGTCCCACGCTGCAAAAAACTGCAAAAGAGAACTGCGCTGCGCAAGCTATCGGACTCGATTTCACTGCGCCATTCACACGTATGTCGCGTATGCGCGCCGCTTGACGTGGTGAGGCGAGCGCGCGCGTGTGTTCTCTTCTTCTTCTTCTCATGCTCAAGCATGGTGGAGGGAACCTCCCTTATAAGGTGGTCTTCATCCACCTTCACTAGCAATGTAAGATTATTGCATTTTCATCTCCCTTCCACCTAATGGGCATTTGGGATTTTCAAGAATTATTTGTGAACTAATGGGCCTCTAGCCCAAATAATTCCAACAATCCCCCACCAGATCCCAGAGGTCCCATAGGTCTTTACCTGTTCCAAAGTACTATTTTTATACCAGCTTTCGGTGACAATAGACTATGCCTTGAATTGCACCTGGACTTCAAGCTACATTCATCTGCAATTTGAACAATTGACTATACCCTAGATTGCAAGTTTTGTGCAGACAAGTTTCACTTAAGGCACTGACTAATACTAGGCTGCCACAGTCTACCTCGTATAAGTTATACTCTTTGGCCTCTTCATGAGTTTCTTAGAGAGTACCCACGTCTCACAGACTGCGACCAACAGTCGGACTCATATAGGTGTGTTCTTTCAAAAATGCTTTGTGGGACAACATCTTTATTTGTGTAAAAACCAACATAACACATTAATATCGTAGTCAACCTGCCTCACAGATTTTAAGAATACGTCATCTTTCATAGAGTGGGATGTAGAATGTACTCTTTTTCAGTTAATCCAACAGCTTGTTATTACACAGGTACTAATTCACGGGG
Organism: Otatea glauca; assembly: GCA_036346275.1. Taxonomy (NCBI): domain Eukaryota; kingdom Viridiplantae; phylum Streptophyta; class Magnoliopsida; order Poales; family Poaceae; genus Otatea; species Otatea glauca. The sequence continues at coordinate 119,520 of JAYEVK010000373.1, read as the reverse complement.
TCCCCGATCACATAGCTTGGGTTACCATTGTGGTTAACTATTTGGTAGATCTCATTCCAATCTCCCTAGATGCACTATCTACCACGTTTCGTGATAGACCATTTGTAAACGGATTTGCCATATTCTAGCGGTTTGGATATAATCCAAAGCTATCGTTCCTGACAGATTTTAACTGTCTTTTTACGTGTCTTGATGTCTTAATGTTATCCTTTGCACTATTCACTTTCATGATAACCGTTTGATTATCACAGGTTCATAAGGATACCCGGTATCGATTTTTTAACTACCGATAAGTCCATCAAGAGCTCATGAAGCCATTCTGCTTTGACAATGGCTGTATCCAATGCTGTGAGTTCTGCTTCCATAGTTGACCTCGTCAATATGGTCTGTTTATAAGACCTCCATGAGACAGCAGCACCACCAAGAGTGAATACATACCCACTCATGGCCTTAAGCTCATCAGCATCAGATATCCAGTCAGAATCACTATATCCCTCAAGTACACCAGGATACCCAATATAGTGAATTTCATAAATCATAGTACCTCTCAGATAACGCATTACTCTCTCAAGAGCACGCCAATGATTATCACCCGAATTAGAGACAAACCGACTCAATTTGCTGACAGCAAACGAGATGTCAGGCCTTGTAGCGCTAGCTAGGTACATAAGTGAACCAATAATCTGATAGTATCTCAGTTGATCTCTAGTAATTCTTCGGTTCTTTTGAAGTATTAAACTAGCATCATAAGGTGTTGGAGAAGGCTTACTGTCCATATAGTCAAAACGACTTAAGACCTTTTTCACATAATGTGATTGCACAAGTGTAATCTCATCCTCATCTTTAATCAGCTTGATGTTCAGAAGTACATCAGCTTCTTCTAGATCCTTCATATCAAAGCTTTGGGACAAAAACATCTTGACCTCATTAATCACATCAATATTTGTTCCAAATATAAGTATGTCATCCACATACAAGTATAGAATAACTTCCTCATCTCCACCATAGCGGTAGTATACACATCTATCAGCTTCGTTTACAGCAAAGTCTTTAGATGTTAAAGTTCTATCAAACTTCTCATGCCATTACTTAGGTGCTTGCTTAAGGCCATACAAAGATTTCAGCAACTTACACACTTTGTTCTTTTGACCATTTACTATAAATCCATCAGACTGTTCCATATAGATTTCCTCATCTAACTCTCCATTAAGGAAAGCTATCTTAACATCCATTTGATGAACAAGAAAACCATTAGAGGCAGCCAAGGACAGTAGTACTCGTATTGTGGTCAACCTAGCAACAAATGAATAAGTATTAAAGAAATCCTCGCCTTCTTTTTGAGTGTAACCCTTGGCCATAAGCTTGGTCTTGTACTTCTCAATAGTACCATCAGGCCTAAGCTTCTTTTTGAACACCTAATTGCATCCAACTGGTTTACAATCATAAGGACGATTTGTGATTTCCCAAGTTCCGTTAATGAAAATGGAATCTATTTCACTACGGACCGCATCCTTCTAGTAGTCTGCATCAGGAGATACATATGCTTCTGAAATGATCTTGGGAACATCATCCAATCATCACCAAAGGATTTTACGGTCCTTTGTCTCTTGCTTATTCTAGGAGCATCACTGTCATCCTTCTTAGGAGTTTGTTCATGTGTTTGTTCAAAATGCTCAATTGGTATGGCAGGTTCAGGAGTTGAATAACAATCTTGACTCGAAATGCTATGCATATCCTTCATAGGAAATATATTTTAAAAAAAATTGCATCTCGAGACTCCATTATCGTATCTGACGTGCATGTCAGATACCTTAGATTTAACTATTGGAAACCTATATGTAATACCGCAATGAGCATATCCCAGAAAGACACAATCAACAGTTTTAGATCCAAGTTTGTGTTTTTTTATTATCAGCACATTGACTTTCGTCAAGCACCCCTAAGTGCGCAAATAGGATAGTGATGGTTTTCTTTCTTCCCATCCCTCATATGGAGTTACCTCACTATTCTTAGTGGGAACTCTATTTAGGACATGACTTGAGGTCAATAAGGTCTCCCCCCACCATGCCTTAGATAATCCCGCAGTGTCCAACATGGCATTAACCAAGTCAGTCAGGGTGCAATTCTTCCTTTCGATAACACCGTTAGATTGGGGTGAAAAGGGAGGCATCATCTCATATATGATACCATGCTCTGCACAGTATTGGGAGAATTCATTGGAGAAATACTCTCCACCACGATCCGACCCAACTCTTTTGATTTTTCTTTTCCGTTGATTCTCAACTTCTGCCTTATAGATTTTAAAGTAGTTTAAAGCCTTATATTTTGTTTTTAAGAGATATACATAGCAAAATTTAGTCGCATCATCAATTAAAGTCATGAAGTATCTTTTTTCACCCTTCATCATTACACCATTTATCTCACAAATATCTTAATGTATGAGTTCTAATGGTGCCAAGTTTCTTTCCTTGGCTCCTTATGAGGCTTGCGAGGTTGCTTAGATTGCACACAACTTTGTCACTTAGAACCTTTGATAATAAAAAATTTTGAAATTAATTTCAAATTAGAAAGCTAAGACATAGAACCAAAATTAATATGATATAGTCGTGAGTGCCAAACACTTGCCTCACTACCAATAGCATTGTTACAAAGACAATTCACAAATTTATTACAGACGTTCTCAAGGGAAAAGCGAAACAATCTTCCGCTATCATAGCCTTTACCAATAAATAGTCCATACTTTGATATGACTACTTTATTCGACTCAAACACCAACTTATACCCTTATCTGCAAACAAGGGAACCACTAACAGGATTCTTGTTGATTGAAGGGACATGCTGTACGTTCTTTAGCCACACGATCTTTCCCAAAGTAAGCTTCAAATCTATCGTGCCAACACCAAGAACAGAAACATGTGACCCATTTCCCATCAACACGGAGGAACCTCGAACAACCTGGTAAGAAGAAAACAATGATACATCAGCACAAACATGAATATTAGTCACAGTATCAATCCACCAATCGGTAGATTGACTAGCCGAAAGAACAACGAGTAAATTACCATACCCAGGTATCTCCTTCTCGGCATTGTCAATAGTCACATCGCTCGTCGCCGTGGACAAGTTCATCAAGTGGATAGAGGCCAAGCCGGCCGTGGCGCCACGCCGGACAAGCGCCATCTTCTTCGCGACATAGTCTTTCGATTCGAGTCCCAAACTCCATCATCACCGACAACTAACGCAGCTTCACGGGAAGGAATTCTCGAGTTTTGCGATGACTTCAACATCCGCCGATTGGGCGCTCGTGGCCCATCCGCGGACCAACGCCGTGTCGAGCGCAGCAACGGCATGATCCTTCAAGGGCCTGCCGCTGATCTTCGATCGGCTCAAGCACTTGGCGAGCGGCTGGGCGGCGAGCTACCTCCGTCCTCGAGTCTGCGGACCACGCCGACCCGCATCGGGTTCACACCGCTTCTTTATGGTATATGGTGCCGAGGCCGCCTTGCCGGACACGGAGATGGCGCCCCAAGACGCAAGCCTTCGAGGAGGCTCGGGCCGCCGCACAACAAGACTCACGTCGACCGATCGACGAGGCGATGACGGGCCGCCCCGCGATCGCCGATATCAACAAGCTCGCGACGCGTTACCACGTACCGCCAGTTCGAGGGCGGCCTTCAATCTTCGGCGACACACTCTCCGTCGGGTCCGCATCAAAGGGATAAGCACAAGCCGCCGCCCGAAGGCCCCTTCACCGCGTGTAGATCCTCCGCCTGCACCTTCGGCCAAGGACACCGACGGCGCATCCTTCCAAATGCATGGAATATAGAAAAGTTAAGGCGATTCTATCCTAAACTCTTTTCCTCTTCCTAGCATGCTCTTTACTTTCTTCCTTCCGAGCACTGGTCGCCATCGCTGACGACTGGCCGCCTACGCCCCGTCGTGCCGCTTCCACGGTCGGCTATGCTGGTTGATGACCCAACCGACACAAGGTCCTTCCCGAGCAGAACCTTTGACCCAAGTGCTACGCACCACGCCCGGCTATGGTTGCTAACACTTCGCGAAGAAGGAGTACCCGAGTGGAGTGACCTTTGGGTCGGCAGGAACACTCCCCCCACGAACTCGGCTATCCCACGCGCTTATGAGGGTACGTGACCCGACTAGTCGAGGTCTATCCCGAGCGGTAATCCTCTCAACCCAAGTGTTACTACCACGCCACGGCTATGGTTGCTAAGTAGCACTTAGCGGAAGAAGGAAGTGCCCGAGTGGAAAGATCCTCGGCCGGTCTAGAACACTCCTATCCTCACAGTGCGCCTAACCATTGCATAGCCAAGTCTCCAATCCACCTCGCTCCTCCCAAAACAACCCGACCCACGATAAGTGGCCCTCGCGGTCCTTAAGGCTATGGTCGACCAAACGCTCATCCTAAATACAAAAAGGACGAGGACGATTCTGGGACTTGATAAATTCAAGATTGTTTAAATAGCGGTCTTTACAATCTAAGAAGGATAAAGCTAACTTTTTCTATTCTTCTTGACGGCACGGTGGCGAGGCGGAGAGTTGGTCGCCTCGCTTCTCGGAGGGCTGCCGCGCGGATGCGCCGGCGATCTCCCGGGCGCGGCTCGACCAGAGCTCGAACCGGCCGATCTCCTCGCCGATCCGGCTCCAGCCACGCCGCCCCCACCACCGCGAGGTCGATGCGTCAGAGCGAGATGGTGTTGACTACCGATGAAGCTCTGCGCGGCACGGTGACCACCGCCTCTTCTACGGTCGCGCACTCGGGCGGTAGCAAGCAAGGGCACTCGGGCTGCCGGCCTAAGGATGCGGTCGCGAGACCTCCCGACCGCCTTGCGACGCCCGCCTCGCAGCCGCCTCGCCCGACCGCCCTCCGCGACCTTCAACGCGCCGCCGGCCCCAGCCACGATCGCCACGCCGCGCATCCGCCGCCTCGCGCTTCCACGGCGACGCCAGATTCTTCTGCGCCAGATTGCGAGATTTTGATAAGTTCGCCAGGGTCGCACCCCAAACTTAATCAAGAATTGAGACACTTACGCCGCAGAGTTGGTCGATTGCCGCTTCCGACTTCGGCGCCTCGTGAAGTCTTCACCGCCGCCTTCGAAAGTACCCACGGCTTAACTCGCAATGGCCCCTGAGCCTTGTTCCGCTCGGTCGCAGACGTGTTACTCAAGGTCTGCGCGATCCTCCAAGCGGCAACGGCATCCTTGGCCTGTGACCTCCACAAGGACTCCAGCCCGCCACTCGCCTCAAAGCCTCGGCCCTAGCGCCATCATGAAGGGCCTTTGTGGCCTCTTCAAATCCTTGGCGGATCACCACCGCCTCGACCGCCTAATGCCCAGTGGCCTCTGGCTAGGCGCAGCTCAAGGCGCACTGATCAGCATTCCTCCATTGCAGCTCGCCCGACTCGTCTGAGCGCCGCAGAGCTCAACTCGACGCCGGCGAGCCCGCGTCTTTGCAAAAATGGACACTCCGTTAGTCGCACGGAAGAACTATAAAAATGTGCAACGAATCGTAACTTTTCGGCCGACCTACCGGGCGACCGGTGGACTTCGACCATCATATCCAGTATACCGTGGAAGACTTCAGAGCGAGGGCCGCACCTTCACGGATACGCCTAATCTAAACACGGCCCGCGCGCCTTGCGGCGGGCGGCCCTCGCTCTCCTCCGCTCGACCCAGATGCCCGACCCGAATTACACCCGGCGCGCGCCGCTCGCTTGGTCGGGCGGACGTCGCCGTCCAGCACTATGGGCAAGGGTGACGAGGTCAACCTTCGAACCCTCGGCGACCGCGCCGAGGAGCATCGGTCGGCACTCTCTCAGGGACGAGGGGTCGCACCTCCGCCGCCGGCTCCGCCACGATCGGGCGCGATCACGTGGCGCGATTGTCTCATCCTCGAACGACGATCACGTCGTCCGGAGGGTCCCGCCGAGGCGGCGGAAGTTCTTCTTCGCACGACCGGGTAGGGCCCGCCCTCGGCGCATCATCCGGACGCCGACGCTGCGACCTTCGCCACCCAACCGGGTCACGAAATCACCGGCGCATTTGCGGGCCGATGTGGCACGCCACGGTCACCCCAAAGATAGGCGCCGACGCTGCAAAGATTCAAGAGTCGCCGGCGGCTTTGCCAAAAAGAATACACTTACAAGGCCGAGCGGGTGCGTGGCACGCGCGCTCTTTGCCGCCGACCCGCCAGGGGTAAGTCGGCCGTGCTTCCCTCGGCCACCTCCACCGAGACGCCGCGACGATCGCAAGCGCAAGATCACCCCCGCTGGGATGCGGGCCCGGGGCCCGTGATGCCGCCGACCGAGAGTCCACGCCGCCGCCACGGCAGTCGGAAAAAACCCACCATGGGGTGGCCGAGGCACTCCCGCCTTGCCGCTGGAGGTTGTCCCCACGCGGTGGTCTCCGACACATCTCTCGCCACGCCGCGCGCTTCTTTCCTTACTTTTCTTCCTCCTCCTTTCCTCCTTCCGCTTCTTGCGGGAGAGTCACTCGCCCTCGCCGGACGGCCGCCGCGCTTCCTTATTCCCGGGAGCGGCGCTCGGAAGACATCCCCATGAGCCCCGAGAGGATGCAGGAATGTCGGTCAAGTGCTAAGGACAAAGAAAAGAGAAGGTAAAGGAATTTCACCGGCTTACAGACGGCGGAAAAGCCGAGAATGGCTCCGGGTGGCCATCCGCGCCACCGTGGCGCTCCGCCGTGAACGGCCGCCACCCGCCTCCACCTCGAGCCGCCACTGCTCGGGTTTATCCTCGCCGGCCGGACGGCCTCGCATATATCGGAGCGGTGCGGCACAGGCACAAGTGGTTGCACGCGCATCCCCATGAAGGCGCGCACAACCACGCCCCCGTGAGCCCCGCCTCGCTTTTGAGCCCCGACCGCTCCACGATCGGGCCGGCTTGTTCTTCTCCTCTTTTGGCGCCAGCCCCACCGCCTCCGCCATGGGAAGCTCGCGGTGAAACGAGGGGCGCTGCCGCCGATGTTTCAACGTAGAGCCATTCGAACGCCACCTTGTTGGACGAGGGCGCTTTACTCTGTGTACTCCGTGTCTCGGCCGGGCGAAGGCTGGAGGCCCAGGCACCCGCCGAGGCCCGACGGCCTGCTCCTTCCGCAGCCTTGCTCGAAGAAGTGCCTCCACAACGCCCAGCCAGCGGCTCGATCCCCAAGAAGGCTTCAGACAGCGTGATGAAGATGGCGATGTGGAGGACCCCATTGGGGTTGAGGTGGTGCACTCCACCTTGTAATGAAACAACAACCCGGACGAACGGGTGCAATGCAGATCAAAGCGGCTCGAAGAACGGCGGGCACCACGATCTCGTCGCCGCATGGCGGGGTGGCAGCCCCGCCGGCACCTCCACCGGAAGGTCTGCGGCATGAGGAAGCCCTTCTTCACTAAGCCGAAGACGGGCCGTCTTGGCGCGAAGCACTCCGCCACGACATCTTCACGGGAGACGACCGAAGGTGAGAAAGAGAGGTCAGGTTTTCTTTCCTTAGCTCTGGTGCTTTTCTTGTTTCGAGGCAGAGCAGAGAGGGCAAGAAAGCGTGACCACTCGAAAGCACCTAACGGGCGATGAGAGAGGACGAGCGCGCCGCCAAGCGGCGCCCGTCAATGAGCGTCGCGACCACCTCGCCGTCGCGCTAGCCCGGTAACTCCGGCCCAATACCACTCCGCTTTTAATCCTCGCCTTGTCGCCAAGGGCCATAAAGACGCCGCCGAACAACGCGGTCCCGTAACCTCTCGGTCTCCGCCTTTAGGCCGAACAGTTGCTCGGCGCGAAGAAGCTCAAGCCCAGGCCGCGGCCCAAGACGGCAAAGCTTTGTGGCTTGCGCCAGGCCCAATGAGGAGCCGGGTTCAAAAGGCCTACCCCACGGATGGGTATAAAGCCGCCCCACCAAAACTTGAGCAAGGGCGTATGAGGTGAGCCACATATTTGGAGTTTTGTCCTCGATTCAAGGGGCGAGAGCAAAAGATCCTTTCCTCGTTTGCGGTTTGGACATTTCTTTGCTCAATATCCAATCTCATCACACACGAAGTAAAGCTTGTCATTCTGCTGTTTCTTCTTCTTAAAGTTGGTAGTCTGAACAACTTTTTCCTTTGACTTGTATTTCCCAAAACCAGGACGCTGCACAACATTAGCGTTGGATTGTTCCTCAACCACCTTTGGGTGCACGTCCTTCGCCCGAGCTTTCTCCTCAACATCAAGAGACGCAATTAGACTCTCAATAGAGATTTCTTGCCTCTCGTGTTTTAGATATGTGGCAAAAGTCCTTCACGAGGGAGGCAATTTGGCAATGATGCCACTAGCCACAAACTTGTCGGGTAACATGCACTTGAGGTGATCAAGTTCCCTTGCAATGAACTGTACCTCGTGAGCCTGTTCAACCACAGAACGGCCATCAACCATTTTGTAATCATGATATTGCTCTATAACATATAGTTCACTGTCAGCATCCAAGGCACTGAATTTATTTTCGAGTGCCTCCCACGGTTCCTTTGCATCTGACATGTGCATATACACATCGCAAAGACGGTCTGAAAGGACGCTAAGAACACATCCTACAAAAAATATGATGGCATCCTTGAACTCCTTTTCCTACTCAGTAGTAAGGGTTCATTTAGGTTTGCCAGCCGCAACCCAGTAGACGTTCATAGTTGTGAGCCACAGAGTGGCTCGCATCTGCCATCTCTTAAAGTGAACACCGGTAAATTTATCCGGTCTCATTGCCTCAGCAAATCCAGATGCTTTCACCATATTCACCATGAAAAGCCTATTACTTTTTTGGATTGTTGGATAATTAGGCATATTAATGATGAATTTATTCCGAAAATAAGCTATGACAATAATTGAAGACAGAATAGAGGAAACACATAAACTAGACACAAGCAATATGCCTATTGCAATGCCTATCTCATCCATATTATTAGATAAACAGAACAAAGAGATGGTTCGCGTGTGTTATCGAGACGACGCGAAGATGTGGCCGAACCGGTAATAGACGTCGATGAAGATCAGTAGGCGATGTAGTCGAAGCCGATCGTCGGTGAAGAAAACAACGAGTAGTCGCGTGAAGACGCTTCCCAAAAACATGATTCGTCCTCTCCCGGTGCAGAATCTCAATGACAGACATTTCGGAGACCTGCTCTCCCAACAGTCGGTGCACGCCGGTGAAGGAACGGGGAAGACAGATGCAACACAGTATTGAGGGAAGGCAAAAGGTTCGAGAGATAGATTGATTTGATCTCTGTTCTGCGTATATATAACATATATGAAATCGTGGAACACGATACGAGTCGGTTATAGATTCTGCTTGCAATTAATTCCACATAACGTAACCGTGTTGACCACTTAGTCCCACGCTGCAAAAAAACTGCAAAAGAGAACTGCGCCTGCGCAAGCCATCGGACTCGATTTCGCTGTACCATTCACGCGCATGTCGCGTACGAGCGCTGCATGGCGAGGCGAGGCGAGCGAACGCGCGTGTGTTCTCTTCTTCTTTTTCTCAAGCTCAAGCATGGTGGAGGGAACCTCCCTTATAAGGTGGTCTTTATCCACATCCACTAGTAATGTGAGACTATTTCATTTTCATCTCCCTTCCACCTATGGGTATTTGAGATTTTTCAAGAATTATTTGTGAACTAATGGGTCTCTAGCCCAAATAATTCCAACAAATGCAATAGTTTTGGATCATTTACATCAATAACAATTAATAACGCAACATGAACTAGCTCGATAAGAGTTAAGATATAATAATATTTACTAAGTGAAAGTTCGAATAGCTCGTGAGCTCGAGATCAGGTTCAAGCTCAGTTTATTTAGAGCTTAAACTGAACTTGAATCGAGCTTAGAGAGAGCCGCCCTCCTCCCAAACAGAGGTCTTACAACTGATCCCCATACGTTGTTGTTACATTGATCAGTCAAGGAAAAAGCGTGTGGACGAGAGAGGGAGATGGGTTATGGACTGATGGCTGGTGTGCACTGCACTGCACTGCACTTTTCAGGAGGCTTTCGGTGCAAATGATTGGTCGACGGCTGGCTAGTATTTGGAGATGCATAAACGCTTGACAGGCAATCTACAGACCATGTGACAACTTTGTTGCGCACATACGTGCGTAATACATGCAGAGTTTTAATTTCCTTTCAAGTCAAGCGTATGCATATGTTTATGCAGAGTCCTCGAGCTAGCTGGGTCCTGGTCCTGGGAGCCACGTTACTCGCATAGCCATAAGCGTACGTTGGAGAAGACTTGGAGCAGCGGCGTCGTGAGCGTTGTTGCCAGCGGGTCCGCGACTCCGCGTTGGTTGGCCGCTTCCTGCCGCGTGCGGAACCGAAACAGCGCGGCTAGCTGAATTTTTTAAAATAATACATTTTAAAATAAAATCATAGAAAAAATAAGTCAAAAAGCGATTTCATTAATACACATATGTCATCAATTCATTTGACGACAGAGGACTGTCGTTAAATAAATTAGCGACAGAGATATGTTGTCTGTTGAACCGGCGAAAAGACTTTTGTTGCCAATTTATTTGACTACAAAAGCCTACCGACCAAATGAATCAGCGACAAAACTATCGGCTAAATAAAACTCAGTCCTCAATTTATTTGGACTTGCTGATAGAAAGCTTCTGTTCTGTAATTGATTTTTAACATATTTTTTTTGTAATTTTATTTAAAATATATTATTTAAAAAAAAACCGCCGCTGACTTGCGCAGCATTCCCTCTTTCTAATTTTTTTCTCTCTCCCGCCTATATCATTCGTGTCAGCGTGTGTGTACATGCATATTTCATGTTGATATTGGACTAACTCAAGCCCCATCACTCTGCAGTAGCTACATTTACAAAGCATATGGACATGCTGCATTTTTTCCAAAATGAAATCCTTCTCGATCCTACTGACCTTACACATTACATTTGCCATTGGATTGGATGCTGGGCTGTTTTGCAGAAAGAGGAGGAGCGACAAGTGTTGCGTCAAGGAGGTTGACATAGGTAGCAGCTGAATATGGATCGTGCTGATCAGAATATGTGATGTCAAGTTTTCTTGCTGGTTGTTGGAGTCGGTTCAAATCTTTTTACCTGTGACTGCCATTTAGTCTCATAACTCGTTGAAAAAACAGTTTGTTGTCGTAAGTCTTGGATCTGTCTCTCTTGCTTTCTGTCTTTTCTTATAACAAAAACTTGATTTCTTTACATCAAGCTGGAGGAACCCTTTTGTATGAGAAAAAGTCACATTTATAAACCAGAAATAGATTTAAATACTTCAGTATGCAATGACTTGTGGCAACAGAACAAGATACCTGATAATATGGTTTTAAAGGATTTCATTGTGATTCAACTAACAAGGTCATCATCGAGTTTAAAGCTCCTGCCAAAACTTCCGTTTTGCTCATCCAAGTTATGCTCTACAGTATCATCCGCGAAGACAAGCACGAAGATGCATGAACACATGTTTTGAGTGTGGTGTGCTAGCTTCGTGTGAAAAACACCCAAAGTGCACCAACATTATCGTGATTGTTTAAATATGTAATTTTTTCTTTGATGAATACATCTCTACAATTATGTTTACACTTGTTGTGATTTTGGAGTTATTTTCTTCCAAATAACAACTCAACAAACACTAAATACTAGAAGTGCGCTGTTTAACTCAGCAGAGCCAACGCTAACACAAGTGGTAATTCTTTATTTACTGCTAACAAAGTTGATTCAATAAGAGCTTAACACGACTTGTCTAACTAATTTTCTTCGGAATTTTAATCTCCATTTGCTTCGTATTTTGTTCAGGATGTACAGAAATGCACTATAACTTAGGATGCACCAGATATGTACACTGGTCCATTCACTGTCCGATCCTTCAAACCAAATAGGCCATATATTGAGAGCTATCCTCACGATGTAAAATTTTTCATGTTGATTTAATACTTAACATAAGCAGGTTGCAATGCATGATTGATTGTCAATTTGCACACTGGGTATGACCTCAAATATAAGTTGACAGCACCGAGAGTTGCAAATCAATTTAGCATGAGTTGCTCAAAAACCAAAAATAAAAATAAAATAAGCACCAAATTCACGTATCTTCATCACTTCTCTGGATTGTATAGATGATCCAGGCATAACAATCAACAGAGCAAAAACTTGGCCATACGCCATCAGAAAATTGACAAATAAGAATTAAATACTATCCTTAATTGAAGGGAAAAAAGGCATGAATTATCACGGACTATGATTCCTCATCCTTCACAACCAATGTAATGTGCTTGCCATCAACAGAAAACCTGGAGCTTAAAGCTATCTGCAGCAAGAAATAGTTCAGCATTTTGCATCAGTTAGCAAGAGAGAGTCTCAAACAGGAATCAATGGAAAGAACAGGTAAGTATGATACATCAGCATTTTGCATCAGTTAGCAGCAAGAGTCTCAAAAAGGAATCGATGGAAAGAACAGGTAAGTATGATTATTCAGCATTTTGCATCAGTTAGCAGCAAGACTCTCAAAAAGGAAAATCGATGGAAAGAACAGGTAAGTATGATTATTCAGCATTTTGCATCAGTTAGCAGCAAGACTCTCAAAAAGGAAAATCAATGAAATGAACAGGTAAGTAAGCTACACTGTTTTCATGCTGGTTACCTTATCCATCAACATAGCATGGAGCTGCTCCTTATCTTCAGTTCGACCACATTCCTGAATCTCTTTAATTACTAGCTTTTGTAGCTTCTTCAACTTCATAACTCCATCAGGATTCTGAAAGGAACAAAAAAACAGCTCAACTGTTGACACCATATAGTTTCAAGTATAAGTACAAATCGGACAAAATTAACATTTCTTATAAAGAGGGTTTACCGTCTTCAGTGTTTTAGTAATAATTTTCTTCCACTTGATTTTCTGCTTTTTAGCGTCCTTATGGTTGGCACCACTGGCTGGTTCATCTGACAGACTCTTACTCTTTGTTTTGTGTTTGGGCTCTCCATTTTCAGATTGTATCACCTCTCCCATGATCAAGCTCGATAAATTTTGTCTTTTTGAATTATCTGGTTCCTCTGAGGCTGTGCCATCTGTTCTCTTTCTTTTTGCAGCATCTTTGTCCATACCATTCTCTGTGTCAGAACTCTTCCCACCATTTACTTGTGTAGATTCTGTCATCGGTGCACCACCACCTTCCTTGTCATTTGTAGTTTCTTCAGCTCCATTTGCTTGCTTCTGAGAAGCATGATAGGCTTTTGCTTTTGCCCTATGCTTCTTGCCATCAGCATGCGATAAGAGAGTTTGCTTGCTAGTGGTAGTTGTCTTGCATAGGCTGCGACGCAAATTCACAATAAGTATACACAATTCTCTAGATATCCCAAGAATGGAATTCTTTGAATTAAGATCTAAATACTTCAATCCATAACTAGAATGCGTATATTAGTGAAGCACGAGAGTGCTTCAGCTGAAATGGCCTGACTTCAAGTCCAAATGAGGGGCAATTCATCTTCACAATAATGACAAGGTTGTTCTGTAATTTTCAAGTTGTTTTTTAAAAAAGGATCCCCAAAACATGGCTACCAGTAAACACATATGAATCGCATTTGCTACTAAAATCAATCGAGACAAAACAATGCCTAACTTGCTCTAAGTGGTAGACATTTGCAGCTTTGAAAACGTATCACACTTTCTTCACTACCCATTTTTTAGTGTGCATCTGTATAGATGTACTAGCACCTTATGTATGTGAGTATGTGACTAATATTAACTAGACCACCTTAATAGTTAAAACTTCCAAGCAAGCTGTTTCTAAATGATGATACCAATACACATAAAACACAAGCTATAAACGTTAACCATAATCTACACTTCAAAGGTTAGGAATATAGGTAGTTCAGAGCAGTTATGATGGAGTGGGGGTTTTACTACAGAACCATTTGCAAATATGATGAGGGATCACATTAGCACACCTGCAGAACCAAGGGGGCCGTGTTGACAGTCCAACATTGATATCAATATCGGCATTTGGCTTTGGCTTGTCCGGCTTACCCTGTGCATTGTTGGATGGCTTGTTCTGTCCCTTGGGACCATACTTCTCCTGAAAGGAGAATACAGCACAGAAATGAGCACCGGGGTCAAAACCATAATTTACACATATAACTACAGGTACAGTAAACAACTGGCATTGTCCCAATGTAACTCGAAAAATTTACAAAACCCCATATGATGTGGAAGTAGAGCTCACTTAACTCTGAGAACACACAGTCTGAACCATCCAAAATCCTGATCTATGCACTACACTGAAAGTTCCACATATGCTGTCCTATCAATTCACAGTTAGAAACATAATCCTAATCAAATACAAAACAACAAATCACCCCAACAGGCTAAAACCTCTATAAATAGCTTACTCGCCAATCATACCACCAGGAAGGCAGGAAATCAACCTCTAGTACAAGTCTATCCATCAAACTGATCATGAGTATGCAATCCGAAATGAAATTTCTCAGGCAATTTGATCTAGGCCTCACGAAACGTTGCAACGCAAGAAAACTCAATCCCAATAATATCCAACACAATCCAGCCAAATACCAATCCACCAGCAGGCCACAAGTCTTACAACTCACCCACCAATTGCACGGCTAAGCGCATCACATTTCATTGGAATTGCATAACAAAACAGTAAATTTCACACCACGAAGAGAGAGAGAGAGAGAGAGAGAGAGCAGGGGTAACTCACGGCCTCCGAGATGCACTGGGTGTGCGCCTGGACGGTGTCCTGGCTGAAGACCTCGCCGCAGTCGATGCAGGAGAGCTGCACAGAACCGCACGAAAGTCACTACCCTCAGTCCTCACGGCCCCGAAACCGAGGAAGAGCAAACCAAATCAACGCGGAGAGCGAGGGAGGGGTGGGGGGACGGTGGATCGGGTCACCTTGTAGGCGGAGCAGGACCGGAAGTGGCCGGCGAGCTTGGGCTTCTTGAGGTTCTCGCCGCAGTCCTCGCACTGGAACCACACCATTGCCGCCTCCCGGAAGCTTCTGGAGGCGCCTCGAAGCCGGGGCGGGAGGCGCGTGTGTTAGGGTTCTTTGTTGCGAGGGGAGGCGCAGGCGCAGCAGCGCTCGGGTTTTCTTTTTCTCTTCGGCCGTGGGGTGGAATGGAAGCTTCTGGAAGAAAGGCCCAAGGGCCCATTTGCTCTCTTGGGCCACGGCTTTCGGGGACTCGTCGTACTTGGCGCGAAATTGTCATTCTGCAGACCTCGCGCCCTTCGATCCTGCCTGCCCGCGCTCTCCACCGTCAGATTAGAGTTTGTTCAGATGAAACAATTTATTTCCTACAAGAATTAGCGAAAATATTGTATTCTGAACACGTCCTTATGCTGTTCTTATGTTTCAGGGTTGGTTAATTGGCCCACCGAGTCATTAGCTTAACCAAATGAAACAAAGGTAGGAGAGCAGAAATTCATATATATTCCCTTTCCTACCTAGCTCCTTCTACCTTCCACTCTCCTACCTTTAGGAATACGGAGCTTAATTTTGAGAGATACAGATTCATATGGTTTGAGTTTGAATCGTTTTTTTTCCTGATCAAAGGTCATATTTTATTTATTCACTTTAGAAATAATATCTTGTCATACTGTATCGTCGACAAGAAAGTCAGGGATTACATTAAGCCACGTACAAGCATAATTTACCTACAAAGCTTTCTTGGCAAAACAATGCGCCGCATGATTAGCTATTCTACTGATATATCGGAGTTCAAACCCATGAAAACTCCGACTCATTTCTTCTAACTCTATTATGAGATGGTAGTCAGATGATCGTTGAGTTCTAGCGCTTCTCCATAGATTTACCAGGACTTACAACCAATTTCCAACACAACATGTGTTGAGCCCCTTCCTGCTGCAGTTTCTACACCATCCCTGCAAGCTAAAACCTCAATCACCAGATGATCATCAAGATGGGAGTATTTCTTGCAATTTGCACCCAAAAAATCTCCCTTTTTCATCCCTTAAGATTACTCCTGTGCCAACTGTCTCCCTGACAATATGAAGTGCTCCGTCAACATTTACTTTTACCCAACCCACTGCAAGTTTTGACCAAGCTGCCTTCTGTCCTAAATTAGTATCCCCAGTGTCTATTAGTGGTAACTCCATTGAGGCCACAAGTTCTTCAATTAATTTCATAGATCAATCTAGCACAAATTGTTCTTTACCATGTACCAACTTGTTCCTGAAACCCAAAATACATAACATAATAGAAATGACAATGGCTGCTTCATGGGGCTTAAAAACATACCGTCCGTCAAATCCGCCGCCCATGACATAAGTGTAGTCTCGCCAAGATGAACCTATAATGCTTCCTCACAGCAAGCCAGAAAAGTTTGGCATGTCTACACTCTACCAATGCATGAAACAAACTTAGAGCGAGATCAGAGCACTGTAGCTAAATGCCTTTTTTTGTGGGGGGTGTGTGTTGGGGGGGGGGGTATCAAAATTGACAAATTTGGTAAGTTATTATATAGCAAGACTGACTGGTAGTATCATTTGATTTTTCATGTTCGACAATAATGAATTAATTGTCCATTTGTCGATTTTCTTTTTTATATCAATTTGTTGATTTTCTTTCTTGTGACCTTAATGCATGTTTCCTGATTGTTTTTCATCGGTCTTTTTTTATAACATAACAATCTAAACCAACTATGGCAAGTTAGCAACTAGGCCCGACCATGGATATAGGCATTTGAAATTCATCTTTTTGTTCAGATTTTTCCGCGGCGGTTTGTTAGAGAGAAGAGGAGGGGTGAATATACCACCACCACCACCTCTTTTTTAAGTAGTAGAGATTAGGAGTAGCACTTCGGTTTCTTAACATGCCTATGATCAAGAACCGAAGATTAGTCATCTTCATCGGTATCCAAATAGTTGATTGGGTTCCCGCCCCCCGCGGGAAGTTATGATCAAATCCGATGCGCGATGCGGTAATGCATTAGTTTGTTGTGCATGCGAATAGCTCTCTCGGTGCAGCTCGATCAGCAGCGCCCTCCTCCGGGCGGCTTCCTCCTAGACTCCCAGTTGAACGGCACGCGGCCCGTCGCCCACGATGGCGATCAGCAAGTGCTTCGTCCATCGCCGGAGACAGAGCACGACACAGCTGTAGGCAGCCACACTTGGTAAAAATCTTTTTGTGTTTGGTTGTTTGTATCAAGTGGTACATGTATGAGATGATTTTAGAACAAAGTAATCTATATGTTTGGTTGCTTAAATTGAACCATCACATCCTGTACGGTGGGATACGAATTTGAGGAATATTTTCTATAAATGTTGAATCATTCCATTCACCCAAAACAGTAGAACCAGATGGTACAGGATCATTCCATCTCATTTAACTTCATCCCGATAACTATCGCACATTTGTGTACCCTTTCCTTTCTTTTTCCCGTTCATGTTACAGTGATTGTGAAGTTCAGGTCGAATTCAATCCAGTATTCGTCGGTGATTCTTATTATTCTCAGATGACATCCTCAACGTTATAATATACGTGGGCTATATGATAGACGCTTAGGTTATTTTTTTTTCTTTTTCTCTCGATTAATGTGATAATTTCTGAAATTCTCACACGCCACGCTACTTTTCTCTGAAAACATCACTTCCCGCCTATATTCTCCATAGCACGAATGCTTCTGGATCTGTAATCAACAATATCAGAGATTACGTTGGGACCGAAACAATAATTTGATTTGGGTCGAACATGTCACATATAAAGACACTATTGTTTGCACCAAAATTTAGCAAGTCTGATCAAAATCGGCAATAAAGTCAAAGATACGGAATTAACGGACAGGATGAAAAGGTTTGGAGATATTTTGGTAACGGCAAGATCTTTAAGGAAATAACTGTCCGAGATAAGGCCGATACGGATCAAAACTTGAAACGTGTTGAAGTCGGACACGATCGACCGAAGGGTATAAAAGAAGGACCAGAACAAGCTAAGAAAAACAACAACACAATACAATCAACCAGTTTTTACTTTTTCTACTTTTTCGTGTCGACTAGGAGTAGCCTCTGTAATTTAGTCTTTGTAATTCGATCTTGATCAATAAAGTTGCGCATCGCCGATTGTCGATCTTCGTCAATTACACCCCAAGTTTGATTTGTTCTAATTTTGTTGCGCATCGCCTTCTTCAGAATCGATCTACCTTTATTATCTGATTAGCCTTAATCGGCTAATTAGACTTACCCTGTTACTTCGATTTCGATTGGCTTCAAGCTGATTGGGTTTAAGCCGATTGATCTTCACGATCGGCTTTTGAGTGAATTTTATATTTTTTACCTTGTCGGTTACAGGTCAAATCAACTGGCACGCTCTGAACCCGGTGTTCGTCTGGTGTGCTGCTGTCAGAAACCCTACATCAAGTTTTTGACGCCAACACACTCTTGGCACGCCCAGTGGGACCAATGTCTTCATCAGGAAAGTCGATTCCACCATCCGATCTCAACGCAGAAGCCATAATCGTCCCAACAATGGACGATTTGACCGCGAAACAACGTCAGGAAATAGAGGCTCGGAAGACTGCGTTGGAGGAGATGATGTTAAGCTGTTATCAGAAAACTAGACGTGGCGTCACTCAAAAATCCGCCCTGCCGACGGTCAACGCCCTAGGAGATGCGGGTGTCACAGAACCGGTAAGCCGATATCTGCCTGCTCAAGCCGAGTTATCGGCTATGATTAATCAATCTGTGCACCACGCCTTAATAAATCAATCATCGGCTCTCGTGACAACTCTCAAGCGATGATAGCAAATAGCGTTAAGTTTATAGCCCAAGAGTTAGCCTCGTCAGGAAGCCTGCTTGACCCATTACAAGCTCTGCCAAATTATCCTGTTTTTTCAGTAGCACAAAATACGCAGAGCTCAACAGCCGATCCTAAACTATCGGCTATAACCTTACCCCCTACAATGATGCCTACGCAGCCGACCGTAATATTGCCTAGAGATCCTCGGTCAAGTGGGGTGAGCCATTACCAATCCTACACCGACGCCGCCAAGTTAGACGCATCGATAAATCTACCGCCGTCGGCTCCGTTCTATGCCTTTCTCCAATCGGTTCCACAACCGATTGGCTCCGAAAGATTCTCTCAAGATCCTACCATGCTTAGAAACCCAGGTCCACATAGGGTAGTGACATACTCAGAACCGTTTGTCCCAAAGGTTTAACCTCAAGGCAGGCATAATCGGCATGATCAGTATGGTCGTGTGCCGACGATGCAGCATAATTGGCAACCCGAGCTTGCACTCGGGGGGCAGGTTGCCAACTATGACCAACATCATCAAGGGCATGCTATGCCAATGGCCGATAATGTAAATTGGGCAGATCAGATTTCCGCAGTTTTACGGGACCAGTTCGGCATACAGCCTAAGGGAAAGGTTATCGGCTATAGAAAGTCGTATCCTGATTACATAGATCGTATGCCATACCCTCATAATTTCAAAGTACCAGACTTTGCGAAATTCTCTGGCGATGATTCAACTACAACGTTGGAACACATCGGACGCTTTATCGCTCAATGCGGCGAAGCGGCTCAGTCCGATGGACTAAAAATAAGATTGTTCCCATTGTCATTGTCCGGAGCAGCTTTTACCTGGTTTACCTGTTTACCTCCGAATTCGGTCCACTTTTGGAACGATTTGGAAAGCCGGTTTCACGAATACTTCTTTTCGGGCAGTTTAGAGCTCAGGATTTTCGATCTAAGCTCCGTCCGTCAGAAATTTGGGGAATTGATAACTGATTACATTAAAAGGTTTAGGGAAACTAGGAATCGATGTTTTAGTGTCACTTTGCCCGATAATCAACTTGCTGACTTAGCGTTTCAAGGATTGATTCCTCCGCTTAGGGAAAAGTTTGGAGGGCAAGAGTTCGCTGACTTAAGTCACTTGCTTCATCGAGTATCGGCTCAAGAAAGCCGATTCCCTGATAGTAAAGCGTTTAAAGAGAGATTCAAGAACAATAATAGTAAGGAAAAGGACAAGGCCAAAGTCAATATGGTCGAATATTGTCCCAGTGATTCTTCAAAAGACGATGAGGCAGAAATAAATATAGCCGAATGGGTGAAGGGCTCTAAAAAGTCCGTAGTCTGTTCTTGGCTAAAGCCGACTAGAAATAAGTCGGAAGTTAAATATGCCTTTGATATTTCCAAATGTGATCGTAATTTTGATTTGTTATTACAAGAAAAAATAATACGGTTACCCGAGGGACATGTTATACCATCGGCTGACGAGATCAAGAAACACATGTATTGCAAGTGGCACCATTCTTTTTCTCACAATACTAATGACTGCAATATTTTCCGTCAACAGATCCAGTCGGCTATTGAGGACGGTCAGCTAAAATTTGCTGACGAGCCGACTATGCAAGTTGATGCTGATCCATTTCCAATCAACATGGTTCAATGCTCGGCTAAAGGAAAGAAGCCGATACATGATGAACCAAAGAAGGATCGGCAGGTCAATATTCAGCCGAATTCAGACGCTGGTCAAACGCTAAAAATTACGATCGGCTCACTACAAATAGAAGCCGATCACGAAGGAAAAAATTCGAGGACCATTAAACCCAAGGGTAATCCTCGGGTGGGTAAATGGTACAAAGTGAAAAATCGCCATCAAAGCAATCGGCCAAAGGCCGGGACCAACTTTTTCACAACTGATGGATAAATATGAAAGGATGAATAGCCGACCGCGATATCCTGCTCGTCGGTCGGATAATTTATATCACACTGAAAACATAGAAAGGGCCCATAGAAGATGTCCTTTTTGGCAATTTTGTTGAGAAAGGGGAGTAGCACTGCCATCCCCGTATACGTGCCCGATGGAACATTACCCCGCGACGATTGGCCAAGGCAATCGGCTAAAGATAGGTTGTCTGGGCCGATTCGGGGTTACAACAAATGTTTCAGAAGGCCTGTTCACGAAAGGATATCTGAACCAAAGCAAGAACCAAACCAGGTCGAAACGAGGAGGTCAAACATAGACCAAGATAATCTCGTCGGCAAGATAAGAAAACCAGTAGAGCCTAAGCCTAGATGGTGTCCGTCTGGCCTTAGCCGATCGCAACGTCGACGACTTCAGAGGCTAAGGACTCAAGAGATTCAGGAAGCCGACGCAGAAAAACAGAGGGACGAAACTTTTAGTGAGCTTCGTCCGGTCAAAATTGTCAAGAAAGAATGGAGGAAAAAAGAACAAGCTGAAGAAGATTTTGAATCGGCAGATGATCTAGATTCTCCTATGATTAGGGACGATACACCACCAATGGATATCAACATGGTGTTCACATTGCCAGCCGAATTCAAAATCAAAACTGAATCGACTAAAGAAACTTTTGCCCAATCTTGTTCGGGAGTCCAAAACGCAATCTTTGAGAAACCCAGAAATGATCATCGGCATTTAAAACCGTTATATCTGAAATGATATATAAATGGGAAGCCGATATCAAGGATGCTGGTAGATGGCGGAGCCACAGTAAATTTGATGCCTTACACGACTTGCAAGAAATTGGGTAAGTCCGATGAAGACTTGATTAAAACTAACATGGTTTTAAACGACTTCACAGCGATCCACGAAGCCAAAGCGCCATGGTTACGAAGCGACCATCGGCAGTAAAACTTTGCCGACCGCATTTTTTGTTATTGACGCTAAAGGAAATTACAGCTGCTCACTGGGAAGAGATTGATTCACGCCAACCGCAGATCCCATCAACTATGCATCAAGCGCTTGTTCAATGGAACGGAGAAGAAGTTGAAATTGTCACGGCCGACACATCGGCTCACATTGCCATGGCCAGTTCTGATGCGAATTGGCAACATGAAGAAGCAAGGTGTATATCGGGAAAAACATTGGAAGATTGTGATTTCATCTGCGTAAGCAAGACATGACTTATGCCGATCAGTGTCAAGCCAGGCACATTTGATCGAGCAAACGAAGTGCTACAGCGATGGGGACAAGAAAAACAGTGAAGGCATTACAAGATAAAATGTAAAGCTATCGGCAAACAACGGATAGCTATGAAGCTATAGAAGACTTTCAAGAAGTTGAAAAGTTGGGTCATGACTTTACGTCCACCGATCTGCTTGAAGAAGTTGATATAGGTAGTGGTGATAGAAAAAGACCAACTTTTGTTAGCGCAAATTTAAATATAAGATATTGTTTGCACCAAAATTCGGCAAGTTTATGCAAATCAGGCAATAAAATTAAAGATATGGAAACTAACGGAAGATTGGAAAGATTCCGAGATAGTTGGTAACTGCAAGATTTTTAAGGAAACAATCGTCCAAGATAAGGCCGATACGGATACAGACTCAAGCGTGTTGTAGTAGGATACGATCGGCCGAAGGGTATAAAAGAAGGGCCAAAGCAAGCTGCAAAAGAGAATCCAACAACACAATACAATCAACCAGATTTTACTTTCTTCCTTCCTGTCGACTAGGAGTAGATTTTGTAATTTAGTCTCTGTAATCGATCTTGATCAATAAAGTTGCGCATCGCCGATTGTTGATCTTCTTCAATTACACCCCAGGTTTGATTTATTCTGATTTTGTTGCGCATCGCCTTCTTCAGAATCGATCTACCTTTATCCTCTGATTAGCCTTAATCGGCTAATTAGACTTATCTTGTTACTTTGATCTTAATCGGCTTCAAGCTGATTGGGTCTAAGCCGATTGATCATTACGATCGGCTTTTGAGTAAATTTTATATTTTACCTTGTCGGTTATAGGTCAAATCGACCGCACGCTCTTGAACCGTGTTAAATCGGTGTCTTCGCGTAAACCCTTCTTCAAGTTTTTGACGCCAATGAGATATAAAGAAAATTAATCAAATTCTTAGAAAATATAAAGATTGCTTTGCTTGGGAATATTACGAAATGCCCGGTTTAAGCCGACAATTGGTAGAACATCGGCTACCCATTAAACAAGGTTATAGGCCGCTTAAACAAGACTTAGGCGTTTTAATCCGGCTCAGATAAAATCATAAAAGAAGAGATAGAGCGATTGTTGGAGGCTAAATTTATAAGACCTTGTCGATATGCGGAGTGGGTTTCCAACATTGTTCCAGTTATGAAGAAAAACGGAAAACTGCGAGTATGTGTCGACTTTAGAGATTTGAACAAAGCAACACCAAAAGATGAATACCCGATGCCTATAGCCGATATGCTTATCGATGCTTTGCGTGGGGAATAAGATCATAAGTTTTCGGACGGGAATGCTGGATACAATCGATATTCATGGCGGGCCGATATACCAAAAACAGCTTTCAGATGTCCTGGTGCAATAGGTTTATTCGAGTGGACGGTTATGACGTTCGGATTAAAGAACGCTGGGGCAACATATCAGCGAGCCATGAACCTAATTTTTCACGATTTAATCGGCCACATCGTTGAAATATACATTGATGATGTCGTGGTAAAGTCTGCAGAGGACTTGCATCATTTGGCCGATCTAGAAAGAGTTTTCCAGAACATAAGATCGCATGGCTTGAAGATGAATCCTTTCAAATGTGCATTCGGTGTGTCGGCTGGACAGTTTTTAGGTTTTATAGTGCATGAGAGGGGGATTGAAGTCAATCAAATAAGGGTCAAAGCCATAGTCGATACAATGCCCCCAACGTGCAAAAATGAGTTACAGAAGTTGATCGGCAAAATTAATTATCTCCGAAGGTTCATCTCGGATCTTTTCGGACGAATCCGCGCATTTACCCCACTATTGAAACTGAAGGATAATCAAGAGTTTGTATGGGGAGACGATCAGCAAAGGGCTTTTGACGACGTTAAGAAATATTTAGCCAATCCTCCGGTTTTGGCTGCGCCACAAAAGGGGATTCCATTCATGTTATATATATCGGCTGAAAAGGAAACTATTGGGTCTGTTTTAGCACAAGAAGTTGATGGAAAGGAAAGGGTTATCTTTTATTTAAGCCGACGCCTTCTTGATGCTGAAGTCAGGTACCCTTTCGTTGAAAAATTATGCTTGTCTTTATACTTCTCATGTACAAAGCTAAGACATTACATTTTAGCATCGGCTTGTAAAGTAATCTGTAAAGTCGATGTTGTAAAATATATGTTGTCACCCAATCTCGGGTCGACTTGGCAAATGGGCTTATACCTTGGTTGAGTTCGACTGTCCTATGAATCGCCAAAGCAACAAAGGCGGTATTAGCCGATTTTATAACAGACATGATACTATTATCGATTTGGTATCCGTAGCCCCTTGGAAATTGTTTTTGACGGTCCGTAATGCGAGAAGGCAATGGAATCGAGATAGTGCTCATATCGCCTAAAGGGCATAACTGAGTTCGCATTTCGCTAAATAGCCGATGCTCAAATAATCAGGCAGAGTATGAAGCGTTGCTCAAAGGTTTGCAGTTATTGGAAAATATCGGAGCAAGTATAGTTGAAGCATACGGGGATTCTATGCTAATTATACAGCAAATCAAAGGAGAATACCAATGTCGGGACGAGATACTGCTAAAATACTTGGAGCAATGCATAGAGATCATCGGCTCGTTTACGCCATTTTTATCGCCACGCCCCCGAGAGTTGAACGATAGAGCTAATGCCTTGGCTCAACAGACATCAGGGTACAAAGACCTCGACCGATATCAAGTGACTGAGCTAATAGATAAAGCCGTCATGTGTGTGGATGTCGCGGATTGAAGGACGCAGATAAAGAAATACCTGATCGATCCATCTGAGCCGACAGAACGCAAAATTAGACAACAAGCTTTGAAGTACATTGTTATGAACGATACATTATATTATCGGACAATGGAAGGATTGTTATTAAGATGTCTTGGGGCCGAAGAAGCGCGAGTGGCAATGGGTGAAGTACATGAAGGCATTTGCGGTTCTCATCAATCGGCCCATAAGATGAAATGGATGCTTAGACGGACAGGTTACTTTTGGCCGACAATGCTAGAAGATTGTTTTAAATACTACAAAGGTCGTCAAACTTGCCAAAAATTTGGCAATGTACAATTAGCACCAGCATCGGCTTTGCACCCAATTATCAAGCCATGGCCGTTTAGAGGTTGGGGAATATATATAATCGGCAAAATATTTCCTGCATCGAGTAAAGGCCACAAGTTTATTTTGGCCGCAACTGATTATTTCTCAAAGTGGGTTGAAGCTATACCACTTAAGAAAGTAACCAGCGTTGAAGCCATCGGTTTTGTTAATGAACATATTGTTCATCGGTTTGGAATACCGTAAACAATTACAACCGATCAAGGCATGGTTTTCATGTCCAATGAGTTTCAGGCTTACGCAACAAGTCTGAGGATTAAACTATTGAATTCATCCCCATACTACGCTCAGGCTAACGGACAAGCCGAATCGTCCAATAAAACGCTGATTAAATTGATCAAAAGAAAGATCGATGAGAAGCCGAGGAATTGGCACTCAACTCTATCAGAATCACTTTGGGCATATCGGCTAGCTTATCACGGAGCGACGAAGCTTTCGCCTTATCAGCTGGTGTATGGTCAAGAAGTCAGATACCCGTTGAAATCAATATTGAATCTATACGAGTGGCCAGACAAAACGGTTTGTCGGCTCAGGATTATGACACTTTGATGATCGACAATTTGGATGAGTTGGCAGAATTACGATTGTCTACGCTTGATCGGCTTAAGAAGAATAAAATCAGGGTGGCGAAAGCATACAATAAAAAGGTCGTGCCTAAATCTTTCGATCAAGACGATTTAGTATGGAAAACAATATTACCTGTTGGTTCGAAAGATAACCGATTCGGAAAATGGTCACCTACGTGGGAAGGACCATACAAAGTTAATCGGCTAGTCGGCGGAAATTCGTACGTACTAGAAACGTTGGAAGGATATGTATTGCTTAAAGCTATTAACGGGAAGTATTTGAAGAAGTACTATCCTAGCGTTTGGATTGGAGCCTAGCCGACTAAAGATTTCGTTCAAAAAGCCAGTTAACACGATGCTGTTATTTGGCTAAAAGAGATTGCAGACAAATTACAGGAAAGTAAAATTAAATCGGTTAAATAGCCGATTATAAGCGTAGCAAGAGTTACAAAATATTCTGGGTATTCCAAAAGCCTATCACCAAGCAATGTTTTATCATTGGAAAAAGATTGAAATTTAGAGCCCTGAACCAAGAAGCCTGCCCCTAAAGCCGAGCATCGCTGCCGCCTTGGCAATGGTTTGTTGAATCTCATCCAGGAACTTTTCATCTTCTTTGTCGCTGCCTGGGACAGGAGTGATCTTGGCCATTTGCGCCGAGATTTGAGATACAGCTTGGCCGATCTCTTGCTTTTGGTTTTTGAGGGAGGCTGCAGTTGTAGCAAGTGAAGATTGCTTATCGACTAAATTCTTGTTCACCTCAGCTAACTCCTCCTCAAGGCGTTTCTTGGCCGATTCCAAGTGAAGAATGCTGGCCTTATCCAATTTAAGGGCTTGATTTTCTTCATCAAATTTTTTCTTTTGAGCCTTTGTGTTAGCCACTAGCTTGTCCCGGATGATTCTGTCGGCTTTTTGGGTTTCCTTTTGCACTCGCCCTTGCCTCTTGCACTTGGCCCTTTGCTATCCAGATGGCATACTTCAAGAAGGGCAGCCATGGCTTCTAGGGGGAGGTCGGCTTCGAGAGCCGCCATAGCGTTGCGTAGAGGTTGTGTATTGGCTAGAAGGTCAGCTTCAGGCTGCATTATTTCTTCAAAAGTTTATTCACCGCTTGCATTCCGTAATGAAGTTATGCGCACCGACGCTTCTCTGCGACTTCAAGGATTCTTCTAATATCCGCAGGAAAATCATCCGTAGCCATTACCTCTGGATCTTCCAATTCATCAAGAGTAAATCCTAATAAATCCGTTGGATCGGAAGACATGGAAGGATTGGAGGCTGGAACCGATGGTATTGGATCAATAAAGGCCTTTGAGCCCGGCAAGTCGACGGTAGGGCTGATTCAAGGTTGAGTAATAGCAGGGAGATCGGCTAGGATGGCGGCTGCCTGCGCAGATGGTGTCGGCTGGAAAAGGAATAAAATCAAAATGAGAACAACGAGCGAAAAGGTTATGCAAGCTCAGAAATATACAAAAAACTCACCTCTCCAAAGAGCCGACATCACATGAGCTTCGCCACTCTGCTCATTGGGTTTAGGGACCTTCTTGGCAGCGGCCTTTGTGTACTTTCGCTTCTTTTCTGAGAGTGTCGGATAAATAAATCTTGTTAGATGGAAATTGATTGGAGAATGAAAGAGAGCCGATACAAATACTTACTAGGTTGTTTCTGCTTCTCCAAATCTGACAGAGATGGGCTCTGAATGCCCAAGGATCCAGAAGCATAACCGGTGATGGCAGCCGATTGTTGTTTCTTGGGCTGATTGTCACCCGATGGGCCCGAAGCCGTCCTCTTTCCAATAGCCTTGTTCTGCAGAAAAAGAGCAAATTTTGATTCAAGGTAAAAAATTCATGTAAGACAGTGGGAGATTCAGACTCTAGGCCGATACCTCGTCAGAAACATCTACGCGCGTTTTAGTATATCCGGACGAAGTGGCCTCACTGCTAGAATCAGCGCGAGATATTAACGTCGGCTCCGGAAGATTCAGAAAGAATTCGTTGATGATGTTCGACGGAGACTTTGACCGATAAAGAGCTTCTGCAATAACTGACCACCATGAAGTATAGCCGCCTGCTCGTCTGGTGTTCAAGAAGAAGTGTGGTAAAGATTGGACTTGTAGGTCATCGGCTACTTCAAGAACAATCTCGGCCGATACAGCATTACGGACTCTGGCTCTTGGCTCAAGCCGATCAAGAAGCCGAAAACTTGGGATCACTTGACCAAATCCCAGTTGTCTTGCATAAACGGACGGGTGGTAGAATTCATATGACGGCTGATACGTCCGATTCCTTGTATGGAGACCAGCATGAAGAATATAAGGAGAAATAAAAATTCTATACAAGTCTAGGGTTTCCTGAGGCATCGCAGAGCTGTCGGCTTCAAGATTAAGGAACGAAGGCCATGGAAAATCGGCCACTTGACTATAGCTGAAGAAGTCTCGCTGTCTCAGATCCTCGTCGCTCAAATGAAGGAAGAAGGACATATACTTCCTTGAATAAGCTGCTGTGATTTTTGTCTCACTGCCAGAACACATAATGAACCGTTCGCCAAACGATCGATTTGCTTGGTACTGAGGAATAGTGTTCTCTGGGTTGTCTTCTCTTGGAAAGGTTGTGTCATCGTTGGGCTCTAGATCAAAAGGTCGGCTAAAGAAGCAATACAGCCATACTTGAATAAACCATAAAGGGCCACCCACGTTACCCACGGTAAAATCGGCAAAACCCGTGTAAAGTCGACTTCTGATAATATGCATCATTTAGTACACTGCTCCGAGAAACGTTTTTCCTAGTGCCAGCCGACGGCCTTCTACCAATCCTTCTGCAATGGTCTGATACACTTGGGTTGGTCCTAATGAAGCCCCGCAGAACAAAAATCGATCAAGCCACAGGTTAAGGAAAGAAACGTGCTCTTCATCCGATACCAATCCATTTACTTTATTATTATTTGCAATGTACTTAGACCAGCCTTCACCTTTGGACCGAATAAGTTTATATTTGGGTTTGGCGCTAAAAGCCGATATTTGTTCTCCGTCTGGTCTTAAGCAGCAAAGTTGAGCAACGTCCAATAAAGTTGGGCCAACTAGACCGGTGCGAAACATGAAGGCGTTAAAAGTGTCCGACCAGAAATAACAGGCCGTGGCCACCAAGGGCTCATTGGCTTCTGGATCGGCTAGACTCAAAGGGATGCACTCGGCTATACCCATTCTGTCCCAGGATTCTCTTTTTTGAGCTGCTACTCGGTTATACCAGTTTTTCCACCCTTTAAGTGCAGTCGGCCAAGCCCGAAAACTCTTACTCCAACCCTCAATGTTATATCCTCTAGCCGACAAGGGGAGGCGAATTATTTCTTGATCAATAACCGTAGCTGCATCTGGGTTTCCTAATGGACCAAGAAAAAACTGATCAACACTGTTGGGGATTGGGATGAGTACCTGGGAAGGATCCATTCATCCGATCTTGATGTGAAAGCCGACTGAAGTCAAAAGGGTTGGCGTGCCAGAACAAGATGCAGAAGAAAGAAGCCGATTATGAGTGGCGTGAGAGCTCGAGCGCGTGAGGAATGACCGAGTGGGGACCGTATTTTATAGCGTGGTGAAAATTTGAAGCGGCGGGAAGTGAATCTCAAAAGGCGCGAGTAGTTAAAACGCACTACCCGTATGTCAGAGAATTACGGCGCGAATAAAGTAGCAGTTATTGAGCGAAGTTCAACAGTTAGCCGATTGAAAAAAGCCGATAAAATTGCGATTTTTGACAGATGACAAGTCATCTCTAAAAAATGGGGGGCATATGTTTGCACCAAAATTTGGCAAGTCTGATCAAAGTCGGCAATAAAGTCAAAGATACGGAATTAACGGATATGATGAAAAGGTTTGGAGATATTTTGGTAACGGCAAGATCTTTAAGGAAATAACTATCCGAGATAAGGCCGATACGGATCAAAACTTGAAACGTGTTGTAGTCGGACACGATCGGCCGAAGGGTATAAAAGAAGGACCAGAACAAGCTGCGAAAAACAACAACACAATACAATCAACCAGCTTTTACTTTTTCTACTTTTTCGTGTCGACTAGGAGTAGCCTCTGTAATTCAGTCTTTGTAATTCGATCTTGATCAATAAAGTTGCGCATCGCCGATTGTTGATCTTCGTCAATTACACCCCTAGGTTTGATTTGTTCTGATTTTGTTGCGCATCGCCTTCTTCAGAATCGATCTACCTTTATTATCTAATTAGCCTTAATCGGCTAATTAGACTTACCCTGTTACTTCGATCTCGATCGGCTTCAAGCTGATTGGGTTTAAGCCGATTGATCTTCACGATCGGCTTTTGAGTGAATTTTATATTTTTTACCTTATCGGTTACAGGTTAAATCGACTGGCACGCTCTGAACCCGGTGTTCATCTGGTGTGCTGCTGTCAGAAACCCTACATCAAGTTTTTGACACCAACAACTATCTATTTTGCTAACTAAACTTCAAGAGACGAAATCAGCAAAAGTGGTACATAGAGCTTCATTCAGTATCAGACGAAGTACAGAGACCTATTAACTGAAGTACAGAAATGAACATTCGAGCAGGAATAACTTGGCCTTCCTGTCGTATACTAACTCGATGGACTGACTATGGGGCTATGGGCACAAGTAAATTCTTTTGAAATTGTTATTTACAAACATTAGTAGATGTAATTCCAAGCTACGCATGAGGCTGCCCCTCGATCGTAGTCGTAATAAATTCGTGAAATAATCCCATTAACATGAAGTAGATTGATTTTCTTTTGTTATCTTATTGAAATGCATAAACACTGGGTGGGGGGGGGGGGGGGACTGCTTTTCGAGTTTGGGTTAAGAATCAACTGACATACCGCAATGCTAAATTTCCAGAGGGATGGTGCATCATGAAGGAAGAACATCGTCCATAAAAGGTCGCACTGGGCGAAGATTCCACAAAGAGAGAGGATGGTCAGCTTGCTGAAGGCGCCATGTATTGGCTTTGGACCCTCAGGTTGTACTCAAAAATGAAGGGGAAAAAACGACATTGTCAATCAACTATTCCTTGCCAACCGCCAGTGGCCACAGAACAAGAGGATGCAACAAGATAAAGTGAAGTGCTCATCATGACTTACCTTCTCATTTATGAAATCTAGAGAAAGGTAATCCAGGTTCCTGGTTTTAGCTAGGATCTTGATTAACTTAAACCTTCCAAGTTGACTCGTTGCAGGATTTATGACAATGAGCTTCTGAAGTAACGGAACAGTGCTAAGGGAGAGTGGAGCACTTTTATGACTTGTTTGGGAGGCTTATTTTCAGTCGGGTTCTAGGTAGGTAGATCAGAAATTTGAACTAAAATCCCGGTCTATCCATGTCGATGGGCCGAGATTGTGGCCCAGCCAAATATCCATGTCGATGGGCTGTTTGGGGGAGCTGTGCTTCAGCTTTGGGCTAAAAGCTCCCCCAAACAGTATGGTTGCAAAGCAGCTGGGAAACTAAGCAACAGCAGAAGCACCCCAAAAACTGCAGCCGCTGAGGAGGAGCTTTTCAGCTGTGGTTTCACTTGAACACCTCCTAACTCGCTCGCTCTACCTTCCCGACCTTCGCCACCCCGCCTCCATGTCACCTCCCCACTCAGACGCCGTCGTACTTCGCTATGTTGCTACCTTCCATTTCGGTTAGCCCTCAAAAGCTACAACAAAAGAACTATTTGCAAACAAAGATAACAAGAAAAGCCACAATGCCATACCATAATGCTTATGACCCGAAAGAAACCAAAAGCAGCTTTTCAGCCTAGCCGCAGCTCCCCCAAACAGGCCCTTAGGGATGCTCCGTAGCCGAACCAGATTGTAGTAGCACATCTTGAGCACCAGCTCCTTAGCTGTGTCTATGGCGCATCGATCACCAGTACAACGTTAACGCTGTAACAGTTATACAGAGTGAGGTTGATGCAGATATGCTTACACTTACTACTTTCGGGTTAAATATATTAATTAACTAGAAAGAATTACTAAACCACATCAAATATAAATAGATGAATCTTTTCCTTAAGCAATTTTTACTATATTTATATGAAAATTATATACACTACCTAATAGAAGGTTTTTGCTTGTTGCTAGATATGAAGATTGCTAGAATGATAAATGGAGCTGAATTGTATCGAAGAACCACGATAAAACTCAGCGGGAGACGAGGAGAGACGGGAGGCACATGGAAAGCCAAGAAGACAACTCGCATCACCAGAAGCCACTCATGCGGCCAAACCAGCTCACCCCCTCCCATGTGGCATGGGCACAAAGCCCATGCGGTACGAGAAAAGGGGAGATGCTCCATGCGGCCTGGGCTAACCTATGCTACCATTCGGCTGAGTGTCCATGTGGGCCGATGAAACCCAATTCGGCCAAAGCCTAAAACGTGGGAGAGAAGAAAATAAAGAGTTCAACTTGGTTTAGAGAGGGAGAAAGAAATTAACTCGGTTTGACCACACAAACCGGATTGAAACATCCAGAATTCTCTCGTCTGAACTCGGAACGATATGTTTTTGGACTTTTTAGAAAGCTTAGAACATCATCTTTATTTCACTCTATTATGATAAGTCCATAATCTACTTTCTTCTATCTTTAATTGGGCTAACAAGTTTCAGTCTACTGATTGGCCAAATTTAGTTTAAAGTTGTAATCTCTTTTTATCTCTTGAGTTCAAGTCCTATGGATGCGTGTACGTGAGTTTGGCCGTACGTGAGCACCAATATAAGACCTAAGGGGTATACCCCATGTAAAAATAGAACATAAATAATAATTTCGGATTGCAAATTGCATCTACTAGCATTACACGCTAGTTCTGCCTCATTGTTTAGTGTAGCCACTATAGAGGGGGAATTGAGCGTTGCTTCTTTCAAAGATCGTTCTATCTTTCCACTGAGAATTGAGAGACTAATAGTTTTCACTCAGTGGTCGATGAAGATCAGCACATGTGTGATCTTGGTGAATCAAAGAGTTGCAAGCCTATTGTAATTGGTAGTAAGGGATCGACTAGTATTCATCAAAAGACTATGTGTTGGCGTCGAAGATATGACGAAGGATTTAATCGGCTCAAACACACATAAACGCCGGGTTTAAGGGTTCGTGGCGTGCCAATCGATTTGATATTGCAATCAGCAAGAAAAATATAATCTAAATAGCTATATCAGCCGATTAGATTTTTTTGATATAGATCTGATCTAAATAGCAATTTAGCCGATTAAATTGTAAGTAACGATAAATCTGACCAGCTTATTACAACTGATCGGATGATTTGATAAAGGTCGATTTTCCCGAAAAAGGCGATGCATAGAAAGATCGGAGAAAAACAAACGTGGATAAATTGGTGTAATCGAAGATAATCAACAATCGACGACGCGCAACTTTATTGATCAAGAGAGTTTAAGGCCCTGTTTGGTATAGCTCAGATCCAAGCTCCACCTCAGAGCTGGAGTTTGTAGGCTAAAATAAAGTGAATTAAGTTTATATTTTTATTCTAAAATGTAAACAAGATGACACATCTAAACACTCTTAATGTACTCACAACTCCAGCTCCATAAATTTCTGGAACTAGGAATACCCTGCTCCACCAACTCCACGGATTTTGGTGTAGCTGGAGCTGTCCCAAACACCCCCTAAATTACAAGAGCTACTCCTAGTCGATGGAAAATAAATAAAGGTAGATGCGAGTTGTTTGATTGATTGTTGGATATTCTCTTCAGCTCGCCTCGTCCTCCTTTATAGCGTATAAAGCCAATCGTATCATTCTCCGATCCGTCGTATGAACCGTATCGGCCTCCACCTCTTGACAGGTAAAGTTTTATATCAAAACCAATGTCAGCTAGATATCTAATTTTAACTCAAATCTGACAAATCGGTCATACAACTTGCCAAATTTTGACACCAACACTATGCAAGTTATCTTTTATTCTATGTCGTGAAGATCAGACATCCTACACCATAGTTGAAGCAGTCGTAGTCGTTTGCACGTGTTTGACTGCAAGTGTGCGCTGCCAAGCCACAGGTTTCGCAGCGTGAGCCTCGTGATTGGGCCAAATATGTTAGGAGAGCTCCCCACGGAGCCTGCAAGGCATGTTGTGCATGCATACTGCACCGTCTGCTCGTCGCTAGTGTCCGCTTCGCCCGTTGATGTCCTGACGTAATACTGCAGGGCATTGACCGTCGCGTCGTCGACTGTGTTGTCGAGTAGCCGCTGAACGGCCGAGGACAGCGTGAGGCATTTGGTGTTCCCGGCAATGGCCAAGAACCTACCTTGAGGCTGCCCGGCAGAAGGCTTCTTCAGCTCGACTCAGCTCATTGGCCTTTTAACTCGGAGAGCTCCGTTTCCCTTGGAAGAAACCTCTTCATGCTTACGTAGGCCACCGTTTGGTTTTTTAAACAGTAAAGATATGCATCTTCGATAGGGAACGGGAAAAGGAGGAGGTTGTCGGATCGGATCCGATTCAAATCAAATGAGATCAAGAATCGGAGAGTTTCCTCGCTGGCACGCTTAGGTCTTTCATCTTGACTTCGTGCCCGAATCAAATCGCACCCAGCTTCGGTAACGCGTCAAATTCTGTAATAAGGAAGTGAATCGTTCTCCCTTGCTGTAATCGTATCCCCAAATCCAATTCATCCTCAAACAAAACTGCTGAGAAGTACCAACTCGGGTAAATCACCGTCGGTGAGCGAGCTCTAACCGGCCGCGCCGCGCTCGTCGACGTCATCGGCGGCCGCACTTCCTCCGTCGACGGAGGTGGATCGCGTTGGCTAGGGATGGTTCGGGCCGACGGAGGGGCCTTCCGCCCTCGGGGCCTCGCCGTCGCCGCCTCCGTCGGACTGCGCCGCCGCCGGCAGCCGTGCGACACGAAGTGTGAACATTTGGGGAGAAAGGGAGAGGCGTGATTACTGTGTAAGGTTCAGAAACTGAACATGGCTGCAAGCAGCGTTCACAAAACCGACGAAAACGGTTTTCGTGCGTATCGCTGCGGTTCGAAATCAAAAATCGTTCGGTAAATCGGTCCATTCAAATTTTTTTTTTTAAATTTTGAAAAAATTTATGCGCTCGTTTTTTTCGTGAAAAACCGCTCACAAAAACCGTTTTGCGATGAACATTCAATTGACAGCGGTTTTTCGCAAAAAACCGCGGTTTTTCTATTTTTTTTTTGGAAATTTTCAAAAAAAAAATTGATTTTCTAACTCTTCGGTTTTTGAGCTGTTTTCATACCGCGAATTTCGAAATTCGGTTATATGAACCTGGCTGCAAGAACGTTTCTCATGGTTCAGAGTCTTCAGACACCGTCACAGAAGTCGATTCTCCAGCGTCCAGCAGTCCAGCCATCGTATCAGGAAAGCGTATTTCAGATTATCAGACTCGAAAGACGCTTTCCAGACTCAAAAGCGTGACGCACAGATGGGTATTCGTCGTGAACAAGCTCCACAACCAGTCAAAACATTCGTTAAAAGTAACTAGAGTATCACGGGGTTAAAGACACCCACTGATTGCATCAAACATCAAACGGAGACTATCGAGTTAGCAAAGACCGGGCATAATCTGTGCAGAAACAATCATACTGAAAAGTTTGCTCCGGAGGCATATAGTAGTAGCAGATATGGCAGCTGGATTTCATAAGGAGGGCAGTACATAATCCTTTATACCACTTGTTTCTTTGTACCTACAAGCTCAAAATATGCAATGCCAGATACATGATGGCCCAGCTTAACAAAAAAGAAATACAAAGGAAGAACAGAAAACGGGATCATCACCGCCATCAGGAAACATAAACCCCGACGCGGATTCCGCAATCTGTACTGTACACAGGAATACAGCCCTCGGCAGCCCAAATAGTGAAAAGAAACAAGAGAAAAGAAAGAACTGGGCTATGTACTAAGGCAGCGGTCTAAACTGATCGAATTTGGATTCTCCAAATCTATAGATACCTAGCAATTTGTCATTGTAGATGTTCGTCAAGCGGTTGTTATGTTTTTCTCTTGAACTTCCTCTGTGCCTTGAGGTCAACCACAATAACGGTAATGTTGTCCTTGCTCCCCTTCTGGAGAGCAAGCTTTGACAAGCATTCAGCGGCTGCTTGAGCAGCTGGATCTGAGGAATCACCGCCTCGTGGTGCCGATGATGAGTTTATGACATTCTTCTTGTGCCATAGAAGTATCCGCTTGCGGGCAACATCACATACCTCTTCATTTGACATTACGTCCCAGAGGCCATCACTGGCAAGAATAAGGCACTCATCATCCTTCGCACGAGGAACAATTGTGGCCTCTGGGACAGGAATTATCCATGGCTTCAGATATCTGTCACCTGTAACAGATACAAAATATGAAACATAAGGCGATATGTTTTGTTAGCTTAAATCCTTGATAAGATGAAAATGAATTATACAACAAAACTAGTAAGCTATTTTATAAGCTAATCTAACAGTGACTACTAGTCAACGACAAGAAAGTGCATCGACTAAAATAGCTAATTGACAAAAGCATGCCATCTAACACTAACTGCATAGTCAATGACAAGAAAGTGCATCGACTAAATAGCTATTGACAAAAGAAGGCTATTAAACAGTGACCGCAAAGTCGATGACCAGAAAGTGCATACTTGTAAAATAGCTAATTGACAAAACAAGGCTAACAATACACGTGTTATAGTTCATGTGAGTTCGATAAGATAAATTTCCAATTCAACTGAGATCTTTGAACCATGTCTACCCAAGGCAAAAGCTAAAATAACAAAGCCATGTATAGTATAACTAATGCAGGCAATTATACATTTAGCATTTGCAAGGACACCAACAGTTAGTGAACAAGCAGAACACCAGATATACATTGACGCACTTAAGGTTTGATTAAAGTATAAAGAAATGCAACTTTTGAAGCACATAACTCATAAACAGCATGTAGCAGAAAAAAATGAAAAATTCCTGGCAATGAACACACTTTCTACATAAATCAATCAACATCCCAAAGGATATATCATGTTTAGATTGTCAGCATCTTAAAGAGTAATCATGTTTAGATTGTCAGCATCTTGAATAGCTAATCAAGTAAACCACAGCTCCAAGAAAAATATTCACCGACAATACAAAATGCGAAGAAAAAAGACAACATAAGCATTTACTAGAGCACAAGATTTTCTTTCCTTTTCCCAATTCAATCATCTAGTAACGAACAATTATTCTGATTCACCGAAAGAGAAATCAAAAGAGTTAAATAGTTGAGTACCAGACGTCTACATTGCATTGATACTTGGGAAAACTGGCGTACCCGTATCCGATACGTATCGGATACGGATATGGATCGGATACTCCTCGATACATATCCTGCACGTATCCGTTAATTTTCATTTTCTGAAAAAAGAAAAAAAAACCGATACTTCTCGGATACTTCTTGGATACAGGTAACCCTAACTTAAAAAAACCCCAAACCAGTCCCGATCTCAGCACAACCGCCATACCCGATCCGACTTCTCGATCCCTCGCGTCACGCCTCACGCCGCTCCTAGCCGCCGCTGGCCTGCCGCTCCCCGCTGCCGATCCGACCATGGCGTCACTGGCCAGCCGCTCACCTCCCCCGATCCGATCACGCCACCGCCCCATCCTCCAGCTAGCGCAACTCTTCCCAGATTCGGCTGGCGCGAGAGCTCCCCTACTCCGACGCGAGAGCTCTCCCGATTCGGCGCGCCACTCCGCCTCTCCCCCGATCCGGCCCACCACCGGCCGCTTCGCCTCTCCCCCAATCTGGCCTACCGCTCTCCTGATCCGGCCCTCCGCTCTCCCGATCCGGCCAGTCGTACCCCCAATCCTGCATCAAGCCATCAAGGTATAGCTCTTACTCCTCTTAGTTCTTATTGAGTTGCCGGTTGTTACTCATCAAAGGAAGATATATTGACAATGTTCAATACTTCAGTGTCATCAAGGTATACTGGTATAGCTCTATTGTTCATTACTTCAGAGTCATGTATTGACAATGTTGACAAAATGCCAGTTCAATGCTTAAAACAGCTTATGTTCCAAACTAAAAAATTAAGTCTCCCTTTTGTTGAACATTTTAGCATTGCTAAAAAAAATTTCACCTAGCATAAGTGTCATGTGAACTTACCCGACAATCCGACATTGATCCGTGCATCAAGGTATACTGGTATAGTTCTTACTTCTTAGTTCTTATTGCATCAAGGTACATTTTCTTGTTCAAACTTATTGGAGCAGTGGCATCTGGTGGTGGACTTGGAAGCTCGAGTGGGTCATCTAGCACTGGTATTAGTGCTACCTGTCCTCCACCATCTCGTGGAGCCGCAATGGCAAGGAACATCCTGAATGTTGCCCGTGGGGTACCTTCAAATGACAGTGAAAAGAAGCCACTTTGGAGGTATGTTGAGTTGCTAGAGAAGACTGGAAATGGTGCAGGAGGAAATACACGGTCTAGGTGCAGGCTTTGTGGTCACATTATCCATGGGAGCTACTCAAGAGTTAAAAAACATCTCTTGAAGGTTGGAGATTATGGTGTAAGGTTCTGTCCGTAGGTTACAGTAGATGTTCTTGTTCAACTCTGCGATGAAATTGCTAGAGCGGAGGTAGTGAGTATGAGAAGCCTGCCTAGGGAAATTCCGCTGCCAACAGAGGGTGTTGGTGTGAGTGTGAGGGAGAAAGGGGGTTTCGGCTATTGAATCAAGCTTCAATAATGAAGTCCGTAGCCAGCTTGATGCTTTGATTGCTAGGATGTTCTATACTGCAGGTTGTTCTTTCTTCACAAAGTAATCTCATTGTCTTACATTAGATTGTTAATTGCATTTAGAAATTAATTTGGACCTTTGTTTCATTTGCAGGCCTGTCTTTCAATGTAGCAAGAAATCCTTATTTTAGGAAGGCTTTTACCTTTGCTGCCAACTACAGCTTGGGTAGTTATGCTCCTCAACAAAATGAGGACAACTCTTCTTGTGCATGAGAAGACACATGTCAAGCGAATGTTGCAGCCCATCAAGTCAACATGGAGCTCAAAAGGTGTGAGTGTTGTATCAGATGGGTGGTCTGATGCTCAAAGGCGTCCACTATTAAATTTCTTGGCCGTAACAGAAGATGGACCAATGTTTTTAAGAGCAATCAACACTGAAGGTGAAGTCAAGAAAAAGGAGTACATCACTGAGATGCTAGCTATAATTGATGATGTTGGACCGCAGAATATCGTCCAAGTGATCACTAATAATGCAGCTAACTGCAGAGCTGATTGTTGAGCAAAAGTATCCCCACATTTTCTGGACCCCATGTGTCGTCCATACCTTGAATCTTGGCTTGAAGAACATATGTGCTATTAGGGAAATTGATGATGAGGCTTATGAAGATTGCCATTGGATCAGTGAGGTTGCAGCAGATGCCAATATTATAAAGAATTTCATCATGAATCATTCCATGAGACTGTCTATGTTCAATCAGTTCAGTAAGTTGAAATTCCTTGTTGTTGCTGATACGAGATTTGCTTCTACTATTGTGACGCTAAAGAGATTTTGTTTCATCAAAGAATCTCTTGTCCTGATGGTAGTGAGTGAAAAGTGGAATACCTATACGGATGACAATATAGGTCTAGCACAGTTTGTCAAAGATAAGGTCCTGAATGAGGCGTGGTGGGATAAGGTGTAGTACATCCTTGATTTCACTGAGCCTATCTATTCTATGATACGTATAGCTGACACTGACAAACCATGCCTTCATTTGATCTATGAAATGTGGGATACAATGATTGAGAAGGTGAAAACTGTAATTTATCGCCACGAAGGGAAAGCAGTCACAGAGGAATCTACTTTTTACTATATTGTGCAGGAGATATTGGTGAGTTGATGGGCAAAAAGTAATACCCCCTTGCATTGCTTGGCGCACTCACTAAATCCCAAGTGAGTTCATTTGCCTTTTTAATTTGTATTGCTTGCGGTTCTATTATTCATGATATTTTTGTTGGCTAGCTAAGATTTTATCTTCATGATTTTAGGTATTACACTGAAACTTGGCTTGCTAAGATTCCAAATCGCCAAGCTCCTAATATGGATACTAAGATTTCAGAAATGAGAAAGAAATGCTTTACGAGGTTCTTTTCTGGTAATGAATTGCGAAATATCAAACAACAATATGCTGATTTCTCTTTGTTTGGAGGTGGATTTAATTCCTTTGACTCAATTGAGGATAGAGCCCATCTAGAACTAAAGCAATGGTGGGGAATTCATGGTAACTGTGCTCCAGATTAGAGAAAATTGGCATTAAAATTACTTGGGCAGCCAACATCTTCTTGTGCTGAAAGAAGCTGGAGTACCTATGGTTTGATCAACAGTTCAATACGAAATAGGTTCTATACTTACCTTCTTTTCTTAATTTATTGTCTTTTACCACCTGCATAGAATTTGGTTACAATTGCATTTTTTTAGGCTGAACCCTGAACGTGCTTGAAGATCTCGTGTTTGTGCACCACAACTTGCACCTTCTTTCAAGGAAATCCGAAGAGTATCACACTGGTCCATCAAGGATGTGGGATGTTGGAGGGGATAACTTCGAGTCGTTTGATGGTGGTGCTGTTTTCCTTCAGCATGTTGATCTCTCACTGGATGAACCAGACCTTGAGAAAGTACTAGAAGATCTTGGGGCGTTGGACTTGTCTGCATCAAAATTTGGACCTCCATCCCAAACAGAGAGAACTCCAGTGGATGGCATCAACAATTAGACTTGACATTTGTGGTGTATTGGACTTTGTGTGGTCTATGTCTCTATGATTATCATTTACCAGATTATGTACTAAGTGTTTGAACTTTTATGTAATATGTACTAAGTGGTTGAACTATTATCATAATATTGAGTATGCACTACTACTAATCTATGCACTGCTTATTTGCTTTTCCATTCTTCTCATCTAATATTTGTACTTTGGAGTTTGGAGAAATGGAATGGACTATTAGAGTGGTCAAGCTACACTTACAAGTTACAACTTACAAATTATAATATAAGCAACATGTATCTATCCGTGATTCTATTATTTGTTTGTATCTATGTACTAATTTATTCTCTAATTTCTTCGCAGTTGGTTCATTACTTCATTATATTGGTTTCATGAACTTGTATAAGACAAACAACCATGGGGGAGAACTAGAGAAGAAAGTACTTGTCTACTTCAATATTAAGGTATTCTCATTTTATCTTTTCCTTACAAGAATTCATTAATTTTCTGTTTTTATATTACTATTATATACACCCATGGTTATCATGGCGCCCCGGCAAGGCGAGTCGCCTCCGGGGCGCCTGGACGCCTAGGTGCCCGCCTAGGCGATAGTTAGGCGACCAACTAGTCCGCATTTCAAAGTCAAATATTGTTCAAGTTTTCTATGTACAAAATCATAATTCAAGCTCAAATATAGCAGGAGGATCTGATTTCTTTCTAGCAAGATTCATAAAACCGACAAATAGAAAATTCGAAAAGGAAATGGTAATATATACCATGTAAATCTATCTATCTATCTATCTATCTATCTGCATAATGAATACTACTGGGATTCATGTAAAATTACCGCACCACGTCATCCAAAGAACTCCAACCATTGATTCTACTCAATACTAATATTCAGTAATCAGTACTCAGTACTCATTCTCACTACTCAATACTACTACTCCCGAGCTGCCAATCGGCCATTCCTCATCCTCCTGAGCTGCCGGGCTCAGCGGCTCAGCGCATCCCGCATCGGCCGCATTCCCGCATCCTCCCGAGCTACCGAGCAAGAGGCGAAGGCTTCGAGCAAGAAGCGGAGCTGCGAACTCGCGATGCTGAGCCGCCGAGCAGAGCGCCAAACCGAGCCGCCGAGCGGAGCGCCAAGCGAAGCGCCGACCAGAGGAGCAAGAGGCGGAGCAGCGAACGGTGAAGGGGAGGCGAAGGAGGAGGGGGAGGCGGAGGACTATCGGTGGTGGAAGCGTCGGGGGCGGAGAAGTTGCTGGCGGCGGTGGCGGGGGCGAAACTAGGGTTTCTCCATTCTCAGCAGATGGTGAGTCTCTTTCGGTCTTTCCCAAACCTCCCGATCAGACGGCTCTTCAGTCCTCAAATACTTCAGCCAAACGCTAGTCGTCCGTCCAAACAGCCAGGCCGACGCTTAGGCGTCCACGCCGCGATGCCAGGGCATCCAGGCGGCCACCTGGCTAGCTTCAGGCGAGGCGCCGAGCCATGGCGACTCCGGCCGACCGCCTAGACACCTAGTCGGCGCCTAGGCATTGCCTAGGCGACGCCGTAATAACACTGTATATACCCACACACGTATTGCCGTATCGGTGTTTTTGAGAAAATGTTGTATCGCGGTATCGGCATGTCGCGTATCCAATATGTATCGGCGTATCCAGGCAGCGTAGCCAGACGTTCCTGGTACCATGTGTGTATTCACATGCAAACCAGCCAGTTGGTTTTGCTTCTCTAAATGGGAGAATTCACTGATCTATTGAGAGCCTTCCCTTAGCTACAGTTGCATTGATTACGGATTACAAAAGTACAAGTTGCCATACTGGCAAAATCCTAATAACTACTCTATAGGTGCC
The DNA here is from genome assembly GCA_036346275.1 of Otatea glauca. NCBI lineage: Eukaryota > Viridiplantae > Streptophyta > Magnoliopsida > Poales > Poaceae > Otatea > Otatea glauca. The sequence goes on along the minus strand of JAYEVK010000373.1, from coordinate 77,358 downwards.
ATATGAATACATGTTCAATGCAAAGAGTTTCTATTTTTGAGAGGACACGCAAAGAGTTTGACCTATGGCCATTAGAGAAAACCTGTATCCCATTTTTCATCCGTAGCTATAAATCATATTACAGCTTGTCTTATGATGAATCTTCTGCTGCGTCTCGGCTTAATATAAAATTTGGTTTAATGGAATCTACAGCTTCCAGTTGGGAGAGGTTAAACCATAGTTGATCATCCACAAGCCTTCCTATGCTCCTTGGTTAAACCTTCCAAGATCATATTGGAGGCCTAAGGCAAGACTCGTTCTGACTAGAGAGATAAAGCATAAACACACAAGGGGACTGACTTTGGATTCAGAACTGGGATCCTCTGAAGAAATTAAAACAGTGAATTGGGTTTGGGAACATTCACACAGAATCAAAAGCCTCAGTAGGCGAATGATGTACACCCAATTTCAATTAGTTATCATATAGTACAGACTGTGATAAGTTTTGGCACGCCGCGAAGTACTCTATAGCTGTACTGCATGAGCAGTTACCAACTACATTTATACGAAACCAACTAAAAGGTGTCCAGTACCATGTGTTTGTTGTGTGTGTAATGTAATAATGACAGCTGGAAAACACAACACTGCACTGTGCTAGATAAAACAACTATCCAAGCTATCTGCAGAAAGTCCTAGAAGAAACAAACGAACCATGCTGCGAATGAAGTCAAACTCGGCATGCCAAAGTAATCATCTCATAGGATCATATGATTGATTACCATGTGCATGTGCAATGCCAGCATATCGAGTCAAAAGAGAGAGGAAATAAGTGCATGGAAGGTACATCATCCACAAGTGCAATCCCCAAAGAACACACCAATGCCCACCACAAAAGCACCAAAAGATAAAAAAATAATAATAAAGGAGTTACATTTCCTGGAATTAAAAGTTAGAAGCAAAAGAACTTTACACGTAGACAAGCTTTCATTTGCAAAAATGGGGACGTTAGATGGCTAGAGTGTAAATATTCCTATCGAGCTCCTTCACTCACTAACAGCCCCCATCCACCCAACAGAGAAGCAACAATTCGATGAACTAGTTCTAGAATTAGTAAATAGTTTCCCAGCATAGGATAGGCAACTTCAAACAGATGAACAGACATTGTATAGCCTCAATTGCCTAGCTGAGAAATACTGGATTGAGAAAACAGTACACACTAAAACCTTTGTGATGCAGTATATTATCAATTAAGAATGGGTTTTGATCGCTAGAAATACTTTACCTCTCAGTCTCACTATGCTCCTAGGACAGTATTCTACAGACAGCTCTCAGTGAGAATACTAGAGAGCTACGAAAATGCTCCTAATGCATGCTGCAACTCTTTGGCATCCAAGGAAAATCAGACACCAAAACCTTACATCATTAGTGTTGCTACTGCTATTGGTTCAAATCTAAATTTTGTATGTTAGATGCCCCACAAGACCTGTTGAACCTCACTTTTTAACAGATACCACTTGACATGAGATTTGAAATGTACAACTAATGCACATTAGATTTGGTGCATAAAGGACTCACATGACCAAATTACAACAGCAACTATGTTTGTAGTACAAAGACTCGGGTTTCTAAGGTTATCACTGGTTAAATATCAGGGGAGACGTATAGCCATAGGCACACACTTCGCAATCTTTGCTCAAAAGAAAGGTCCCAAGCGATATTACGATAAGTAGCTTCTTTAATTACTTCAGTGCTATAATAGACAACAAATATGGGCAATGGGACCCCAATCATTCTTGACCAATGGAAATTCGACATGGAACCAAATAAGTGGAGCAAGAATATGAATCTTTCGACCATAAGCAACTTTGCATATTGGGATTTCACAACAATGTCATCTCTTTGGATGCTTAGGGAAGGACTAAGGAATCTATCTTCATGGGATGCTTATTCAATACTACCACGAACTAGATTACAAGAAACAATGAAATCCTCTATAGTCTATCCTGACATTGTTGAATTTCAAGGATACTATGCAAGTCATGTGATACTTGGAAGATACAAAGAGAAAGTGGAGAGGATCAAGACCATACGGTACATAAGTGACATGTGCATAAAGCAGACCAATATAATTGCTCCTTACCACTTAAGAATGAACACAATACTAATCGAAAAACTGGGAATATTTGTTAGCTAAACAAATCATTTTTCTGAATCAGTTCTTATTAAAGTTTCCCATTTAGTCAGGCAGTCAAGCTGTGTTAGGCTGCTAGATTGCCCGAATAGCTTTTGGCAAAAACTGACAAAACAAGTAAAATCTTCCCTGAAGTACAGATGATTTTTTATAGTGTTTCTTAAATGCATTCTATCACTAATGCCGACCAGACACGTTCTAAGAATCACAATAGCACAGTGCCACCATGTAACAAAGATTAACATCAACCAACACTGCATGTTGCTCTATCACCAAAACTAGAAGTATAAAGGTGTATGTGAACAATTAAATCAAATTGTACTGCATTAACAGAAAATGATAGAACATCCCAGAGACAGCTAAATTATGCCAATAGTGAACCAAGGTGATTTCCATAGACAGGTGTTCTGAAGAGGAATAGCCTGCATACCAATTGATCGCGACATGGCAAGAACACCGAAAACTCGATAGCCATTCCACTGTATGACCTTGCCACCCTCTGCCTCAATCCTTGCATACTCATCCTCCCTGTTAGGCTGAAGGACAATCATAGAGCAACGCAGTCAACATCTAATTAACATGTGAACCAAAAGTTCAAGGCAAACAATGAAAAGAACAGAAGCCTCACAAGGCATGGTAGCTTACTTTATGATCCAGCGACAGCGGCACAGGCTGCTTGCCACGGCAGAGCACTGCCCGTGAGTCTCCACAATTGGCGACAATGATGTGTGATGAGCAGACGACAGTGACCACCGCTGTCGAACCCACGGTATCAGGTGCCACAGGTTCTGCCACAGCCGCCGCAGCAGCGTCGCTCGTGCCCACGATGCCCCCTCCTCCCCTGCTCACCTTGCCCCCAACCTCGTCATCCACCCTAGAGAAGCAATCCACAAACGCCTTTTCCCACTGCTTCTTGAACTCCACAGCTCTCAAGTTGGCACCGGACACAGACTCCTCTATACTGCTCAGCTCCTCAACCAGCGCTGCGTGTAGCCGCTCCCGACAGTAATTTGCAACCTGCAGGCATGAATCAAGCAAAATCCACTAAGTTGCAGTTTTACCTACCGGAAAGGTGGAAACTGTTTTATTTGTGCATACAGTTTTAACTTAGGAAACCAAATTAATTAGCCCTTTAGAGCATGTACAGTGATATAGACGGTAGCTATAATATATCTCTATAACAACACTAAAAATAACTCATATAATATATCATCTATATAGTTATATGTAATGCTCTCTCATCCAATTAACAGACTCTCTATATAATGGTACATAAAATAAAAAGTTGTCTATAAGACCGTCTAGACAACAACTTTCTCTCTCTTCCTTTCTTTTTTTCACGTCACCTAAAATCTTAGGTGGCATAGTCTTAGAGACAATTGTCTTAGTAAAAAGTCATTAATGTTAGGGGGTTACCTGCGCGCCTCCGTGGCCGTCGTAGACACCGAAGAAGTGCACGGGGAGGCGGAACGACATGAGATCGAGCTCGTCGACCACGCCGTTACCGGTGAGCATCCAGAGCGGCACGTCGAAGAATCGCGGCACCGTGGCAACAGCGTCCTCCATCTCCGGCCGGCGGCCGCATATCGACGTGAACCCCCAGAGCGGTACGAAGTCCACGGCGAAGACACTCCTCCCCGCGGCCGCGACCCTCGCCTCCGCCTCGACCGTGGCCGCAGACGCCGCCGAGTCCTCGAACACCACCGCGCCCCCCTCCGCCGCCGCCCCGAAGAAACCCAGCCCCACACCCTCGAAGTCCGCGCTGGCCACGCTGCTGCAGTCGCTGGCCACCGAGCACGGACTCCCTGCCGCCGACGCCTCTCCCCCTTCGCTGCCTCCCGGCACCAGCGCATCGTCCTCCACAGCCGAGGCCGTCCTGACCAGCGGCACGGGCACGGGCACCGGCAGCCCCTCCATGGTCCCCGCCACCGCAGTCGCGATCGGTTCAGCGGCCGAGGCTGCGATCAGCGTGAGCCCCGCCGCGGCGGGGCTAAACCCCGGCGCCGGCGCCGCGGTGAGCGCGGCCACGGCCACGTCCTCCATCCCTGCCTCATCCCCCTCCGCCGCCTTTTCCACTGCCTCCAGGATCACCGCCACCCGCCGCGTCACCTCCCCAGCACCCCATCGCCGCCGCTACCTCCGCATCCTCCTCCGCTCCCCCTCCGGCGCTGCCTCCTCATGTGCCTCCAGATCTGCACCGGCCCACCTCGAATCCAAACAAACGGCTCTGCTCTACCACCACCAGTCCGCTCCGCTCGCCTATAACGAGGCAAGGCAAGGCAGGCGCGGATCCAAGTCCAAATCTCCCGTCACAGGCGGTGCCCTCGCGAGGAAGGAAGCTAAGTGGTGTGGTGCGGCACCAACGCAGCAAGCAACACACGCACACGCGGGTTCACTTGTCCTGGGAAGAGGAAGACGAGAGGAGAGCAGAGGAGAGAGAGAGACAGACAGAGACAGAGACAGAGACAGAAACAGGGGGGTGGCAGTAGCAATTTAGAACTTACCAGCAGAAGAAAGGAAAATTTGGCTTGCTATCACTAAAAGTTCACCTTCGAAAAGTTTCGTAACATTTTAATGCCACCTAAAAACATGTTGTTCCTGTTTTTGCTATTTCATCCACTTACATTAGCCTTTTTTTTTCCTTTTTTTCTCCTAGAATCATTATGTGGAATGACTAAACTACCCTCGCACTTTGAGAGAGCCAAAGGCGAAGGCGCTGGGCGGACAAGGGGTGATGGCCGACGCAGTCTTCATCTTCACAGAAGCTAGCCGAGCGTCATCATCATTCTCCTAGCCGGTGTCATTCTTGCCGCCCCTACCATCAGATATCGCCTGCTAGTCTCATCACCTCACCCTCACCACCTCTAGATCCGTCACCTGATGGCACCACCTTAGCCTACCACCACTGAATCCTGCCGTCCTAGCCCTCGGTTGCTAGATCTCGCCAACCTAGGTCCAGCGGATTTGGCCATGGTGAAGTAGAGTGGGGGGGGGGGAGCAAAGACGGTGTGGGGACGAAGAAGGTGGCTGGGGGAGCAGCAAGGTTTTGGGGAGGCGGCAACTGTTTGGTCTCAGATTCCAAGTGATGTGGACGCCGCTGACCCTACCGACCTTGTCTCCATAACCGTCATGTGTAGCCAAAGGCAAGGGTGGGATGTGAGGAGAGGGCTTGGGTGAATGAAATAAATTGAAGGGTAAAATGGCCACAGTTGATGGCAGGGGCACCTAAATTGGACAATGCTAAAAATGGGAGCAGAGTGTTCTTTAGATGGTATTAAAGTATAAAAAAATCGATGATATAAACCAAAACACGTGAATTTTCAATGTCATCGGATAATTGTTTTACAACTGTGGAGATGAAGGCGAGGGGAGGAGATACCCACGTGCGTGTGGGGGATATGTGTTGAGGGCACAGTGGGATGGGACATGGGGATCTGAAAAGAAGGCTATTAATTAAATAATTTGTTCAATTAATTTAGCAAAAACATGGTTCTAGATAGATAAGAGTCAAAGGTGGGATCATCTAGTAAAGGCATATATCAGGACCGCAAAGCATCTAAAGGTGTCCGATAAGGAATGGATAGGACCATAAATATCATCTTGAATTCTCTCTAGGAAACTCGGTGATTCTCACCTAGCTTTAAGATAAGAGGATCTAGTTATAAGCTTCCTTTTAGCACAAGGAGAACATAAAAAGTCTTCAAGTCTAGAAAACTTTGTAGTTTTAATGTTATGACTAGTAGAATTATAAATAATTTTTCTCATCATATTCAACCTAGGATGACCTAATCAATCATGCCTGATATTAATCATGCTCGATCTTAAAAAGTTCTGGGTTTTTAAGTACTATTTTTATCGCAACATAACCTTCAAGTTTTATATATGTATAGTATAATTCTAAGGAGAAGGAAGTTTTTCAACAATGCTTTTCTGGCACCTGTTAAACTTGGTCATGAGTAGGTATTTTGTACGGTCCTCATTATTTGTCTCCACGTGAAAACCATTCAGGCATGTCTTTGAAGCTTAATATGGTATAACTAGAGTCAAGATACAAGAGAACATCCTCTATTATTATACGAGTACCACAAGAAGAACTATGATAGGGCATCACTTTCAACGATGGTCATAATATTTCCAGTTTTCTTAGTCAAAGCCTGCAAATATTTAGTTTACATAAGAATTGAGTTTGTGGTGCAACTGTCTACAAGACAGATTTACTTGTCCAGTATAGGATTATACAATCTTCTATAACGAAAGTATGCTTTAACATTAACACAATTGTTGCATTAGGAAACATATTGTAAAATATGGAACCGACAAAACACAATATATGAATGAATCAAATATCCTAGGAAATAATAATAACAATTATTTGGTCTCAATGATAATCCAGCCCAATGTTCATCAGTAATAAAAACTAAAATGATAATGAGACTCATAAGAAAAATATGTTATCGATTGGAAATATGAAGGAGTATTTAGGAGACTACTTCAGATTTCCATATAAGTCGTGGATGTCCTTCTAGAACCCTTTGAGCTTAGTCCCAAGAAGATACTCTTGATCCATGTGGGTGTTCATGTCCTCTTCCATAGGATCGAGAACCATGTCACCACTCTTCTCAACATCTTGGTTGGCAATGGGTTGAGTGGTGAAGTGTGCCTCGAACATGTTCCCCTGTGTCTTCGTGATTCTTCCGGTGGATTGTATATAAAGGACCACCAAATGCTTTGGGGTATGGTAAGTGCGCGACCAATGGTCAAAGCAACCACACCTAATCAAAGCAAGATTGTGAAGGGTAAGCAGCCTTGTTGGATGAGTTTTGCTTTTGGAACTTCCTTGGACTTTTACCTTTACCTCTCCCATGGAGCTTGCCTCTACCCTTCAATGCTCTAACCTTCTTCCATTTCTCCATTTATGTCATTTGCCCTTTCTGTAGCCATAGCTATTGCCAGCCTGTTGAGTATTGGCATGCGCTTCAAGCATTGCATGTGTCTCATGCGATGATTCTTCATTAAGAATTCATTATGTTTCTCTGCCTCTAGCAAAGTGTAGATAAACTCAAGAGTATTTCTAGTACTTAACATGACGGTATTGTTGTTGTAGTATCCTCATATTGGGGTGAAAAGTGCATGACATCTTGTGTATCATCTCAGGATATGTAAGTTTCTAGTTACAGAAACGCAGTTTGAAGATAAACTTGTGCACGGTGGAGTTATATGCTACCACGGTTTTGAAGTCTCGTAAGCTTAGGAGGATCCATTCGCGTTGTGCTTCTGGTAGCAGGGTGGATCTTTGCTGGTTGTAGTGTTTTATCAGGGAATTCCATAGTGTCAGTGGGTCCTCCTCCATAAAATGCTTGGCCTTCAGGTTCTAATTGAGATGGTGCCTTAGGAAGTATGGAGTCGCACACTTGGTGATTTTAAGAAGAGCAAGGGAGCCAGCTTCAGCCTGAGAAATAGCAGCTCCAAGAGATCGAGCTATCATGTTGATCTTAGCGTCCTTTGCTCAAGTCAATTAATTGCTACCATTCAGGGTGAGCTCAACAAATTCACTCTTTACAATGTCCGACATATCCTACGTCATATTCATGCAAACATGAATTTAACTGCTAGCAAAATAAATATATTGCATGCTCATACCTTAATCAGTAAAGATCGGTCTATATCTATTCATTACATAATTATCTAAAAATTTGCAAAATTTTCCTACCATTTTTCATAATTTTCTGTTAATTATATTAGAAATTTTCAGAGTTATCAAATAATATAAAATAAATTTAGCATAAATAAACATGGGACTTTGCTAGGAAAAGAATAAGCCCAGTGACATGAACCTTCCCATTTATGCTAGGTATAGAATTAAATAAAATTATGGAAGCTCGTATTTCTAAAAATTCAGTTTCTAGGATTTAATAAAAGCATTTATGAATTAATCCTTGGGATTACTAAAAACTTCAGGGTTCCAAATGTAACTTTGCTATAGCCACAATTTTATTTTGTAATTTATCTGAAACATCATGGGCTAAATTGTAAAATTGACGCTACGCAATAGAATTTGGCCTAGACGTCACTCCATCCGGCTTCATGCCGGTTTTTTTGACGGTGGCTGCGACCACATCTGTTGGCGGTGGGAGGCGGATCTCCCACGGTGATCGTGCGCATTGGGTGCAACGGCAGCAATGGGAGGCGGCTCGGCCACGGTGGCCGTGCGCGTCGGCTGCAGGGGAAGCAACAGGAAATGGCTCGGCCGTGAGCTCAGTGACATGGTCGAGGTGGCCCGTGCGTGTCACCTTGGGCACGTCTAGCACGTTGACCCGGGCGCATCGGCGTCGGATCTGGGTGAGCTACACATCAGACACGCGATCTCATGTGGTGGGGTGAACGGGCTCGGATCTGGCAACGTCAACGCAGTGGCAGTGGTGAAGCAGCGCGTCGGCCGAATGCCTTGCTCGCCTGCGGCCATGAAGGTGCGTCGGTTAGGTGCCCTGGTGTTGCGAATCAAGCCAGGCGAGATCCTTGGCATCTCGAATGTCCTTTAGAACCTCGCCCCGCTGCCGCGAGCCAAGTCGTGTCTACTGACACCATGCAAGGATTCGGCGACGACGGCGAGTAGGCTGTTAGATTATTATGGGATGGCCCATAATTAATTTAATAGAAATTTTAAAAGGTCCATTAGAATACTAGGAGTCATGAAATTGGTTTAGTACCATATGGGTAATTGAGAGAAGGTTTGACCAACTTAAATAGTTGAGTTGTGTGTCTCTCAATTAGCAAGGTAGAAAAAGGTAAAGGCTGTTGACGAATACTAAAAAAAAGGATACCCCAACAGCCCGAAGCGACGAGCCAGCGGCCTCAAGCATATCTCCACCTTTCAACAGCCACGCCGCGCCCGCCGACCGAATCGATCATGAGATCACAGCAAGGCATCCGCCTCCGACCGCCGGGAAGCGATCCGACCAGACAGCGCCCCGACTTCTCTCGGCGGGCGGGATCTCCGACTCCAACCAAACCAAGGTGACGAACGCCGAGTGCCGCGTGTCGTCCTCATCGCCTACCGCCACGCACTTCCGAATAAGGTCAATCGAGCGACTATACAAGGGCAAGTGGCTCCTTCCCAAGAAGATCCGTGATCGCAGAAGACAAAGCTTCCACCCCATCAACCACCACGACAAAGACGAGCGCACGCTCCTCCCGAGGCAAGACCAACATCACGCACTCGACGCCAAGATTCGCAAGGGTCACAGAGGGCAAGTACGCTATTTCCGTGGAATATCTAACCTCCCGACCACCAAGGCTACTAATCCAAAGATGGGCAAGACGGGTGGCGACTCACCCACGTGACGAAGGACCGGAGCTCCTAGCGAGGTCACCTTGCTCTTCCTCCCAACTCTCGATGTAACCCGCCCCTTCCTTCAGATAAAAGGAGGTGGCTAAACGATTCAAAGAAAAGAGCGAGAACGAGAGAGGAGAGAGCGCTATCAAACCCATCTCGCTAAGCCATTGGCATTCTCGCTTGTAAAACTTTGTGCGCTATCCGTCCCAAGAGTAATACAACACCACCACACGAATCGAGTAGGGACTTTCACCAACCAAGATACATCTTGGACTCACGAGTCTAACCATTCAGGAGTGGAACGCGCGACCTCCTAGACTTACAAATTTACTTGCCGCCTAGAAAACGCCGGCGCTTGGCGCGCTGTAGGGGCTTCGCTGCCTTCATCACCATCTCCGATTCCGCTTATCTCCCCGATGGCATCCACCCATCGCGACGGCATGATCGCACCGGGAACCGGATCCGCTTGGCCTCGACTTCGGCCACCCCGACGGAGGGTTTCACGCTGCCCTCGCTGCCTCGAGGACAGCGCCACGAGAGCTTGGGCGCCCTCTCCGCGATTTCGCTAAGCTCCGGCTTGGGGCGCCGCAGCCCCGGCCGAACCCAAGGAGTGCTCCGCCACGGCCGATTTAAAACTCCCAGAGGCCCGGCAGTGACCATGTCACCCCGTAGGCTCGTGGATCGTGGCGATGGTCGCTACCGCCGCCTCCATCCACGAGCTCGGAAGACTCTTCCGACGCGACTCACCCGACACGAGTACCGCCGCAGCGACTCTCGCGAGTGCAACATGGCAGTGCACTGCCGATTTGCCCGTGGTTCGCGCGGCCGCGGGCCTCGTCCGGCGACTCAGCGCAGGAGGAGGAGTGCCGCACGAAGCGCATCGAACGCGCCGCACCGCGCCGCCGAGCCCAACAACAAGCAAAGAGTTGGAGGAACGAAGAATCGAGCTCGACCGCCCAGCCAACTCGAGCAGAGGGACTCGAGGCCCCGCATGTGCTCGTGACGCGCAGCAAGACGCTGGCGCCGTGCACACCTCAAAGAAAGGAAGGGTCCGACGGTCCTCACTTCTTCCCCACGCTACCAAAACGTAGCCGCGACCGCAATGTCGCTTCGATGCCTCCCGAGCCGATCACCCTGCAGGCCAAGGCCACCTACCAAACCTCCGGGTCAGAACACGCGGCCGCGGTAAAGACATGCACGCCCGGCTCCTATCGCCCGAGCTATCTCTCGCCACCGGCCCGCATCGCCGTGGCGGCCGGATGGTCCGGCGACAGCGCCGCCGCACCGCGAGCCACAACAGCCTCACGCGCCCGGCGCGCTAACGCCTGGTGATGCCTACGACATTCGCGCTACCCTTGAGGCGCGGAGAAAGATGGCGAGGAGGCCACCCACTCACGGGTTGCGGGCGGTGGCACCACCATCGCAGCCGAGCCCCGACGGTCCCGGGATCATGAGCGCTCGCCAGGATCCACCAGCGACTTCCCGCCGATTCCGAGCGCCACTAACATTGCTAAATACACCGGCCACAAACCTGTGTCCGCTCAAGATTACCGCCGCATGCCGGGCGGAGGAGCAACGATGACCTCTTCATCATCCAATACCTTCCCATCTACCTCGCAGACTCGCCCGAGCTCGCTCGAGTACTTGCCGCCAAAACCATCGTGGATCGGACCGACTTGAAGGCCTCTTCGTCCGGCAACTTCGTGGCACTTACAAGCACCCCGGAAATTCCTCGACTGGCGGGGCGCAAACAAAGCAACAGTGGAAACCTCCGACTACATCCGCGGTTTTCCCGCCAGGTAACGAGCTCCCGACATCTCCGACGCCGATGTCGTGGGAGCATTCATCTACGGCACTCTCCCGCAAGGCCTTGGTACACAAACTAGGCCGCCTCAAGCCCGTAACTACCAAGGAGCTCCTCGATATCGCCATCAACCACGCCCGGCGAGGAGGCCGGGGGCCATCTTCGAGGAGGAAAGGCCCAGCCGTAACCCGCGCCCGTGATCGGGTCCTTTCGACCGCTCCGACAAACGGAAGCGGCACGGAAGCGATCCGCGAGCCCTGTGGTCGCCACCGCCGATCGCCTCGCCAAGCAAAGCAGAAGGGCACCGACCGCCGCGCCCACCACTTCGAAAATTGATGGACGGCCCGCGCCCAAACCACGGTTCTCCGTCAAACACAAGTACCGGATCGCGAGGTCCCGAGGCGTTACTCTCTCCGGCCCCCGCAACGCCGCGCGGCAAGGGAAGAAGTTCACGCGCCCCGCGGTCGCAGAGAAAAGGCGCACGACGAGTTCCCCAACTCGACGGCCGCCTCATGATCTTTGGAGGACCGCTCGCTATGCCGATAAGCGCCGCTCAAGCTCGCTTATCGCGAGGTCCATACCGCCGCGCCACGCGCCCCCAATACCTTCGGTGGTCGGAGTTCCCGATCACCTTTGATCGACCGACCACCCCGACCACGCCCACACCGGGAGATACCCCGTGGTCACCTGGCCGTGGGGAAGAAGCGCTTCAAAGGTGCTCATGGACGGAGGCGCGCCTCAACATCCTCTACGCCGAGACGCCGACGCCATGGGGATCCCGCGCCAACCCTCCGACCAAGAAGGCGCCCTTCCATGGCGCCATTCCCGCCAGCAGAGCCCATCCACTCGGGCGATCGACCGCCTGCTACCTTTGGGGAACCGGAAACTTCCGCGACCAAACCCTCGCTGAGGTCGTGGATTTCCCGCCTACCATGCCATCCTCGAAGGCCATGTTACGCCAAGTTCATGGCGGTCCCCACCACGCCTACCTCAAGTTGAAGATGCCAGGCCACGGGAGTCATCACCGTGGCATCGTCTTTTCCAGCTTGCCTACAATCGCGAGCGCAGTTAGCCAGAGCTTGCCTCGCAGCCATCGCGTCGCCGAGCTCGACAACCTCAAGAGGGAAGCCTCCGAATCCGCCTCGAGTCCAGCAAGTCGGGCGGATCCTTCAAGTCCGCCGAGGACACGAAGAGGTCGCGGTCGATCCTCGTGATCCGACTCAAGACCGCGGCGGACGGAGCCACGCCCCGCCAAATAGAAAGCGCGCTCGCCGACTCCTCCGCACCAACAAAGACGCTTCGCATGGAGGTCCTCCGACATGCCAGAATCCTGGGAAGTCGCCGAGCACTCTTGAGCATCCGACTGTGCTCAAAGCCGGCCGCCTAACGCCGCGCCGCTCGACGAGGAGAAGCGCAGATCATAGGGGAGGAGATCGCCAAACTTCCGCCGCAGGTTCGTGAAAGAGGTGCGCCACCCCGAGTGGCTAGCCAACCTCAGACTTGTAAAAAGAAAATGGGCAATGGAGGATGTGCGCCGACTATACGAGTCTCAACAAAGCATGTCCCAATGATCCGCTCCTTTGCCCCGCATCGACTAAGTCATCGACTCCACCGCAGGTGTGAGTCCTCTCTTTCTCGATGCCTACCGCTACCACCGATTGCGCTAAGGAGTCCGACCACCGCGACTTCCTTCATCACCCCGCTCGCTCATTCTCGCTACGCTACGATGCCGCTCGCCTAAAGAACGCGCGCTACATACCAACGATGTATGCAAACGTGCTTCAATAACCGATCGGCCGTAACGCTGAGGTGTACGCCGACGATATTGTCGTAAACCAAGAAGGCCGACGACCTTGTCCCCGACCGAAGAGACCTTGCGAACCTTCGACGATTCCGCATAAAGCTCAACTCGAAATGCGCTGGGTCCCCAAAGGGAAGCTCCTTGGCTTCATTGTCTCCGAGCGAGGCATCGAGGCCAACCAGGAGAAGATATTGGCGATCGCAAGGATGGGCCCAATCAGCAACCTCAAGGGGGTCCAGAGGCTGACCGGATGCCTAGCAGCTTTGAGCCGTTTCGTGTCTCGCCTCGGCGAGCGCGGAATGCCACTCTACAGGCTACTCAAGAGATCCGACCGCTTTAGTTGGACCCTCAAGCTCAGAGGCCCTCACCCGCTCAAGGCCTTCCCCGCCCTCGCCTCCGCCCCGGTCGCCCGGCAGACTGTGAGAGCCGCTGCTCCTCACGCCGCCACTACCCAAGTCGCCGCGCCCTCGTGGTGGAGCGAAGGAAGAAGGCCGCGAACTTAAGGTACAACGCCGCTTTACTTCATTAGCGAGGTCCTTTCCGAGTCCAAGACTCGCATACGCAGTGCAGGTTACTCTACGCGGCTCATTGCAAAGAGAAAGCTCGCCCACTACTTCGATCAAGACAACATCACCGTGGTGACCACGCCCCGCTAGGCGAGATCGCCCGCAACCGCGACGCCTGAAGGATAGCCAAGTGGGCACTCGAGCTCGCCGCCACGACATCACATACGCCCCTGACGGCGATCAAGTCGCAGTTCTCGCCGACTTCGCCGCCGAGTGGATCAAACCTGTGCACCACTAAGATCAAGACCCCGAGCATCGGACAATGTACTTCGATGGGTCTTACAACAAGAATGGTGCGCGCCGAGTTGTCATCATCTCCCACTTGGGAACAAGCTCCAAGACGCCATCAGCCGCCGACGCTACCAACAACGCTGCCGAGCACGAGGCCCTCGCCAACGGTCTCCGGATCGCCGCCGACTCGGTGCTCGCCGACTTACGCCCACGGGACTCCAAGCTTGTCGTCGACTGTCATGAAGGCCGCGAGCCCCGAGACGCCCGTATGGCCGCAGATCGCCGAGAAGCGCGCGAGCTCGGCGCGTTCAATGGCTTCGAGCCACCATAGCTACCGACGCTACAATAGCGACGCCGACTACCGCCAACTGCCTCCAAGAGAGCCGGTCCCGCCGGATCTTCGTCGCGACCTCCCGCGCCTTCCATCCACCGACCGGTGGTCGAACGATCCCGACCTACCTAGCACGGCCGCCGACCGCCACGCGCCGGGCGAGATTTGGCCGGTCGAGCCACGGCGCGTTAGCAACCGAGTCCGACCGAGAAAGCCATTCATAGATCGCTTGACGGACGGGTCGCTTCCTCCCGACCCGACCGAGGTTCGCCGCCGCCCGGCGAGCAAAGTCTTTCGTCCCGACGGTCTAGACCTTTACAAAGGAGCCTCCGGTGTCCTCCAAAGTGCATTCGCCGACCAAGGAAAACAACCATCGGACGACATACACAATGGAATTTGCGGTCACCACGCGCGCCCGATCTCTGTGGGAAAGCCTTCGAAGGTTTCTATTGGCCGACCGTGTCCGACGCAGAGCGATCGCGACGCACCGCTGAAGGATGCCAATTCTTTGCCAGCGCATACATCCGCCACCAGCTTTGCGCATAATCCCCATCACGCGGCCTTTGCGCTTGGGGGCTCGATCCGGTCGGGCCTTTCAAGAAAGCGCCGGCTTTACCCATTTGCTCGCCGCGTGGACAAGTTCACCAAGTGGATAGAGGCCAAGCCGGTCGAAGCGCCACGCCGCACAAGCGCCATCTTCTTCCGCGACATAGTCTTTCGATTCGAGTCCCAACTCCATCATCATCGACAACGAACGCAGTTCACGGGAAGGAATTCTCGAGTTCTCGCGATGACTTCAACATCCGCGCGATTGGGCACCGTGGCCCATCCGCGACCAACGGCCGTGTCGAAGCGCAAACGGCATGATCCTTCAAGGGCCTGCCGCGGATCTTCGCCGGCTCAAGCACTTCGCGGCGCCGGCGCACCGAGCTACCCTCCGCCCTCCGGAGTCTACAGACCACGCCGACCGGGCGACCGGGTTCACACCGCTCTTTATGGTATACGGTGGCCGAGGCCGCCTTGCCGATGCACTGAGTACGGCGCCCAAGACCGCAAGCCTTCGAGGAGGCTCGAGGGCTCGCCGACAACAAGAATCCGCCGACCGATCGACGAGGCGCATGACGGGCCGCCCCGCGGTCGCCGATATCAACAAGCTCGCGACGCTACCACGTACCGCCAGTTCGAGGGCGGTCTTTCGCGGTCGACGACCGTCCTACGCCGGATCCAAACCGCAAGGATAAGCACAAGCCGCCGCCTCGGGAAGGCCCTTCACCATCGCGGAGATCCTCCGCCCGCACCTTTCGACCAAGGACACCGACACCAGATCCTTCCAAATGCATGGAATATAGAAAAGTTAAGGCGATTCTATCCCTAAACTCTTTTCCTCTTCCTAGCATGCTCTTTACTTTCTTCCTTCCGAGCACTGTCGCTGCAGTGACGACTGGGCTGCCTTCGCGCCCCTGCTCAGCCGCTTCCTGGCCGGCGCTATGCTGGTTGATGACCCAACCGACCACAAGGTCCTTCCCGAGCGGTAACCCTTTGACCCGAGTGCTACACCACCCGCCGGCTATGGTTGCTAACACTTCGCGGAAGAAGGAAGTACTGAGTGGAGTGACCTTTGGGTCGGCAGGAACACCTCCCCGCACGAACTCACTATCCCACGCGCTTATGAGGGTACGTGACCCGACCGTCGAGGTCCATCCCGAGCAGAACCCTCTCAACCCAAGTGTTACGCCTACGCCACGGCTATGGTTGCTAAGTAGCACTTCGCGGAAGAAGGAAGTGCCCGAGTGGAAAGATCCTCGCCGGCCTAGAACACTCATATCCTCACAAGTGCGCCTAATCACGTGATAGCCAAGTCTCCAATCCACCTCGCCCTCCCAAAACAACCCGACTCTACGCATAAGTGGCCCCTGCGGTCCTTAGGGCTATGGTCGGCCAAACGCTCATCCTAAATACGAAAAAGGACGAGGGACGATTCTGGGACTTGATAAATTCAAGATTGTTTAAATAGCGGTCTTTACAATCTAAGAAGGATAAAGCTAACTTTTTCTATTCTTCTTGGCGGGCGACCGGTGGCAAGGCGGAGAGTTGGCTGCCTCTGGCTTCCTGGAGGGCGGCCTGCGGCGGGATGCGGCTGGCGATCTCCCGGGCGTGCGGCTCGACCAGAGCTCGAACCGGCCGATCTCTCGCCGATCCGGCTCCCAGCCACGCCGCCCCACCACCGCGAGGTCGATGCCATCGAGTACGAGATGGTGTTGACCACCGATGAAGCTCCAAGCGCAGCGCCGGTGACCACCGCCTCTTC
The DNA here is from genome assembly GCA_036346275.1 of Otatea glauca. NCBI lineage: Eukaryota > Viridiplantae > Streptophyta > Magnoliopsida > Poales > Poaceae > Otatea > Otatea glauca. Next base: position 60,814 of record JAYEVK010000373.1, on the reverse strand, counting down.
TACGGTCCGCACTGGCCACGCGGGGCAGGGCACTCGGCCGCCCGGCTCCAAGGATGCGGTCGCAGACCTCCGATTGGCCTTGCGAGGGCCTCCGCCCGGCGCTCATCTCGCCCGACCGCCCTCCGCAACCTTCAACGCCGCCTCCTCGCCCCGCCACGATCGCCACGCCGCGCATCCGGCCGCTTCTTCGCGCTTCCACGGTGACGCCGATTCTTCTCGCGCTCGCAGATTGCGGAAGATTTTGGATAAGTTCGCCCTGTGGGTCGCACCCCCCAAACTTAATTGAAGAATTGAGACACTTACCGGCCGCAGAGTTGGTCAGATTGCCAGCTTCCGACTTCAGGCCAGATGAAGTCTTCACCGCCGCTCCTTCGAGCGAGTCGCCGCTCACGGAGCGAACCCTGCAACAGCCCTCGAGCCTTGTTTCGCTTCGGATCGCAGACGTGTTACTCGCGTCGCGCATCCTCCGCGGGCAACGGCGGCATCCTTGTCCTCGTGACTCCGTCAGGAGGACTCAGCTCGCCACTTTCGCCTCAAAGCCTCGGCCCCTAGGCGCCATTATGAAGGGCCTTGTGGCCTCTTCAAATCCTTGGCGATCACCACCGCCTCCGATCGCCTAATGCCTGTGGCCTCTGGGCTAGGCGCAGCCAAGGCGCAATGATCGCACTCTCCGCCGCAGCCGCCACGACCGCTCGGAGCGCGCAGAGCTCAACTCGACGCACGGCGAGCCCGCAAGTGCCGCAAAATGTGGACACCCGCTAGTCGCACGGAAGAACCATAAAATGTGCAACGAATCGTAACTTTTCGGCCGACTTACTCGAGCGATCGGGCCGACTCCCAACCATCATATCCAAATACCGGTGGAAGACTTCAGAGCAAGGGCCGACCTTCACGGATCGCCTCTATCTCGCTTCGGCCCAGCCGCGCTTGCCGGGCGCGCCCACTTGCTTCCTCCGCTCGACCCAGATGCCCGACCGGAATTTCACCCGCCGGCGCGCCGCCGCTTCGTCGGGCGGACGCCGCCGGTCCAGCACTATGGGCAAGGGTGACGAGGTCAACCTTCAGAACCCCCGGCGACCGCGCCGAGGAGCATCGGTCGCACCTCCCCGACGAGGGTCGGCACTCCCGCCGCCGGCCCGCCACGATCGGGCGCGATCACCGGCGCGCTTATTGTCTCATCTCTCCAAACGACGATCACGCTGTCCGGCGGGTCTCGCCGAGGCGGCGGAAGTTCTTCTTCGCACGACCTCCGTGGGCCTGCCCTCTCGGCGATCGCGCCGACGCCGACGCCGCGACCTTCGCCGACCCAACCGGTCACCGAATCACCGGCGCCACATTTATGAGCCGATGTGGCACGCCCCACGGTCACCCCAAGATAGGCGCCGACGCTGCAAAGATTCAAGAGTCGCCGCGGCTTTGCCAAAAGAAAATGCTCCAATAAAAGAATACACTTACAAGGCCGAAGGGTGCGCGGCACGCGCGCTCTTTGCCGCCCCGCCAAGGGGCAGTCGGCCGATCGCTTCCCGGCCACCTCCACCGAGACGCCGCGACGACCGCAAGCGCAAGATCACCCCGCTGGGGATCCGTACCACGGGCCCGTGGATGCCGCCTCGCCGAGTCCACGCCGCCGCCGCCACGGCAGTCGAAAAACCCACCATAGGGGTGGCCGAGGCACTCCCGCCACCGCTGGAGGTTGTCCCCACGGCGGTGGTCTCCGACACATCCTCCGCAAGCCGGCTTTAGCGCTGCCTTACTTTTCTTCCTCCTCCTTTCCTCCTTCCGCTTCTTGCGGAGGAGTCACCGCGCCCTCGCCGGCGGCCGCCGCGCTTCCTTATCCCCGAGCGGCGCTGGGAAGACATCCCCAAGAGCCCCCGAGAGGATGCAGAATGTCGGCCAAGTGCTAAGGACATAGAAAAGAGAAGCAAAGGAATTTCACCGGCTTACGATTTGGCGGAAAAGCCGAGAATGGCTCCGGTGGCCATCCGCGCCACCGTGGCGCTCCGCCAGAACGGCCGCCACCCGCCTCCACCTCGACGCTGCCACTGGTTCGCCATCCTCGCCGGCCGGACGGCCCCAAGATACCGAACAGGTGCGGCTCAGGCACAAGTGGTTGCACGCAGATCCCCATGAAGGCGCCGCACAACCACGCCCCCGTGAGCCCTCGCTTTTGAGCCCCCGACCGCTCCACGATCGTAGCCGCCTTGTTCTTCTCCTTTCGGCCGCCTCAGCCCACCGCCTCCGCCATGGGAAGCTCGCCGGTGAAACGAGGGGCGCTGCCGCCGACGCTTCAACGTGAGCCATTCGAACGCCACTCTTGTTGGACGAGGGCGCTTTACCTCCACGTGTACTCCGGTTCGACCGGGCGGCCGAGGGCCAGCCACCTGGCGCCCGCGCGCCCGACGGCCTGGCCCTTCCGCAGCCTTGCTCGAAGAAGTGCTCCACAACGCCCAAAGGCGGCTCGATCCCCAAGAAGGCTTTCGACAACAGGATGAAGATGGCGATGTGGAGGACCCCATTGGGGTTGAGATGGTGCACCTCCACCTTGTAATGAAACAACAGCCCCGACGAACGGTGCAGCGGCAGCCAAAGCCGCGCCAAGAACGAGGCGGGCACCACGATCTCGCCGCCACGGCGCGGGGTGGCAGCCCCGGCCGGCACCCTCCACCGGAAAGGTCCTCGCGCATGAGGAAGCCCTTCTTCACTGCCGAGCGACGGGTCAGTTTTACGCGAGCACTCCGCCATGACATCTTCACAGGGAGACGATCGAAGGTGAGAAAGAAAGGTCGGGTTTTTTTCCTTAGCTCTCGTGCTTTTCTTGTTTCGCAGGCGAGACAGAGAAGGCAAGAAAGCGTGACCACTCAAAGCACCTAACGGGCATATTTATAGAGGACGAGCGAACGCCGCCAAGCAGCGCCCATTGCCGGCGCATCGCGACCACCTCGCTCGTCGCGCCACCGTAACTCCTGGGCCTAATACCACTCCGCTTTTAATCCTCGCCTTGTCAGCGCCAAGGGCCATAAAGACGCCGCCTCAACAACGTGTCCCAGAACCTCTCTGCCTCGCTTTTAGGCCGAACGTTGCTCGGCGCGCGCGAGAAGCCCATCGGGCCGCGCCCCAAGACTAAAGCTTTGTGGCTTGCGCCAGGCCCATCGAGGAGTCAGGTTCAAAAGGCCTACCCCACCAGATGGGTATAAGGCCGCCCAAAGAAAACTTGAGCAAGGGGCAGTATGAGGTGAGCCCCACGGTGGCCCTGCTTAGGTCGGCCGACGGCCTAATCACCTCTACTGCGTCCGAGACCATACTTCACACTCTCCCGAGCTCATCAATGAGCGACACCACCGTGCTCGGGTCGGCGACGACCCAGAGTCCATACGGATTGAGTAGAGAAAGGTTTTTATGGGTCGCCCCACGCAGGCCAGACACCCTACTCTAGGACCGTCCGCCTAAGGGTCCCCTTGGGGGACCTCCCAGACCCACTCTGACTACCCGCTATTAGCTCCACGAGCACGCTGCTCAAACCAACGCAGTAAACGCGCGCCGCCATCCTCCAGTCCCACACCGCGGATGGGGTATACATGTGGGATAGACGGCGCCATTCCTCCGCAGCTACCCTCGCCCGACGAGGACTCGAGAAGGATGCCCCACGCCAAGCTACGACGGTAAACGAGCACTCACGCCCAGCCACGACGCAGAACGAGCACTCACGCCCAGCCTACGACGTTAAAACGAGCACTCACGCCCAACCTCGACAGAACGAGCACTCACGCCCAGCCACGACCGGTAGAACGAGCACTCACGCCCAGCTACGACGTTAAACGAGCACTCACGCCCGCTACGACAGAAACGAGCACTCATGTCTAGCTACGACGTTAAACGAGCACTCTGACACCGTAACCTCACAGAGGCATCCGGCCGCCCCGCCACCAAGGCACTCGACACCCAAACCTCACAGAGGCATCCGGCCGTCCCGCCGACCAAGGCACTCTGACACCGAACCTCACAGAGGCATCCGGCCGCCCCGCCGACCAAGGCACCGTTTAGCTACGACGATAAACGAGCACTCGACACCCAACCTCACAGAGGCATCCGGCCGCCCCGCCAACCAAGGCACTTTGACACCAACCTCACAGAGGCATCCGGCCGCCCCGCCGACCAAGGCACCGTTGCTACGACGTAAACAAGCACTCGACACCAACCTCACAGAGGCATCCGGCCGCCCCCGCCGACCAAGGCACTCGCCTAGCTACGACGTTCAACGAGCACTCTGACACCGAACCTCACAGAGGCATCCGGCCGCCCCGCCGACCAAGGCACTCGACACCGTAACCTCACAGAGGCATCCGGCCGCCCCGCCGACCAAGGCACTCGGACACCGTAACCTCACAGAGGCATCCGATCGCCCGCCGACCAAGGCACTCGACACCGTAACCTCACAGAGGCATCCGGCCGCCCCCGCCGACCAAGGCACCGCCTAGCTACGACGATAAACGAGCACTCGACACCGAACCTCACAGAGGCATCCGGCCGTCCCGCCAACCAAGGCACTCTGACACCAACCTCACAGAGGCATCCGGCCGCCCCGCCCGACCAAGGCACTTTAGCTACGACGTTAACGAGCACTTGGACACCAACCTCACAGAGGCATCCGGCCGCCCCGCCACCAAGGCACTCTACGACGCAACCGAGCACTCGACACCAACCTCACAGAGGCATCCGGCCGCCCCGCCGACGTTAAACGAGCACTCTGACACCGAACCTCACAGAGGCATCCGGCCGCCCCGCCGACCAAGGCACTCTGACACCGTAACCTCACAGAGGCATCCGGCCGCCCCGCCGACCAAGGCACTCGGACACCCGAACCTCACAGAGGCATCCGGCCGCCCCGCCGACCAAGGCACTATCTAGCTACGACGTTAAACGAGCACTCGACACCCAACCTCACAGAGGCATCCGGCCGCCCCGCCGACTAAGGCACTCGACACCGTAACCTCACAGAGGCATCCGGCCGTATCCCGCCGACCAAGGCACTCGACACCGTAACCTCACAGAGGCATCCGGCCGCCCCGCCACCAAGGCACTCTGACACCGTAACCTCACAGAGGCATCCGGCCGCCCCGCCACCAAGGCACCGTTTAGCTACGACAAGAAACGAGCACTCTGACACCAACCTCACAGAGGCATCCGGCCGCCTCGCCACCAAGGCACCGCCCACAACGATTAAAATTAAAGCAAACTCATCGCAAAGACATTTTCATAAAGAAAAAGAAAATTTCATTATAGGCCAACAGGCTCAAACTTTACACGACTTTACACACAGTACCGACAGATACAAGAGTGGCCACGCCGCACCACGGCAGACTCTACCCACGCCTAGAACCTATCAAACCTCCGCGGCGCATCGGTGGCACCGACGGTGATGTCGGTAGGCCCTGCTCGTCGACGGACAGCCGCCACGGCCGCTGGCAACACGCCGATGCTCCGCCGCTGCTCAGCGACATCAACGCGGCCGCACTAACCACGATCGGCGCCTGCGCCATCGCTCCGTAAGGGCCCCCTTACCACCTCGAGCCTCTGAACGCCTCGAGCAATACCAACGTAGCAGCCACGGGCGCAGCTTTCTTCCTCCCTAAGCTCGCCATCGCCGTCGAACTCACCAAAGCTCGCCAGAGGATCTTCTTCTTCCACCGCAACACCATCGCCGGGCTAAAGACTAGAGGGTGTCTCAAGCCATTTGAAAGAACAAAAGAAAGAGCTCTCATCCCTTCAAACAAGCTACAAAGCACATATATATATATATATCCGGACGGGGAGGCTAAGCGCCTCAGAGTAAATGCGGTGCCGGAAAACGAAGCATCCTTCACCGTAAACCCGAGGCGCTCAAGAGGACGAGCAAGCGCGCGCGCCAAACTATACTCTGCATGCGCAACGAGGCGAGTAAAGCCCCGGCGGTTCAAATGCCCCGCCAAATTCCGTGACAGCCGCCGGATCCAACGGCACACCGACGGAAATCGCTAACCGGATCGGCCGGACCGACCTACTGTGCCCGCCACCACTTTCGCCCAAGTTCAACCACCAACCGACCACAAATCGCTTGGGAGTTCGGGGCTATCGACGAATACTAATAAAAAGGATACCCTAACAGCCCGGCGACGAGCCGCCTCAAGCATATCTCCACTTAACAGCCGCGCCCCCGCCACGACCGACCGATCGCGAGATCACAGAAGGCATCCGCCCCCGACCGCCAGGGAAGCGATCCGACCAGACAAGCGCCCCGACTTCTCTCGGCGGGCGGATCTCCGACTCCAACCAAACTAAGGTGACGAACGCCGAGTGCCGCGTGTCGTCCTCATCGGCCTACCGCCACGCACTTCCGAATAAGGTCAATCGAGCGACTATACAAGGGCAAGTGGCTCTTCCCAAGAAGATCCGTGATCGCAGAAGACAAAGCTTCCACTTCCATCAACTACCACGACAAAGACGAGCGCACGCTTCCTCCCGAGGCAAGCACCAACGCCACGCACTCGACGCCAAGATTCGCAAGGGTCACAGAGGGCAAGCACGCTTATTTCCCGGAATATCTAACCTCCCGACCACCAAGGCTACCAACCCAAAGATGGGCAAGACGGTGGCGACTCACCCACGTGACGAAGGACCGAGCTCCTAGCATAGGTCACCTTGCTCTTCCTCCCAACTCGATGTAACCTGCGCCTTCCTTCAGATAAAAGGAGGCAGTGGCTAAACGATTCAAGGGGGCAAAAGCGAGAACGAGAGAGGAGAGAGCGCTATCAAACCCATCTCGCTAAGCCATTGGCATTCTCGCTTGTAAAACTTTGTGCACTATCTGTATCAAGAGTAATACAACACCACCACACGAATCGAGTAGGGACCTTCACCAACCAAGATACATCTTGGACTCACAAGTCTAGCCATTCAGGAGTGGAACGCGACGACTTCCTAGACTTACAAATTTACTTGCCGGCCCCAAAACGCCAACAACCGATACTTTATTTTGTTAAAGTCTCTATATTTCGGTAATGGTAATTGTACCAAGAGACTTATAGAACTTCCTTGATAAGTAGAAGATTGTGAACCTTGAAAACCCTAGAATAGCTTAGACAATATTTAATGTCAATCAGGTTACTCACATTTAGTGAAATGCTTAGCCAAAGCTAAATGAAGATAAAACTATGACATGATTAAAGACTTTGACATGACATTTAAATGGGTATGACCATTTTTGTGGTTGGTATTTGGTTGAAAATGAAAATAAAACTATGGTTTAGATGCGGCAATAATTGGCAATAGCCGGTTGTGCATGTCTTTGCACGAGTGTAGGGTGGAGATTATTGCCCGTGGTCGGATTAAGGACCGAACTATGAGTTGTTTTCGTGACAAGAATATTCATACAACCACAAGTGCCGTATGGGACAGCTCTAACTTATTAAGTTGTTTAAAACTAGCTTTGCACTTGGAAGGCCGAGTAGTACGAGCTGTTTTTAATGAATTGCTCGACGGACGCCCACACCGAGGTGATCATGGATTAAACGCTACCAATATAACGGTACACCATCCCGTGGGTAGTTCCATCATTTCTATGCTCGAGTTCTTACACCACGTATGGGTTTATCGCCACCGTGGCCGTGCAAAGTTATGTTTAAATAATGTAATGCTTATAACATGACTCTCGCAAAGACACCAAAGGCAAGCAGCAAATATCGATTGCTCAAAGAGTCACCATGTCTTGTGGGAAAGTCGATACCTCGCAGAGTGTAAACTAATCGATTAGCGCATCGCATGGTCATGGACACTTGGTAAAGTCATCAAATAGTTAGCGCTTTGCTTATTTTCATAAAAAGTGGTTTCTACCATGTGTTGGTCAAGCTCACTGTGGTGCGGAAGGAAATGGTTTTGAGTATGATCAAGATACCCAAACATTCGTGATTTATTGATGCTTACATTCTATCACTTTTAATATTAAATTGCTTTTATTTATATTCCATTTTGCAATCTATTATTCTCAGATTTACATTTCAAACCAAACTTTATGCAAATTAACCTTAATAGCCTTCCATTGGAATGGCCTACATGTATTTTAGGATTTGCATAAGTCTTATGTAGTACGTAAGTACTCAACTTGCCAATGTTGATGTTTTTAGGTGAAGAAATGACTTCCGACGATTCTTACATTGATGCAGGATACGGGAATTTAACGATGAATTTATCTAAGGATTTTCCTTGTCGCTTGTTCGTGGAACAATGGGTTAAAAAAGGCATACTACAAGAAGTTGTCTCCACTTCAGTTTTACTTTTGGTATTGTAAAATAATATGTAATCTTACTCTACTGTAATAAAGTTTGTGTATGACTGTGATATCAATTTGTGTTGGTGCGCATTTAGCATCGATCATGGGACTAGTATCAGATGCACATGGTATCCATTTTTGGTATTTATTTATCAAAATGGGGCCTTACACTTTGGCCATTGACACATTTCTCCAAAACACTGACCCTAATTTATATTATAGTATATTTATAAAACCCAATAAAATTACAATATTATGAAAGTATTTTTCGAGACAAATCTACAAATATGATTTTCCTGCATCTATAATTTAAATATTTAAAAAGATATTATCGACCAAATTTTTAAAAGTTTGACAATGCACATGTGTCTGCTGCACATATGTCCAAATGATAACTATTTGTGATCGTGGAGTAGTACACTAATAGGTTAATCTAGTTGATTTCAGGTCTTGTTAGTTGCTGCAGTTTTGTTTTTTCGGACAGGTAACAGTGACCAAGTCGTATAAGTTTCAGAACTAGTTAGTTTGTTTCCGTTTCGACTCAACGGATAGTATCAGAACTCTTGTAATTCTGACAATATAAGTAATAAAAAACCAGAAAAGAGGTGTGCAGTTTTTACCTCGCAAAAGGAAACTTGTATTCTCTGTTTTGATTGCGTGCTGTTCTGAAGTTCAAGTCGTTCGCTGGGCATCAGGTTCCTGGGCAGAATACCACCAACATACACTAGCACTGTTTATGCAGGGTATACAAATTAAGCTAGCTAAATTAAGCTAATACTCCATATGTGTCTTGGTAGTTAGTACGAAGTTGCTTGCTTGCTCAGAAGTCCAAAAGAGTTGGGGATATTCTGAGCGACAGTCGGAAAGAAATTGTTCGAGATGTTGGCTTTGTTGAATTATATACGGCGATAGCTAGCTAGGAGACACATATGCTCGATTCCTCCTCCCTTTCTAACCTCTCGTCAGGGAAAATGCCTGAAGCGTGTTTCAGAAAGACAAGCTTGCTCGCCGGCCGGCAAAGCATCGACCAGCTAGCTTTCTTACTTATTTCAGAATGTGTGCAGCCGGCGCTTTAAAATTTGACTACAGATAGATAGATATCTGTCATCCTCCTTGTTTTCCATCTAGTTGTTAAGGAACTCGCTATCGAATAGTCCGGGTTCCCGAACAGATCCAAGTGGAGAATGTAAAGAGAGAGACACACGTGTTTAGGAGAGCGAAAGCGAAATTTTATTGCTAATGAATTTTTCTTGTACATGAGGGACCCTCCTCTTTTATAGTGCTCTCTAGGGTTTCGCATAAGGGACCACATGGGCTCGATGGGCTTTAGGGTTTCTCAACACTCCTTGGGCCCTTTGCCGCGAGATGCATATGCCTCATTAAAACTCCGTAAAACCCAAAGGGGAAAAATACTTGGAGAAAGAGTACATAGCATACGCTATTATGTTGCACTAATTGCTCATAAAACCTTACGCAAGAAAACTTCATGAAAAACTTGCTAAGGAAAAAGAGTACAATTCTCCCAACTTCAATTGCCAATCTTCGAGATTCATGTTGGGTATTCATAATTCATGCTCAGATTCATGTGGAGTATGTGACATATCTCCCCGAATCTGACTTCTAAGTCTCATCATCCCAATTCCTTTCACGCACCTTTCAAAGGTAGATGTCGGGAGTGATTTAGTGAACAAATCTGCAAGATTTTCACATGACTTAGTATGCAATATCTTGATCTCGCTCATCTTATGCAATTCATGAGCATAGAAGAACTTGGGGTTGATATGCTTCGTGAGATTGCTCTTCACATATCCCATTTGTGCTTGGGCAACACAAGTCGCATTATCTTCATAAATTATTGTAGGAGTTTGCTCAATGTTCAAACCACATGACTTCGGATGTGGTGAACCATTCTTCCGAGCCATGCACATTCACGAGATGCTTCATACAAAGCGATGATTTCGAGTAGTTTGTCGACGCCGAGACAAGAGTCTCGCTAGACGACTTCCAAGAAATTGCTGCTCCTCCACATAGGAAAACATAGCCGCTTGGGACTTGCCAAGATGTGGGTCCGATAGGTACCCAAAGATCGGCGTAGCCAACCAAATTCAATTCATTGTTTCTTCAAAAACAGATCGAGGTCTTTGCTTCCTGGAGGTAACTAAGATGTCCTTGATCCCTTTCCAATGCCTTTTGGTGGGTTCTCAGATCAGATCGAGCTAGCAAATTCACAATAACGCAATGTCCGCCTAGTGCTATTTGCAAGGTACATGAGCGCCCAATTGCACTCAGATATGGGAATTCCGCCCCGTGACTTCCTCCCTCTTCTCTAGGTCTCAGATGGGTCTAGGTCCGCTGGAGTGACCTTCCACCATTGGAGTCTTTGCAGGATATGCCTTTTCAAACCAAACCTTTCCAACACTTTCTGTGTAGGTTGATTGATGTACCAAGATTCCTCCTTGACATGTTCAAGCCGCAAGCCTAAACAAAATTGGTTTTACCTAAATCTTTCATTTCAAACTCGACTTCAAGTATGAGCATGCCTCTTCAATTTCTTCATCCGTCCCAATGATGTTCAAGTCATCTACATAGACGGAGATTATACATAATCCATTCGGGATCGCCAGATAAACACACATGGACAATCTTCGCTGCTTGTGTAGCCTTTCTTGCAGAGAAAGTCACTCAAGCGATTGTACCACATTCTTCCCGATCGCTTCATACAAAGTTGATTTCTCCAATTTCACACTGCATGTGTTTCTATTTGCTCCATCTTGGTTCGATAGGAATTCCTTCCTGCACTTTCATGTATATCTCCAATCCAAGTTTCCATACATGTATGCTGTGACAACATCCATTAGCTTCATTCTCAACTTCAAGTTGATCGCCATTGAGATCAAATATCTAAAGGTAATTCCTCCCATGACCGGAGAATAGGTTTCTTCATAATCAACTCCAGACGTTGAGTGAAACCTGAGCTACAAGCCTTGCTTTGTACCTTACAACTTCGTTGTTTTCATTTCTTCCGAACAAAGACCCATTTGTGACCCACGGGTTTATATGGGGAGGTGCGGCATACGGCTCAAACACCTCTCTCTTGTTCGAGAGACTAACTCGCAGTGATTGCCTTTTTCCATTCTTCCCAATCTAGCCTTTTCTTGCACTCGCGAGATGCAGCTCGGATCATGATCAATGATCGAGGCAATCTTCTTTGCAAAGTATGCATCAACGCTGGTCGTTGCTCTATTCAGGATTCTCCGTTATTACAAAGTTTATGGCCATTTCTTCATGGGGTGCTTCATGCACTTCTACTTGCTCTTCGCTGCTTTTCCTATCGCAGAGCAAGTTCCTTTAGCTTTCATCGCCTATGTGCGCACACATTATTTCCGACGGCTTCCTTCAAGGGAAGATTCAAGTCCGAATTGCCTTTCCGTTGGCTTTTTTCCAGGCTGTGTCTCAACCGGCCCTTCTTTCCTTGGGGCATTTTCGTGATTGGTTGTGGTAAGTCCTCTCGCCAGCTTTTCCAGACGCCTCCGGTACTTTGGGTTTGAGGAGCCGATTGCTCGCTTTTTTTCTTTGAGGCCTCAACAAAGTTGAGGGATACCTTCTATTTTCTTTGGTATTTCCACCTCTCTCGTGCATTTCTTATGGTACATGCGATTTAACCACGCCTTCGATCACAAAATGATCAGCAGTTCATTTAGCAAATTCGCAAATCAATTATCTTCTCGACTTCTTGATTTGCTTCATTAGTGCGGGGTCATGTGCGGGATCCCAGTGGAATGCCATATGATTTTCCGCATTTTTCATCCAAAGGTTGATTTCTCCCTAATGACGGAAACGATCCTTGTCAAAGATGCAATCACGAACCGGTCAGTATGCAAATCTCCAATATGGGTTCCAAATACCGATTATGGATGCACTTTCATAACCAACGATATCCTGCACTTCAAGGAGAGGGCCCATTGCAATCACGAGGGGTGGTATAGGTACATATACCATACACCCAAATTTTCTAAGATGGGAGATCTTCGGATGATCCTGCACAAGCTCCATAGGAGAATGGATGTTGTAGGCCGACGGTCTAAAATTGATAAGAGCCGCCAGGCAGATCGCGTGTCCCCAACAAGTGTTGGGCAAGTTACAACTCGCAAAAGTGGTCCGCAATGAACTTAATCCTCTTTATTAGTGCTTCGCTAGTCCATTCTCGCGTATGGACGCGCGGTACGGAGTGCTCAATCGCTATCCTCGCTGTCGCGTAATAATCATCAAATGCCTTTGAAGTAAATTCTCCGCATTGTCCATTCGATGGACTTCACGCGATGATCGTGGAAAGCATTCTTAATTTTATGATCTGCGAGATCACTTTGCAAAAGCATGGTTTCTTGTTGACAACAAGCATACATGCGACCATTTCGAGGAAGCATCGATGAGCACCATAAAGTATCAAACGGCCCCGACAGGCTGAATCGACCGCAAATATCCCCGGATGCTCTCAGAATGCAGGATTTCACTTTGCACTTTCATGACAGAGGGTCTAGTTATTAATTTCCGTGGCACATGCAGTACACAAAATCTTCATGATTCGGGAAATTTTAACATTTATGCCATGACCTCGTGAGTTGTTCACTATATTTCATCATTCTAAGACCAGATGACCTAATCTACCATGCCATAAAGAAAATAATTCGAGCTTCTAAAAACAGTTTTCAAGGAAGTATACACTTCGGTGCATGAATATTCGTGTAGTACAACCTGATTCATATGAGGGACATTTTTCTAATACCATTTTTCCACATACCGCGTGGCTTCACAATGCACAAATATTCTTTGCCATTTTCTTCATTGGTTTCTACGTGAAAACCATTGGCGGATGTCTTTAAAGCTTAAGAGAGTGCGCATGATTCAGTGGTACAAAAGGGCTTCTTCAATTACCAAAGTTGTACCCATAGGTAATATAATAGTGGCTCTTCCCGAGCCGATTACATATGAGTCGCCTCGCGATCGTAGTAATCTTTCCAAAGTTCTTCGTGATCGATCGGAAATACTTAGACTCTCTTAAGATGGTATTTGTTGTGCCACTATCAACAATGCATATCTCTTCCATTTGGGCGCTACACGATTTCTAGATAAAAGAAATATAATTCTAATCGATAGAGGCAAAACAATCCAAATATTGCTTGCAAATTTGAAGAATATCGAATAAAGAATAAATTGCGATTTATTCATGAAAGAAGTATGCTCTTCTAGAGCTTACAATTCATTATTCAAAGAAAATGCTAACAACCATAATCTAAAAAAATGATTCATGCATTTGAACGGAAGTACTAGGTTTGATCGCTCGCTGATTTGTAGGTTTCACGCCCGCGAGGACCCTAGACCAATCGCAGCACAGAGCTTCTTGCCCCAAGAACGATCTTCACGCTCGATGCCCAAGTGAGGTAGTTCTGACTGCAAGGGGCCGCTTCTTCAAACTCACGATTCACGATTCATGATTACAATTTCGACATTAGATTATCGTGTAATCTAATAGAAAATGGTTGCAATAAGCATAAAGTACAGAAAATAAATTGCTATGCATTGCAATATCTTAAATAAAGCAATAGATTCAAAATTCATAAAGAATATTCATAAACAGAAATAAAGCAAGAAAAATTAAAAACAGAGCCAAATAAATCTTCTTGATTTTCTCGCAATTTTTCAAAATTTTCTCGCAATTTTTTCAAATTTTTCTAGCAATTTTTCCTTTTTCTTTTCTTTCTTTTCTTCTTTTTTTTTCAAATGAGTGGCCTTTGGGCCACTTTCTTCTTCCCCACGCCTCTTGGGCTTTCGCCCATTTCTTTGCCGCAAGAAATAACCCGCGGTTAGGGTTCCAACCCTAGCCGCCATTCATCTCAAGCAGTACAGAGGAGATCGCGACTTCTGGCGCAGGTCGGGAAAAAAACCGCCACGCGGCCGGTGGCTGCATGGCGGGCAAGGGCCGGAGGCGGTGGCGGCCTCGGCGAAGCGGAGTCGGGCGCGCCGCGAGCTGCTAAGGCGGCCGAGGCGGCGGCGCTGCTGGCGCTTAGGCACGGCCGCGAGCCGGCGCCGAGGCGGCGACGCTGCTGGAGCGAGGGCGCGATCGCAAGCCGGCGCGCCCGAGGCGGCGGCGCGGAGCTGGGCACGGCCGCGAGCCGGCGCGGCCGAAGCCGCGGCGGAGCGAGCGGGCGCAATGGCAAGCTTGCGGCCGAAGCGGCGGCGAGGCCGGCGGCGGAGGGTCGGGCGAGTAAGAGTGGCTTCGCGCCGAGCGGCGGTCGATGCTTCGCGGCGCGGCACCGACCGAGGCGCATCGGCTGGCACGGGCGGCGGCAATGAGCGGCTTCGCGCCGAGGGCCTCGAGCGACGCGTGCGCGGAGCGAAGCCGGGCGGGGCGGATGCCTCTGACGCGCGCACGCCGCCGGCCACCGGCGGAGCCGAGCCGCGCCGCGACGCAGACGGTGATTCGGGCGCGGAGGCCGAGGTCGATGCCGGGCGGAGCCGACGAGGCGCGGTGCTCGCGGGCCGGGTGCCGCAGCTGCGGCGTGGAGCCGCTTCGCGTCGGGCGCGGTCGCCGCGAGGCCGACTCGGCTTTTTGCCGGAAGGCACGGCTTGCCGACGCCGAGGTCGGGCGACGGCGGACGCCGCGGCGCTTCGCAGGTGGTGGAGCCGGTGCTCGCGGCGGCGCTGATTTCGAGCGTCCCGCGTGGCCGCGATTGATGTGCACGCCAACGATGGCTTGCCGACGACCTTCGCCGCTTCGCTACCGGTGCTCAAGGTCGAGGTACGCGGCGCTGAGCCCGAGCCGGCCGATGGCTCGCGAGGACAAGACCGGCCGCAGAATAGCCGGCGATCGTCGGCGGCGGCGATCGCGAGTCACGCGCGCGCGTCCGGCGAGGCCGAGCCGGCGCTTGCGGCGGCGGCGGGCCGGCCGAGGCTGCTGTTTCGCGGCGACGGCGACGATGCGTTGCGGATGCGGCCGCAGGCGGTCGAGCAGCAGCGCGACCGAGTCGAGGCTGGCTTTACTGGCCGGCAACTTCGAGTGCGGGTTCCAAGGCGGCGACGGTGGCCGAGCAGATGACAAGAAGCGAGCGAGGCCGACCAGTGGCGACGCTGCAAAGGTTCCGCGGCGCTGCTCGCTTGCGGCGTACAAGCAAGGTGGCGCCGGCTTCAGCGACTTCGCGCGCGGCCGGCGGGTGGCGGCGCTGCTTCATGCGCGCCACGGAGGTGCGGCCAGCGAGGGCTTCATGCGTGCCGGCGTGTCGCCGCGCTCAGGCGCTGAAACCGGGCGACGGCCTCTTTCTTTTTCTAGTTGCAAAATTGCTTCATGCGCATCGCTTGCTTAATGTCGCTGTAGCTTCTGCCACGCGGACGCAAACATAATACGATGCGAACGGTAGATGCATGCATAAAACGACAAGCGCCTAGATTCAATCAAATCCCACCTTTCTCACCTTTCAATTCGATCTCCGAGAGCTTCAGGTCGATAATGTGTTAAGGAACCTCGCATCGAATAGTCCGGTTCCCGAACAGATCTGAAATGGAGAATGAAAGAGAGACACACGTGTTTAGGAGAGCGAAAGCGAAATTCTTTATTGCTAATGAATTCTTCTTGTACATGGGGACCCTCCTCCTCTTATAGCGCCTCTAGGTTTCGCATAAGGGACCACATGGGCTCATGATGGGCTTTAGGGTTTCTCAACACTAGTAACCGATTTGGAATTTTTATTATATATACATAAAAAGTATTTAGATTTGTCACATGATAATTATTCTAGTAGATTTGTCATCAAGGATACTTCTACATAATTGTATTTTAATAATTGAACATAATTGTTAGAAAAAGTAATGGGCAAAAGATGTATCGTATATAGTGTCGATGCCTAAATCGATAATTGAATGAGAACCAATATAGCATATATATCTCCTTAAGATATCAAGTCACATGTAGATAATCAAGACAAGAAAGGCTAGCTCCTTTTGTATTGGCTTCTTCCAATTAGCATATTTTATTTTGCTATGATTTTTTTTTGTAAAATAGAAGTGTTCGTCACATATTGACTTTAATTAGGTAAAAGAAAAAGGTGGAAGTATATTAAAGCAATTAAATTTACGAAGGATTTGACTTCATTAATTTACTTCATGAGAAGTTAATTAAGAGCACATCTAGGTCCTCTGCGACCAAGGACATAAAACTAGTCGCCCTCATTCATTGAAGTTGTACCAACTTAATTAGGCCCGTTCTAACAAAAAAAATTTCAAAAATTTAAAGGACTAGTTGAAAGTCCGTTTGTTGCAATGGAACATAAAATAAGTCACATTGTAAAAATATTACGAATTAGTTATGGGTAGAAATTTGAGCCTACATGTTGAGACTTTTTGATGGATAATTTTAGGATGTTACATTTGTTTGTTGATAGATTACTTTTTAATTTTTTTTGTTAGAGATGTTTTAGAATGATCTAGATCTCAGCATATAATTCTTATGTGAGGAAAGTTGAGGAGAGAGAGAGATGGTTTTTTTCTTAAAGATTTTTTTATAAATACCCACATATTAACACGTAATTCTTATGTGAGAGGAATGGAGAAGAGAGAGAGACTGACGAACAACCACTTTATTCTCTTAAAGTAGTAAAGATTTCGGAGTAACAGCACGTCCCAAATATGCAGCTAGCTAGCCGCAGACACAACACCATATATACTAGCTTGTTTGTGCATCATACTGGATTACTGTCTTACTGATGGTACTGATCACACTTATATAGCTAGGTCGATGCACGAATACAAGCATTATCTGACAGACTGATAAGCCTATATAGCTGGGAACTGTGCAGTGATGCATGTTGAGAAATATACTTAGTCATAGTTTGTTATTACGCTGGCTAGAGTTTAGCTGGTAAACAAGGCAAAGACCGCATCGTGGAACCGCAAGCGTGGTGACCACGCCCCGCGATAGACCGAGTAAATTGGATCTGATGTAATCCATCGTTATATATACAAGGAATGCATCCGAGGCTGATTGAGCCATTCCAACAATAATACAAACTTCTACATGGTATCGAGCCGAGATCCAACTAAACCGTGATTATCTTCCACGATTCGCCATGCTCGCACTGATTCCAACAACAGCTCGCCGGGCAGCAAACAGATCGACACCAACGCCGAGCAAAGAATCGGCGGCACCTCCACTCATGCCGCGCCCTTCCCGTGAGCGGATTCAACCACATGATCACCGTAAAGCTCACCGTGACAATTATCTTCTCAGGACAACATAGTTGTTCCCATACGTGAGGAGCCAACGGCTCATTGGCTTCATCGACGGCACCAACGCTCGTCCCAACGCCACCATCACCGAGACGCTCGATGGCGGCGCAACTCGAGTTGCCATCAATCCGAGTATACTCTCGGCCAGACGGATCAACTCGCCATGAGCGCCATCCTCTCATCACTCTCGAGGAAGTCCTAGCCTGTGGTCGGTGCACCATCGCCGCGAGGTGTGGCGCGATCGAGAGTGCCTTCGCCGCCCGATCTTGGGCGCAGATCATGCAACTCCGAATGCAATTGGCAACGATCCAGAAGGGAGATCTCAACATCGCTAGCTACTTCCGCAAGGTCACGGGCATCACCGACACGCTGGCAGTCGTCGGCAAGCGCCTAGAAGACGACGAAATCATCTCCTACATGTTGCGTGGCCTCGGGTCTAAATATGACTCATTGGTCACCAGCCTGACTACACGCGCTGATCCTATGACAATCAATGACGTGTACGCCCACATGCTCAGCCATGAGCTGAGAATTGAGAACAACCACAACAACATACAAGTGAACCAGTGAGCCAAGCCTGTATGCGGGCGGCAACAACGGTCGTTGTCAGGGTCGTGGTCGCGGCAACTTCGGTGGTGGCAACAACAAAGGCGGGCGCGGCAATGGCAACAACAACAGGAACTCTGGGGTCCAGAAGAATCCCTGCCAAATCTGTCACCTCACTAACCACGATGCTTCTACATGTTATCATCGCTTTGATCGTAATTATCACCAAGGGACACCACTGTGTTGCCGCCGCACCACGAGCAAAGAATAAATGCGCAGCTTGATTCCAACTGGTATGCGACATCGCGCAATCGATCACATCACTAATGATCTCGAGCGGCTGACAATGAAGGAACGCTATACTGGGAACGATCGTGTCCAAATCGCCAACGGTGCAGGTCTGTCCATAACTCATGTAGGAAAATCATCTATTGCTGCCGCCATCGCCCTTAATTTCAAAATATTCTTCATGTGTGCCGAACATAAACCGCCATCTTCGTACCCATAGACTTGCCATCGATAATAATGCTTATCTTGAGTTTCATCCAACATTTTTCCTTGTCAAGGATCGGGCATCGAAGACAATTCTGCTTAGGGGAACATGTGAAGATGGGCTTTACTTTATAAATAAAACATCCAGCCGAGCCTTGTTTACTGCCAAGGTTTCTGAAGAACTTTGGCATAGACGGCTTGGACATCCATCTTCTTCAATTGCACGCCAGATCCTTTAGTCTACCAATTTTGATGTAGCCACAAATAAAGAGCCTTCTGTTTGTGATGCCTATCAACAGGGCAAAGCTCACGAGCTGCCATACAGTTCTTCACTTCATTTTGCTTCAAATCCCTTAGAACTTGTTCATGTTGATGTTTGGGGCCCTGCCCGCACTTCTGTAAACGGGTTCAGATATTATTTAAGCCTTGTTGATGATTATAGTAGATTTGTCTGATTTACTTTCTGAAAAATAAATCTGAGGTCCAGTCAATCTTCTTGCAATTTCAGTCTCATGTTGAAAGGTTGTTACGGAGAAAAATTCTTAACATCCAGTCAGACTGGGGAGGTGAATTTCATAAGCTACATCATTTTTTCAGATGCATAGGAATAGCCCATCGCATTTCTTGCCCCCACACTCATCAGCAGAATGGCCTAGTCGAAAGAAAGCATAGACACATAGTAGAAACAGGCATTACTCTTCTATCCCAACAGAATGCCTGCTCGCTTTTGGGATGAAGCCTTTCATTCTCGCTTACACCGATCAACAGAATGCCTAGCAAAGTCATCAGCAGTGACACTCCTATTTTTCGTCTTCTTGGTACCCTACCAGACTACAAGCTTCTCAAGGTTTTTGGCTGCGCATGCTGGCCCAACCTAAGACCTTATAATCCTAAGAAACTCGATTTCAGATCAAGACAATGTGTTTTTGTTGGGTATTCAGCTAACCACAAGGGCTACAAATGCTTTGATCGACAAACAGGTCGGGTTTACATCTCTAGAGATGTTGTGTTTGATGAAAATGTGTTTCCTTCAAACTCCCACCAATTCAATCTCATGAAATGCCTCGGACATCAAACCAACCTACGCTTCTACCTCTTTACTCCTCCGTCGATCTACACCGAGCAATACTTGATCGATCAAAATCCAACAACAAATAACCCAATAACACTTCTCTCTGCAGCCCATCGAGCAGCATGCCAATTGATGATTCTCCTACTGATTTTGGACATACTGATGTTGTTGTTGAAAACCCAGTTGCAGGTGATTCTAAGTCTACAGGTATACAAGAAGAAGTACCTGAACTAATTAGTCACCCAATGCATAAGATCAAGAACAAGATTGTCAAGCCTAAGGCTTCAGTAGATGGTACCGTCTGTATGCAGCAGAGTCAAAACTCAACAACTCGAGAGTATATCAGTGGAGCCAAGAAATCATGAAGAGGCAATGAAGCATAGAGAATGGAAAGAAGCAATGGATGCTGAATTCAGTGCATTGATCAAGAATCGACTGACTCTTGTTCCATCAAGAACGAGGTGTCAATTTAATTGACAATAAATGGGTGTTCAAGGTGAAAAGAAAATCTGATGGTTCAATAGAAAGATATAAGGCAAGATTGGTGGCCAAGGGATTCAAGCAACGTTTTGGTATTGATTATTCTGACACATATTGCCCAGTAGTGAAACCTGCAACAGTAAGAATCATTATTTCTCTTGCTGTAAGCAAAGGGTGGTCCATGAGGCAAATAGATATTCAAAATGCTTTTCTCCATGGAATTCTTGAAGAAAAAGTATTTATGAAACAACCTCCTGGATATGAAGATGCAAGTGTGCCAGCTGGCTATATATGCAAGCTGAATAAAGCCTTGTATGGGCTCAAACAGGCCCCAAGAGCCTGGCATTCAAGACTGACACATAAGCTTCAACAACTTGGATTCAAGTCTTCCCAGGCTGATACTTCTCTTTCATTCTCAATCAAGAAAATCTCACCACATATATGTTGATCTATGTCGATGACATCATTATTGTGAGCTCAAGAGACAAAGGCAATGCATGTTGATTCATGAATTAACTGCAGATTTTGGTGTCAAGGATCTAGGAGAGCTACAGTATTTTCTGGGAATAGAAGTTGAGCCTTGCAAGCAAGGAGTTATTCTGAGTCAGCAAAGGTATGCACATGACCTGCTCACAAGAGCAAAGATGAGCAACTACAGACCAATATCAGCACCAATGGCTTCCAGTGAAAAGCTGAGAAAAGATCAGGGAACTCCATTGTCTGAAGAAGAACAATACATGTATCACAACACTGTTGGTGGTCTTCAATACCTAACACTGACGAGACCAGACCTCTCCTTTGCGGTTAATCGAGTCTGTCAATATATGCAGTCGCCCACTGACTAGCACTGGGCTGCTGTAAAACGACTTCTTCGGTTTGTCAAGGAAACAATATGTCAAGGATTGAAGTTTCGTAAAATAACAGAGATACTCGTTAGCATTTTCAGATTCCGATTGGGCAGGTTGTGCAGATGGCAGAGATCAACAAGTGGCTTTGCAGTAATGATGGGTTCAAATTTGATCTATTGGAGTTAAGGAAAACAAGCCATCGATCAAGATCAAGCAAAGAGGCTGAATACAAAGCAATAGCAAATGTTACTACTGAATTGGTGTGGGTTCAGTCCTTATTGAAAGAGCTTGAGTCTATCAATCAAAAGCTCCAATTCTTTGGTGTGATAATCTTGGAGCAACCTATATGACTGCAAATCCAATGTTCCATGCTCGGACCAAACACATTGAAGTCGATTTTCACTTTGTTCGAGAACAAGTAGCAAGGAAGGCTTTGGATGTGCGGTTCATCTCCTCCAAGGATCAGTTAGCTGATATATTCACCAAGGCATTGCCACACTTATCATTCAGTCAGCATGTTACAATCTCAACCTGGTAAAACGAGGTTGTGATTGAGGGGACTGTTGAGAAATATACTTAGTCATAGTTTGTTATTACGTTGGCTAGAGTTTAGCTGGTAAACAAGGCAAAGACCGCATCGTGGAACCGCGCGTGGTGACCACATCCTGCGATAGACCGAGTAAATTGGATCTGATGTAATCCATCGTTATATATACAAGGAACGCATCTGGAGGCTGATTGAGCCATTCCAACAATAATACAAACTTCTACAATGCAGCATACATGCATGCATGCGTTGGCTTTAATTGGTCCCCTGCGATTTGAGTTCCGCCATCTTCCACTGGATGAAAGCTGTGGCTTTGTCGACGTCCTCCGCTGCGCCGCCGCCCTTCCCTGCGGTACGGAGTTGATGAACATCTGGCCCATGCCGCGGCCGATCGCCGCCGCCGCCGCCGGAGGGTACTGCTGGTTCATCTCGATTGCTTCCACCCTCTGGACACGGATTTCTCCTGCTCGCGACATCTATCTATTGCAGCTAGCGAGGCTTGGAGATATAGCTAGCTGATCAAGTGTGTTTCAGTTAATTGCTTTGATGAGAAAATCTTGTGAGAGATGAGGCTGTATTTGTAGGCTCCAATGTGCTAGCTACTGTTGCTGGTTGACTTGACTAATTGATTCTGCACAAGGTTCCAAAAAGCGGCAATATTTCGGAAATATCGGTCAAGATCTCGGATTCTGGCCGGGGATAGGATCCAAAATCCCAGCCAGGTAGAAGAAAATTGGAAAAAATAGATTGCTACAGTATCTTAGAAATCTCGCGAAATTTGACCGGAATTTGACTTTTTGGCCGTATTTGGACGTTTTAAAATTTTGGTAGATACGCTGTCAGATTTTTATAAAATTGTATAGACTTGATCATACTCTAAAAAATTTATTGTACTATCTTTAGAAGTGTAGGATCATACAAAAAAAAATCAAAATAATCGAACTTCATTTGCTACCTTTAAAAAATATAAAAAATAGAATGAACATAACTGAGATAGTAACCTTGTCAGAATTTTATAAATTTACTCGAGTGTGATCATGATCCAAATTTTTAGGAGAGCTTAAAAATTGCCTAATAACCCTTCTCTAAAATTTTCAAAAATTCTGAAAATTAACTTTTTATTCACACCTTTTGCATTGTGCAAAACAAATTTGCGCAGTGGGCCCCCAAAAATTCGAAATATACCCGTGCTCCCAAAATTCCATAAATTGATTTTTTCACCTTTTGCAAAATGACTGTATGATTCCAATAAATCACCCTCATGTTCCGAGATTACATCCCAGTCTATTTTTTCCCGGAAAGCCTCCTGAAACTTCAATGATTTTGATTCCTCTCCCGCAAAGACACAAGAAAAATCTAGAGATTCTAGAAAATCACCTCACATGATCACACGTCTGCGCGCAACACATTTGCGCAACACATTCTAGTTGGCTTTATTGGATTGAGGAAAGCGATATGTTCGATGCAACGTAATGTTCCTCTCCGCTAGCTGGAGACAAATTGAAGGGCACCCGTGCGAAAACTGATGATGCGTTAGCTGCGGATGCATAACGCAGTCAATGTTTCAGAATTCAGACACAACGCAAGCATCCGAAAGGATAAACTACTTGCTAGCTTAAGATTTTTTTGCTTTTTTAACACCTTTGTAAACGTTTTTTTTTCAAACGTAATCACTCTTCAACGTTATTCACAAATTTAATTTCACAAGTCACCTCCTGACTCGAGAGCTCGGCAGGTCACGATCACGACAAGATTCTTGTTAGCTCCCCCTTGTCCGCAGGAATCAGCTCTACTAATTACTCACTAATTCAATCAAATTTCTAAATTATATCGTTAAATAATCAAATTTGCTAATTAATCTCCGTCCTTCTACGCTAGGCAAGCGTGGATCCTACCAATCGATTCCTTCCGCGTTAGCCAAGCGCGGAACGACCTGTGTGCCGATTCGAAGCTGCCGAGCTTCCCCGATACGTCAGGTGACATGGGTTGCTTATCACATCTTCCGAGCTCACTAAGATGGCTAATTTTGCAAATTCGAACAAAAAGAATACTAAATTGATCAAAAAAACAAATTTTAGAGGCTACAAAAACGGCAGCTTCCTAGCTTGAAACAGGATACAGCTGGGGTGTTTCGGTTAGGTGCCATACTTTGCCGCAACGAAGTTAGGGAACATTAATTTGACCAAGTGTGGCTGGTGTATGGTATAGATCCCCTTGATCCACATGCCATATTTTTTAGGCACATATATAGCTCATACACGTATTATCTATCAACATGTTATCATAGCTGTGCCACAGTATTTATCACAAAATATGTAGCAATTTACTGTGTGCCATAGTTTTTCGGCGATATGTGGATGCCAACCAAATTTGCCGCAGCACATCCAAACAAAGCCTATATAGAATTGTTGAGTGTTTTATTTACTTTTAATTTTTTTTGTGTTAAGTCTTTTTTTTTTAAATAGCTAGGAAACGCCCTCAAAGATCAAAAGCCATGCAGCTAACGTGTATAGTAATCATATGGTGAGTACGTACGTTTACGTACTACCGGTGACTAGTTTAATTAGTACATAACCACATCTATAAATCTCCGTTAATTCTTTGGTGATCAATACACGGATATATACAATCATACATTACCCCTAAGTTCTTGCACATACATCATTACAATCAGGGGATCATACATATTGACTCGATAATAACAAGGAATTAATATTTCTTCCCTAAACCTTCACGTTCTTATTTATTATTCTCCGTTCTTTTTTACTTGATATTTTTTTTTAACTTTTTATGATCTTCATGATATATACGACTTAACTACTACGTTTTATAATTATATTATTATATACTAATAGGAGTATAGTATTATGAAAATATTTTTAACGCACTACGCCAAAACCTGCAATAGGTGATTTGTTATTTGTGGCGGTTTTTTCGAACCGCCACAAAGATAGGAGTATAGTATTATGAAAATATTTTTAACGATAAATCTGATAATATAATTTTTATATAGTTAATCTAGATAGTTTGAAACGTATTAGTGATACAAATTCGACAACGCAGATTTAGGACGTCAAGTAAAAAGAACCAGAAGCATCTTTGTATCCATCCATCCATGTAATTCAATTCGGAGGCTTATTAGCCGCCGCCTGCTCCTCCGCCAGCAGCCGCTGCCTCACCCTGTAGATGTACTTCTCGGCTTCCGCATCAATGCCGTGCAGCTTCGCCGGCGGCACCCTGTTCATCACCACCGCCTCGATCCTTTCCACCTCTGACGCTGATCTCCTTGCCACGCGGCATCCCGGACTGCTTGTTCGATCGAGCTACGAACGAACAGGTAGCAAGCTAAGGCTGATCGATCGATGTGTTGGAGTCGTCGAGGTTGCTATATATGAGTTGGATGATGATGAAGGCGCACCTGAGGGGCCGTATTTGTAGGCTAGCCTTCTTGCATGGGGAGCTAGCCTGCTCGAAGAAGAAAAGAGCCTGAGCGTGTAGCATGGACGTTGATTGACCGACATTCAGTCGGGAAAATCCATGACATTTCGATGTCTTCGTGGAGTAATTTCTACTAGAATATTCTAATTAAAAGTGAGTGCACTCCTTCCTACGTAAGAAAGAATCCGGCCGGTCAATGGTAACCGTCGCGTTTCGAAACAGCAGATGCAGATCGATCGACGAAGACTTGACTCCAACAAGTACGACTGGTACAGTGTATGTATGCACGCGCGCACGCATACGTACAGTACATGCCTGGATCGAAATGCATAGCTAGCTCGATTCAGATTTGTTGAAATGCATAGCTAGCTCGATTCAGATTTGTTGAATCAAAATGCATAGCTGTGGTGGCAGGAATTCTGCCAACTTTAATGAAGGGATGATTCGAGGAAGACTTGGACTCCAACAAGTACGACTGGTACAGTGTATGTATGCACGCGAGCACGCATACAGTACATGCCAGGAAATGCATATATAGCTAGCTCGATTCACTTTTGTTGAATCGCATGCATGCTGGTTACGTTTGCACCTACATTCAGAACGCGGCTTGGATCGAAGAAGACGTCGATCAGGTCGATCGCCTCCTCAGACGTCGTCGGCGAAGTAGATCGAGAATATTAGTTGCTAGCTTGCCGGTTTTTGCCGCAATACAGCTTCTTAATCCCCTGTAAATCCAGTTGCTTTATTCAGTCGCTCCCTTCTCTGTTCTGTCTCTGGTAAACCTGGTGTAATCAATTCAACATTGATTGCTTAAGTTACTTTTTCTATAAAGCTTTGCAGAGCTCCTGCCGGCCGAACGAAATACTTGACTCGGGTTGATCCCATGCACATACGAAATTTGATGGGTATATATGCCTGCGAAAGCACCAGCCAACGTCCCTTCCGAGTTCCGACAGATCAACTCATGGAATTTTTAAAATTAATATATTTTTTTAAATAATTTTACAAAAACAATACCTTGAAAAAAATAATTACAATAATACATCTCTGTCACCAATTAATAGAAACTCCGCCACCCATAGCATAGGTGACACGACAAAAGCTTATGAATTAAATCAGCTTATCGACCAATTGATCAATCAGCTGACAAAACAATCAGCCAGCCAAATAAATCAGCGACAAAACATTTATCGCCAAATGAAAATTAATATGTATTTCCAACATTTCTCTGATTTTTTTTGGCCTTTTTAGGCCTTCCACTAGTTTTTCACATTTTTCTAGAATCTCCCACCCGTTCACCCTTTTTTCCCTCCATTTTTCAGTAGCAGTGATTTTCTTCAAAACCGGTTGATGTTCGGGCGATTGCGACCGATTTTCATAGTGCCCGGCATGGCTCAACTCAATTTTTTAGTTTGAATTTGAATTCTCAAACCACCCGATTTTCCCCGATAAGGTGAACCCACCATCGACAACCGACATCACGAATGTTCACAAACCACATAATGCACGGTTTTGTGAACTGCTTATATCGATGTGTCGTTGATGACAATAAGTCAAGATAGACGGTTTTTGAACCGCGTGAAAATTAACATAACAGACAGGGATCATCACAGACGGTTCTGGGCTAGAACCGTCTGTGATATGCCCTTGTCACACTAGATGACATGCCCTCTGAAACAAAAAGATTACATAATAATATAAAACAATATGCCTTATTATTCAAGATATGCTATCTAAAGTTGTATAATGTAATGAAAACACTTTATTAAGATGTAATGAAAAAAATACAATAAAAGATCTTAGTCAACACATTTCAACATATGTGAGAAGCGCACTATAATGGAAATGAATACCCAAATTTAGCTAAGTGTCCAATTTTACCTCGACTTGGGCTATGCAAGTCCATTTTACCATGATTTGGGATAGCCTAAATTTAGCTAATTGGACACTTAGTTAAATTTCTGCTATCTAAGTCATGAGGCTCAAACAACAGATTACAGAGAATTGCAACAACAAAGTGTGAAATAATAGAATATTATATAACTTGATATGAAATAGGACATAGTCAAGTTGATGGTATACCCACGAGTAGATAGACACATAACAAATTTAGAAATCGATAACCATGAAGGCCCTTGATCTTCCTTTTGATGAGAAATAATTCAAGAGCACAAAGAACTTGTCAAAGATGAACACATACATCATCAAATTTTCAAACAAAATAGATACGAACTCGATGTATTCAAATGACATAATCAATCTAAAAGCATATTAATTTCAATACTTACATGTCATGTAAATCTTTGCCATAATTATGTTCTACCATTCCCTACCCATGCCGAGATTCTTGCAAGATCTAGGTCGGTCGAGTGATTGAATCATTCCATGCTCATGTGGAACCATATGGTCCATAAAACAATTAGATCTAGCAAATGCATGAGCACGTATAAAATTGCCCCAAGTGACAAAAATTCCATCGAATTCCTCCAGTGAGCACACTGATGACCCAACATTACATCATCCAATAGTATTCACACCGATATTAGTCATAAAATAGTCAACTTTAAGCTCAATTATGCGTAGATTGATATGTCCAAGAAATAATGAGGAGCTGAATTGAAATTAACGCCATCGAGTCAACCGCATGTTGGGGAGAAAGACACCCTCCTTTTACCTAGATGATGAGCAGATAGGGAAAGACAAAATCGGCGATCAGCGCCAATCTTGGCGCAGACGATAGCGCCATCCACTCGATGGTGTCGCATTCCCAAGAACCACAACACGGCGCCGATCGTCTCGCCGATGTCCGCCACCGTGGCGCGCGCCCCGCAACGGCGGCCTCATAGAGTGGTTGGCCCTTGGCGCAAGGAGGAGGAAGGAGAGCAGACTACGCCGACTGTGGCGCCAAGCAACAACCGACGGGGTGAGGTCGAGGGACGCCGTGGGGAGACGGCGCGAGAGACGGCGTGTGTGAGGCTAGGCTAGGGTTTGAGCGAGGGAAAGACGACGCGAGCGGTAATATATATTGCGATCCAAATCACGATGTTTTTTGGATCGAACTGCTTAGATAGGGCCTCATCACGCACGGTTTTAGCCAAAACTATCTCGTGATGAGGGGACTGTCATGATGACACTTCATCACAAACGGTTTTTGAAAACCGCTGATGATGATGTCTAATGTAAGTCCTTTTGTAGTAGTGTACGACGTAAAAAATTAGAGCCGAACGAAAGACGACTTGACTCGAGTTGATCCCATGCACATACGAAATTTGATGGGTATATATGCTCGCGAATTGAATGAGGACTACCTCGTCGATCTTCACTGGACTTCTTAATCAGCAATAATTCAAGACCACCAATGACCAGAACGACCCCTATTTTTACATAAAATGTAAAAATAAAATCTATATGCATACAAGATTAGTCCAATAATTAGTGACTAGAACGCACATTAACAACAATTGTAATCACAACCATACATCATATTATAAAAGCGGAAACTATTTATACATTGTAATCTTACAACTCGTGAGCATATATATATGTAGCATGTAAGAGCAAAGTCTTGTAGTATAACCATTCACCACAGTAACCGACAAGGCATAAATCCTAGAAAGATCGCTTTAATATTCCTGTCTTGTGATGAAGAGAAACCTTCGAACCTCGCTATCTTTTCCACCTAAAACAACATATTAAGGAAGATTAAGTACTTTTGTACTCAGCAAGATTTAAGGAGGTATTTGCAAATTCAGTAATGCAGGTTAAGTCAAAGGTGGCTTCTAAGGTAATTTGCATAAATTGATATTGAAATTGTAGATCAAGTTGTCAATTACAAATTACAAACGGAGTTTGTAGGAGCAAGTTTGACTGATAAGAAATAAGTAAAGCATATAAGTAATACTCACAGTCCTTCGCGAGTAACGAAATCATCTAATTCTCGCCATAACATGACACAACACGCTTCGCCAACATGTGGCAAATCAAGCATTTTGAAAATAATAAAATATCTAACATGTGTCTGCTCACCAAGTTTCCCATAACCATGACATGCCTAATCAATTAGATTTTCACTGCAGAGGTGTACACTTTACCCACAAGACATGACTGACTCAAGTGGAGAACAGAGAGAAAAGAGACACAGTTTAGGGAGAATCATGACGAAATTCTTTATTGCTATTCTCGATTTCTGACATAGGGGAACCCTCCTCCTTATATAGTAGTCGCCTAGGGTTTCGCTAAAGGACTATCGTGGGCTTTCATTGGGTCACGTGGTTTTCCAACAATTTCTCTAAAAACCTCGCTCTAATCAACAGCAAAGGTGCAATGCTACTTAGTGACTAATACTCCTCCGGTCACTTTTTGTAACAGCCTCAAAATTATAAAATAAAGAAAATGAAATAAAAATCTTTTTGTATTATTTTCGAAATTTCTGAATTTTCTGGATTTTCTGATATTCTTTTGGCTTTTCTTTAATGCAAGAAAGTGAAACAAAGAATATGGTAAAAGTAAAAATGTTAATTCAACAAAAATTTACCAAAGTCCCCATAAATATCTGAGGGCTCTCCTCAGCTTGCTTAAGTCGGTGGGTAAGCTGGATTAATAAAAATAACAATTAATCAAAGATAATCATGAGTAAATATCTCAGGGTAAAATGGTAAAACAATTTGGTAAAAATATCTGTAAGTCATCCTGACCCAAAATTTTTATCTTGCCGACATCAAAACAGTATCAACCTTCAGTAAAAATATCAAGAATTTATTAATTAATTTTATAATTTTAAAAATTCAAAACAGTGAATAAATAATTTGGAAAACAGTAATGTCGAATTTTTAAAAACAAAATAATAATAATTAAAGTCTGTAATTTTACAGAAGGTGTATAATATCATTTCAAACCGTAAAATTTTTTTGTAAAATAATAACTTCGTTTAAATCGCAAATTAAAAGAAAAATCGAATGGGCAATGCAAAACTGTTGCAATGTCAGAATTTTATAAAAATCTGCATGCATCATAAAATAGCGAAATATTTTGAGGAGGTTGGTAATATCCTTGCCGACCTATGGTAAAATTTTATAAAATTTCACGTCGTTTTGACCGCTGAAATCCCCGCTCTAATCCCGTTCACCGTGAGCCTTCGCCAGAGTTCTTTTATCGTTTCATCGACATGTGGGCCTGGTCTGTCCGCTGAGACACTCACCGACAGCCACCGCCATCTGCCTCGTGGCAGCCTCTCGCCCGCTTCTTCCCTCTCTCCCGCCTCAAGGCAGAGACGACTGCCTCGGTTGCCACGACCTCCTCGCCCAACCGCTTTGAGCCTCTATAAACCCCTCGTCTCGTCGCAACCGACCTAGCTACCACCCCGTGCCACCCATTCCGCCACTACTTTGGTCGTTTTCCCAATTCCGCGAAACCGCAAAGAGGGCAAACACCGTATCTTCCTCTCCTCGCCATTTCGCCCGAACCACTTCACCCGGCTTCCTTGAGCCTCCAGAACCCGTCCCAAGCCTCTACCAAGCCCTTTCTTCCTCAAAGAAGCTCCTCCGCCGTGTTCTTCTTCCGCCACCCACACAGACGGTGAGAGCCCTCCTCCTTCATTCATTCTTCAAAGCGATTGATGAAATTGGTTCCTTGAGTCGCGCAGTGCTCATCCGAGTGAAAATGAAGTTTGGTTAGCTCTAGTTTTGCGTCCGCCGCCGCCATTGCCGCCGCCGCCAGACGGCGGCGTGTCACGCAGAGCCCTTCGTGCCATCGCCGCCACCAAAGTGTGTGCACGGATGTCCCGAACCTCGAGTGGAACCCATTCCACCTCGGAGGGGCTCGCCCGCCGGCGAAGCCCGCCAGAGCCGCCACCCTCGCCGGTGGAACCGCCTTCCGCCGCCTGCATCACGGCCGCGACCGCCCCTGGTTCGCACGGATGCGCCGATGTCGAGCGAATCAATCCTGCCGCCCGGCCGCTGCCACGGCGAAGCCGGCCGCAGCTGCCTGGTCACCGCTAAGCGGGCCCGGCCGCCGCCACCGACGCTGCTAAGCGCCGTGTCGCCACGCCATATCTGGGCCAAATGGCCAATACAGGCGCAGGCCATCAGCCGACATGCGACTCACCGGCTACCACGCTGCCACAACGCTCGTTCACATATAGCTGCATAAGAATACAAGCTAGCCACGACGGTGGACCCTGCTTGTCAGCGCCACAGGTTCCGCCGAAAAGGAAAGCGATTTTCCCGCGAAAGCGCACTTTCCATTTTCGCGCTTTTCGATTTTCTGTTTATTCAAAACCTAGATATTCATTTAGCCATAACTTTTGAATCATTTAACCAAATTTGATGAAATAAATTTCTAAATTAATATAAAATTCAGTAGATTCAGAATATGCAAAAATATTTCAGAATTGAATTTTATTTGAAATTGAATTCAAATTCAAACGAAAGGTTAGAAATATGTCATTCATGAAAATTTTGCAAATAACCTCCAAATTTAGTAAAATAAATTTTATTAGAATCCATGTAATCTCAAAACTTTAATCTATAAAAATACTTAGGTGTATTATGAGAAAAATTAAGTTATAAAATGGGTAGTAAATAATGCCATAATGGTTTAAATAAACTAAATCTTTAAATTGTAAATGGGAATAAATAACTCATGTAATCATTCCTGAATTTGTGAAATCATTTTATTTTAATATTTCCATCTGATTTCTTTTGGCCTTATCGAAATTTGGTATTTATTATATGTCGCCATACGACGTAGAATCCGATTTAAACCGTGTATTCGATTTAACAGAGTTCAAGTCGAGGACACTCAACAAGGCAAGCAAACCCTTTGATCATATTGATCCCAGTTTTATAAATGTTTTCATTAAATGTTTTACTGCATACTTTATTTTGTTAAAGTCTGCTATATTTCGGGTAATGGTAATTGTACCAGTAGACTTATAGAACTTCCTTGATAAGTAGAAGATTGTGAACCTTGAAAACCCTAGAATAGCTTAGACAATATTTAATGTCAATCTGGGTTACTCACATTTAGTGAAATGCTTAGCCAAAGCTAAATGAAGATAAAACTATGACATGATTAAAGACTTTGGACATGACATTTAAATGGGTATGACCATTTTTGTGGTTGGTATTTGGTTGGAAAATGAAAATAAAACTATGGTTTAGATGCGGGCAATTATTGGCAATAGCCGGTTGTGCATGTCTTTGCACGTAGTGTAGGGTGGAGATTATTGCCCGTGTCGGATTAAGGACCGAACTATGAGTTGTTTTCAGGACAAGAATATTCATACAACCACAAGTGCTGGTATGGGACAGCTCTAACTTATTAAGTTGTTTAAAACTAGCTTTGCACTTGGAAGGCCGGAGTAGTACGAAATGTTTCTTAATGAATTGCTCGACGGACGCCCACACCGAGGTGATCATGGATTAAACGTCTACCAATATAACGGTGTACACCATCCTGTGGGTAGTTCCATCATTTCTATGCTCTGAGTTCTTACACCACAGAATGGGTTTATCGTCACCGTGCTGGTGCAAAGTTATGTTTAAATAATGTAACAGGTTATAACATGACTCTCTCGCAGACACCAAAGGCAGTGTGCAAATATCGATTGCTCAAAGAGTCACCATGTCTTGTGGGAAAGTCAGATACCTCAGAGTGTAAAACTAATCGATTAGCACCATGTCATGGACACTTGTAAAGTCATCAAATAGTTAGCGCTTTGCTTATTTTCATAAAAAGTGGTTTCTACCATGTGTTGGTCGCTTCATTGTGGTGGAAGGAAATGGTTTTGAGTATGATCAAGATACCCAAACATTCGTGATTTATTGATGCTTACATTCTATCACTTTTAATATTAAATTGCTTTTATTTATATTCCATTTTGCAATCTATTATTCTCAGATTTACATTTCAAACCACTTTATGCAAATTAACCTTAATAGCCTTCCATTGGAATGGCCTACATGTATCTTAGGATTTGCATAAGTCTTATGTAGCACGTAAGTACTCAACTTGCCAATGTTGATGTTTTTAGGTGAAGAAATGACTTCCCGACGATTCTTACATTGATGCAGGATACGGGAATTTAACGATGAATTTATCTAAGGATTTTCCTTGTCATTGTTCGTGGAACAATGGGTTAAAAAAGGCATACTACAAGAAGTTGTCTCCACTTCAGTTTTACTTTTGGTATTGTAAAATAATATGTAATCTTACTTCTACTGTAATAAAGTTTGTGTATGACTGTGATATCAATTTGTGTTGGTGCGCATTAGCTACCGATCATGGGACTAGTATCAGATGCACATGGTATCCATTTTTGGTATTTATTTATCAAAAATGGGGGCCTTACACTTTTGGCCATTGACACATTTCTCCAAAACACTGACCCTAATTTATATTATAGTATATTTATAAAACCCAATAAAATTACAATATTATGAAAGTATTTTTCGAGACAAATCTACAAATATGATTTTCCTGCATCTATAATTTAAATATTTAAAAAGATATTATCGACCAAATTTTTAAAAGTTTGACAATGCACATGTGTCTGCTGCACATATGTCCAAATGATAACTATTTGTGATCGGGGAGTAGTACACTAATAGGTTAATCTAGTTGATTTCAGGTCTTGTTAGTTGCTGCAGTTTTGTTTTTTCGGACAGGTAACAGTGACCAAGTCGTATAAGTTTCAGAACTAGTTAGTTTGTTTCCGTTTCGACTCAACGGATAGTATCAGAACTCTTGTAATTCTGACAATATAAGTAATAAAAAACCAGAAAAGAGGTGTGCAGTTTTTACCTCGCAAAAGGAAACTTGTATTCTCTGTTTTGATTGCGTGCTGTTCTGAAGTTCAAGTCGTTCGCTGGGCATCAGGTTCCTGGGCAGAATACCACCAACATACACTAGCACTGTTTATGCAGGGTATACAAATTAAGCTAGCTAAATTAAGCTAATACTCCATATGTGTCTTGGTAGTTAGTACGAAGCTGCTTGCTTGCTCAGAAGTCCAAAAGAGTTGGGGATATTCTGAGCGACAGTCGGAAAGAAATTGTTCGAGATGTTGGCTTTGTTGAATTATATACGGCGATAGCTAGCTATGGAGACACATATGCTCGATTCCTCCTCCCTTTCTAACCTCTCGTCAGGAAAATGCCTGAAGCGTGTTTCAGAAAGACAAGCTTGCTCGCCGGCCGGCAAAGCATCGACCAGCTAGCTTTCTTACTTATTTCAGAATGTGCAGCCGGCGCTTTAAAATTTGACTACAGATAGATAGATATCTGTCATCCTCCTTGTTTTCCATCTAGTTGTTAAGGAACCTCGCATCGAATAGTCCGGGTTCCCAACAGATCTGAAGTGGAGAACAGAAAGAGAGAGACACACGTGTTTAGGGAGAGCGAAAGCGAAATTTTATTGCTAATGAATTCTTCTTGTACATGGGGACCCCTCCTCTTTTATAGTGCTCTAGGGTTTCGCATAAGGGACCACATGGGCTCATGATGGGCTTTAGGGTTTCTCAACACTCCTTGGGCCTTTGTCACGAGATGCATATGCCTCATTAAAACTCCGTAAAACCCTGGGAAAAATACTTGAGAAAGAGTACATAGCATACGCTATTATGTTGCACGAATTGTCTCATAAAACCTTACGCAAGAAAACTTCATGAAAAACTTGCTAAGGAAAAGAGTACAATTCTCCCAACTTCAATTGCCAATCTTCGAGATTCATGTTGGGTATTCATAATTCATGCTCAGATTCATGTGGAGTATGTGACATATCTCCCCTGAATCTGCACTTCTAAGTCTCATCATCCCAATTCCTTTCACGCACCTTTCAAAGGTAGATGCTGGGAGTGATTTAGTGAACAAATGCAAGATTTTCACATGACTTAGTATGCAATATCTTGATCTCGCTCATCTTATGCAATTCATGAGCATAGAAGAACTTGGGATTGATATGCTTCGTGAGATTGCTCTTCACATATCCCATTTGTGCTTGGGCAACACAAGTCGCATTATCTTCATAAATTATTGTAGGAGTTTGCTCAATGTTCAAACCACATGACTTCGGATGTGGTGAACCATTCTTCCGAGCCATGCACATTCACGAGATGCTTCATACAAAGCGATGATTTCCGAGTAGTTTGTCGACGCCGAGACAAGAGTCCGCTTAGACGACTTCCAAGAAATTGCTGTTCCTCCACATAGGAAAACATAGCCGCTTTGGGACTTGCCAAGATGTGGGTCCGATAGGTACCCAAAGATCGGCGAGCCAACCAAATTCAATTCATTGTTTCTTCAAAAATGCATCGAGGTCTTTGCTTCCTTGGAGGTAACGGAAGATGTCCTTGATCCCTTTCCAATGCCTTTTGGTGGGTTCTCAGATCAGATCGAGCTAGCAAATTCACAAATAACGCAATGTCCGCCTAGTGCTATTTGCAAGGTACATGAGCGCTCCAATTGCACTCGGATATGGGAATTCCGCTCCCGTGACTTCCTCCCCTCTTCTCTAGGTCCAGATGGGTCTAGGTCTGCTTGGAGTGACCTTCCGACCATTGGAGTCTTTGCAGGATATGCCTTTTCAAAACCAAACCTTTCCAACACTTTCTGTGTAGGTTGATTGATGTACCAAGATTCCTCCTTGGACATGTTCAAGCCGCAAGCCTAAACAAAAATTGGTTTTACCTAAATCTTTCATTTCAAACTCGGACTTCAAGTATGAGCATGCCTCTTCAATTTCTTCATCCGTCCCAATGATGTTCAAGTCATCTACATAGACGGAGATTATACATAATCCATTCGGGATCGTCAGATAAACACACATGGACAATCTTCGCTGCTTGTGTAGCCTTTCTTGCGAGAAAGTCACTCAAGCGATTGTACCACATTCTTCCCGATCGCTTCATCCATACAGTGATTTCTCCAATTTCACACTGCATGTGTTTCTATTTGCTCCATCTTGGTTCGGGATAGGAATTCCTTCCCAGTATTTTCATGTATATCTCCGAATCCGTGTTTCCATACGTATGCTGTGACAACATCCATTAGCTTCATTCTCAACTTCAAGTTGACCGCCATTGAGATCAAATATCTAAAGGTAATTCCTCCCATGACCGGAGAATAGGTTTCTTCATAATCAACTCCGTGACGTTGAGTGAAACCTTGAGCTACAAGCCTTGCTTTGTACTCACAACTTCGTTGTTTTCATTTCTCTTCCGAACAAAGACCCATTTGTGACCTACGGGTTTATATGGGGAGGTGTGCGTGATACGGCTCAAACACCTCTCTTTGTTCAGAGAGACTAACTCGCAGTTGATTGCCTTTTTCCATTCTTCCCAATCTAGCCTTTTCTTGCACTCGCGAGATGCAGGCTCGGATCATGATCAATGATCGAGGCAATCTTCTTTGCAAAGTATGCATCAACGCTGGTCGTTGCTCTATTCAGGATTCTCCTGTTATTACAAAGTTTATGGCCATTTCTTCATGGGGTGCTTCATGCACTTCTACTTGCTCTTCGCTGCGCTTCCCTATCGCAGAGCAAGTTCCTTTAGCTTTTCATCGCCTATGTGTGCGCACACATTATTTCCGACGGCTTCCTTCAAGGGAAGATTCAAGTCCGAATTGCCTTTCCTGTTGGCTTCTTTCCAGGCTGTGTCTCAACTGCCCCTTATTTCCTTGGGGCATTTTCGTGATTGGTTGTGGTAAGTCCTCTCGCCAGCTTTTCCGCACGCCTCCGGTACTTTGGGTTTGAGGAGCCAGATTGCTCGCTTTTTTCTTTGAGGCCTCAACAAAGTTGAGGGATACCTTCTATTTTCTTTGGTATTTCCACCCTCTCTCGTGCATTTCTTGCGGGTACATGCGACTTAACCACGCCTCTTCGTATCACAAAATGATCAGCAATTCATTTGCAAATTCGCAAATCAATTATCTTCGACTTCTTGATTTGCTTCATTAGTGCGGGGTCATGCGGGGATCCCAAAGGAATGCCATATGATTTCCGGCATTTTTCATCCAAAGGTTGATTTCTCCCTAATGACGGAAACGATCCTCGCCAAAGATGCAATCGAAACCGGTTGTATGCAAATCTCCAATCATGGGTTCCAAATACCGATTATGGATGCACTTTCATAACCAACGATATCCCAGATTTATGAGAGGGCCCATTGCAATCAATGAGGGGGTGGTATAGGTACATATACCATACACCCAAATTTTCTAAGATGGGAGATCTTCGGATGATCCTGCACAAGCTCCATAGGAGAATGGATGTTGTAGGCCGACGGTCTAAAATTGATAAGAGCCGCGCGCAGATCGCGTGTCCCCAACAAGTGTTGGGCAAGTTACAACTCGCAAAAGTGGTCCGCAATGAACTTAATCCTCTTTATTAGTAAGCTTTCGCTAGTCCATTCTCGCGTATGGACGCGCGGTACGGAGTGCTCAATCGCTATCCCCGTTGTCGCAATAATCATCAAATGCCTTTGAAGTAAATTCTCCGGCATTGTCCATTCGATGGACTTCACGCGATGATCGTGGAAAGCATTCTTAATTCTTATGATCTCGAGATCGCTTTGCAAAAGCATGGTTTCTTGTTGACAACAAGCATACATGCGACCATTTCGAGGAAGCATCGATGAGCACCATAAAGTATCGAAACGGCCCGACAGGGCTGAATCGACCGCAAATATCCCCCTGGATGCGTTCCAGGAATGCAGGGATTTCACTTTGCACTTTCATGACAGAGGGTCTAGTTATTAATTTCCCGGTGGCACATGAAAATAAAACTATAGTTTAGATGCGGGCAATTATTGGCAATAGCCGGTTGTGCATGTCTTTGCACGTAGTGTAGGGTGGAGATTATTGCCCGTGTCGGATTAAGGACCGAACTATGAGTTGTTTTCAGGCCAAGAATATTCATACAACCACAAGTGCTGGTATGGGACAGCTCTAACTTATTAAGTTGTTTAAAACTAGCTTTGCACTTGGAAGGCCGGAGTAGTACGAGCTGCTTTTAATGAATTGCTCGACGGACGCCCACACCGAGGTGATCATGGATTAAACGCCTACCAATATAACGGTGTACACCATCCCGTGGGTAGTTCCATCATTTCTATGCTCGAAGTTCTTACACCACGTATGGGTTTATCGTCACCGCGGCCGTGCAAAGTTAGGTTTAAATAATGTAACAGCTTATAACATGACTCTCTGCGCACACCAAAGGCGCAGTGCAAATATCGATTGCTCAAAGAGTCACTATGTCTTGTGGGAAAGTTGTATACCGCAGAGTGTAAAACTAATCGATTAGCACGCCTCATGGTCATGGACACTTGGTAAAGTCATCACATAGTTAGCGCTTTGCTTATTTTCATAAAAAGTGGTTTCTACCATGTGTTGGTCAAGCTCATTGTAAAGGAAGGAAATGGTTTTGAGTATGATCAAGATACCCAAACATTCGTGATTTATTGATGCTTACATTCTATCACTTTTAATATTAAATTGCTTTTATTTAAATTCCATTTTGCAATCTATTATTCTCAGATTTACATTTCAAACCAACTTTATGCAAATTAACCTTAATAGCCTTCCATTGGAATGGCTCGCATGTATTTTAGGATTTGCATAAGTCTTATGAGTACGTAAGTACTCAACTTGCCAATGTTGATGTTTTTAGGTGAAGAAATGCACTTCCGACGATTCTTACATTGATGCAGATACGGGAATTTAACGATGAATTTATCTAAGGATTTTCCTTGTCGCTTGCTCTGTGGAACAATGGGTTAAAAAGGCATACTACAAGAAGTTGTCTCCACTGCAGCTTTACTTTTGGTATTGTAAAATAATATGTAATCTTACTCACTGTGTAATAAAGTTTGTGTATGACTGTGATATCAATTTGTGTTGGTGCGCATTAGCTACTGATCATGGGACTAGTATCAGATGCACATGGTATCCATTTTTGGTATTTATTTATCAAAAATGGGGCCTTAAAGTTGGTATCGAGCCATGCCGATCGAGGAAACTTTAGGTAGTATGGGAGTAATAAAACTTAAAAGTTGATATTAGGATCCAAGTGAACTAATATTTTGAATTAGGACATCTTACTTGTCTATTCTTTATATGCATGAAACTCCTTTTTGGTTATGCGATACTTGTTAATAACTCTTTCCTATTTTTAAATTTCGCTAGAATCTTTTCTTCCAAAAATTACTTTATCGTCTTACATTTAATCAGAATACTAATTCCTTGTTAAATGTGCGATGGGCGGATACACCCATGTTATACTTCCACTAATAGGAGAATTTCGCATGGCGGGAATTCTTACTGCTTGCTAGAATTCGCCATTTTCCGAAAATCCACGATATATAGTATTCCACGCGCTTAGTTCTGCTCTCAGGAATACATAGCTAGGTGGATATCCCTACCCGAGATGAAGATAGTGAAGAATTTTTATCTTTTGAGGGTCTCGGATCTTCCTCATGATGGCCATGAATGAAGCCGCTATATGGCTATTGTCGCTTGCGCCACGCCTTACCCGAATCGGGCAAGAGTATATAGGAGGATTCCATCCCACCACCAGTGGGGAGAATAGTTATATGGATGCCATCAAGTTACAAAATCCCACTTTACGTAACCTAGTGGAATTCATAATGCTCGACCAAGATTGCCGCCAGCAATAATCGAATACAGGAGGCGCTGCGCCGTAGCATTCCTAGAGAATGCCATCGCCGCGCTGCTGCAGGTATTGTTCCTCGCCGCCTGGTAATTCTCAGCACTGTGTCCGACGACACCCCAGCACCACCCGTGTGTCGCCAGCAAGGATGTCGTGATAGGAGTCGCCTAGGTTACCGAGCATCCGTAGATCCCCATAGTTTTCCTCCGCGGCCCTCGATACCGCAGAGCATCGTCAGAGACCCTTATCCTCCCGATGCCGAGAGTTCTAGTCGAGAGATAGTAATACCGTGAGTTTGTCGATGATGAGTAGTGTTAGAAGAGGTTTTTGGTTTTGCTTCTTTATGTAGTAACGCCAAAAATAAATAGTATGTTTTGTCGTGAATATTATAAAGTTGAAATAAAGTTTTGCTTAATATTGTTTGTGTGCTTTTGGTTCCTACTGAAATATTTAACTTTTAGTTAATATTTTTACGACGCTAGATCCGTAATAATAGTAATCAAGTTGTGCTTTTAAAACATTTGGTAACAACCGAGATTAAAATTAAGGTAGATCTTAATTCATTAATAATCTTGTTCCGATGCTCGCAACCCGTCCTTGGATGAGATTCGGGAGTGAGGAAACCCCGAAACTCACCTCGTGAGTGACTTCGCCACTCCACCAAAATTAATCCACCCATCCGCTTCAACCGAGGGTCTTCGTCGGCCGTCTGCCGCCGAGATTCGCCGCCTCCTCAAGTCCAATAAGAAGAAGTTCCGAGGGGCGCTGCTGTGGCCGCCAACCATGGCCCAAGTGCTTATGATGATACAACAGGTCGCCAGACGAATACCCTGTTGCTCCAACAGCTTGGTCCAAAATACGACTAACCTTGGTGCCGCAAGTTCTAGGCCCGTGTTGGTGAAGCCTCCCATCACCCAAGTTGGAAGAATTTTGAAGACCCGCCTCCAACCTTTTCTTCTTCATCGATCCTCGACGCCGATGATTGGCTACGAGCTATTGAAGTAAGTTGACCATTGCCCAATGCAATGATCATGAGAAGGTCCTATATGCGCTCGTATCAACTTCGTGGAGCCGCAAATCGTGGGAAAATTTTCACAAAGAAGGCCCCAAGATCAAGAAGTTACTTGGGATGTTTTCGAGAAGCTTTCAGAAGACGATATTCCTTCGAGCCCGTGAATTTGAAAAGACGGAATTTCTTGACCTGCGCCAAGGAAATATGTCCGTAATGGAGTATCTTCACCGCTTCAATTACCTTGCTCGCTATGCGCCATCAAGTCGCCTCGTGGTTCAAGAATTGAGCACTTCGGGACAATCAATAATGAAGTTAAGCATCTTCGCCATTCACGACTTCCACGACTTCCAAACACTCGTGGACAAGGCTATAATCGCCGAGCATAGTTCGCGTGATGTTATGGAAAGTCGAAGAGGAAGTGGATGGCGCGAAAGTCGCCATCCGAATTTGCCGAGGCCGCGCTGGTCACCGACCAATGTTCGACCTCCTCTCGCCTCGCAGCAGCAAAGAAAAGGCGCTAAGGTCGCACCCGCCCCAGCAGCTTTTCCGCTCGCCCCTCGAGCGGTAATGAAGGAAGGACTTCTGGAGTTCAGAATCAAGCAGCTGGTGTGACCTGCTATCATTGTAAAGAGCGCGGGCATTATGCAAATGCCTACCCTAAAAGAGGTCAAGCGTTAGGGCAGCAGTTGTCGCAGGGAGTTCAGAGACCCCCAGGTCAACCTTCAGGAGCTGGGAATTCTCAGGTTGTCAAGCCTGCTGCAGCTCTTAATCGCAGTGTGAGTAGCGGTCGCCTTCATCATGTGATCGCCAAGAAGCAAGCGGCGCCGATGTGGTAATCGGGTATGTTTCGTGCACTCTGTACCTACTTTGGTATTGTTTGATTCTCGAGCATCGCACTCGCTTATTTCTAAGAAATTTGCTGATCGTAATAACTTAGAAATTGATCTCTCTCTCGCCAAAATGATAATCTATTCCCCTCGTTCACCATGAATTCAATTAAGTTTTGTCCTGAGGTTAGCATTGAAATTAATGGAGTCATGTTTCATGCTGATCTTATCCTTATAGAAACCTCAGGGTTAGAAGTAATCCTTGGTATGGATTGGTTGTCTAAGTTTAAAGGATGCATAGATCGTGCTAATCGATCCATTTCCTTGGTTAGCCCTCAAGGAATTCCAGCCATTTCTCTTCCATCCAAAGTTCTTCGAATTCTCAAGCTT
This sequence comes from Otatea glauca, assembly GCA_036346275.1. Taxonomy (NCBI): domain Eukaryota; kingdom Viridiplantae; phylum Streptophyta; class Magnoliopsida; order Poales; family Poaceae; genus Otatea; species Otatea glauca. The sequence goes on along the minus strand of JAYEVK010000373.1, from coordinate 18,917 downwards.
CCTTTGTTCACCATAGTAAAAGATCTTAGCCGATTCCAATTGTCTCCGAATTCTCTGATGTTTTTCCAGATGAGTTGCCAGGCCTGCCTCCAGATAGGGATATAGAGTTTTTCATAAACCTTGTTCCCGAACAAAGCCTATATCCAAGCGCCTTATCGAATGCCCCTGCATGAGTTAGTCGAACTAAAGAATCAAATTCAAGAGCAATTAAGAAAAGGCTTTATTCGACCTAGCTCTTCTCCTTGGGGTAGTCCAGTTCTTTTTGTGCCTAAAAGGACGGTGGAATACGATGTGCGTGGACTATCGTGCATTGAATGATGTCACAATTAAGAACAAATATCCTTTGCCTCAGATCGATGATCTGCTCGATCAATTGACCGGTGCTCAAATCTTTTCAAAATTGATTTAAGACATGGGTACTATCAATTGAAGATCGTGCCGTAAGATATTCCTAAAACCGCTTACCACTCGTTACGGTCATATGAATATACCGTGATGTCTTTCTGACTTACAAATGCTCCCGCTAATTTTATGTGCCTCATGAATAAAGTTTTCATGGAGTATTTGGATAAGTTCGTAGTGGTATTCATTGATGATATTCTCGCCTATTCCAAACGAAGAAGATCATGCGCAAGATTTGCGCATGGTTCTTGAAAAGCTTCGAGAGCATAAGCTTTATGCCAAATTTGAAAATGTGAATTTTGGCTAAAAGAAGTTGCTTTCCTTGGTCATATTCTTTCGAAAGGTGGTATTTCCGCTGATCCCAAGAAAGTCAAAGCTGTTCTAGACCGAAGCCCTCACCGTTCAAAATTCAAGTTTTCTGCCTAGCGATATTATCGCCGCTTATCGAGAATTTCTAAAATCGCTCGCCCTTTGACCCACTTCTCAAGAAAGAAAAGAAGTTTGAATGGACACCAATGCGAAGAAAGTTTTCAGAATTAAAGAAAAGGCTAACATCACCCCGTGCTAGTGTTACCCGATGTCCATAAAAGCTTTGATGTTTATTGTGATGCTTCCAAGAGTGGGCTTGGGTGTGCTTATGCAAGAAGGAAAAGTCGAGCTTACGCCTCCGCCGGGCCATGCACTCATGAGCTCAATTATCCGACTCATGATCTAGAATTAGTCGTAGTGCACGCTTTAAAAATTTGGGCCATTACCGATTGGAAACAAATGCATGTATTCACCGATCATAAGAGTCTCAAATATTTCTTCACCCACCGATCTAAATTTAAGGCAACGAAGATGGCTAGAGTTGATAAAAGATTACGACCTTAGCATTCAATACCATCCCCGTAAAGCCAATGTCGAGCGTATGCTCTAAGTCGAAAGCTTCATTGTCTTTCTGTTTCATCTTTGACCGATCAATTCGATCCGTAAAAGATTTCCAAAAGCTTAATTTGGGAGTTGTCGAAAAGGTTATTTGGCCGCCTAGAGGTGCAACCAACCCTTAAGTCCCAGATTAAATCTGCTCACCAAAGATGAAGCAATTATCAAAACTGTGAAGAGTTGAAGCAAGGAAAGGAATCCAAATTCGTGAAAGTTCGGATGAAGTGCTTATGTTCGAAAATCGAATATATGTTCCTAATGATCCGAATTAAAAGAGTTAATTCTCAAAGAAGCCCATGAGTCTCCCCTCTCAATTCACCCCGGAAGTACAAAGATGTATCAAGATCTCCGACAGGAATATTGGTGGCCCGGTTTGAAAAGGATGTCACTGCATATGTCGCAATTTGTGATGTATGTCATGTCAAAGCCGAGCATCAACGCCCCGCAGACTTTTGCACTTTGAAGATACCAGAGTGGAAATGGGAAGACGCCAAGATGGATTTTATTTCGGTTTGCCAAGAACCGTGAAAGGGCATGATTCCATTTGGGTAATCGTTGACCGTCTGACTAAAGTGGCTCACTTTATTCCGCCAAGACTACTCATTCGAGATAAGCTTGCCGAGTTGTATCCGAGAATATTGTCCGCCTTCATGGCGTACAAAGACAATTGTTTCGACCGAGGTTCCCGCTTACTTCGCTTCGGAAAGTTTGCACCGCTCTCCGGGTACTAAGTTGAATTTCAAGATACCTTATCATCCTCGCATGATGGACAATCGGAAGGACCAATCAAATTTTGAAGACATGTTAAGAGCCCGTGCTGTCATATGGCTCTAATTGGGAGAAAAGTTTGGCTTTCGCCGAATTCTCTTATAATAACAGCTTCCAATCTAGCCTCGCAAGTGTCGCTTTGAAGCGCTGTATGGAAGGAAATGTCGAACCCTCTTTTCTCGTCCGTTGAGAAAGAAAATTCTTCGCCCAGATCTTATTCAAGAAGCTCAAGAGCAAGTGGACATGATCGGCCGACTAAAAGAGGCTCGGCCTGCTGAAGAGTTACGCCGACAATCGCCGCCGTGAACTCGCTCGGGTTGGTGACCATGTCTATCTCAAAGTCTCGCCTTCGTGGAGTTCGCCGATTTCAAACCGTGGGAAATTGGCCTCGATTCATTGGACCATTTCGTATCATTGAAAGATGGGTGAGATGGCATATCGCTTAGAATTGCCACTCAACTATCCGACGCTCATAACGCCTTCCATGTATCTCACTTAAGAAATGCCTTCGTGTTCCTCCGACTACTGATTTGGAAGGGATAGATCTTCACCAGATTTATCTTATCTGGAGCATCCATCAGATTTTGGAAGAAGCCGAACGCCAAACAAGAAACAAGATCATCAAGATGTTGAAGGTGCAATGGAGCAATCATATCAAGACGGCTACATGGGAAAGAGAAGATCATCTTCGACAAGAGTTCCCGATTTCTTCTAGTCATCTCCAAATCTCTGGGACGAGATTTTTGTAAGGGTAGATCTCAGAATAGTCTCAAAAATTATAAAATAAAGAAAATGAAATAAAATCTTTTGTGCATTATTTTCAAAATTTCTGAATTTTTGATTTTCTGATATTCTTTGGCTTTTCTTTAATGAAAGAAAGTGAAACAAAGAATATGGTAAATAGAAAATGGTAAAAGTAAAATGTTAATTCAACAAAATTTACCAAAGTCCCCATAAATATCTGAGGGCTCTCCTCAGCTTGCTTAAGTCGGTGGGTAAGCTGGATTAATAAAATAACAATTAATCAAAGATAATCATGAGTAAATATCTCAGGTAAAATGGTAAACAATTTGGTAAAATATATGTAAGTCATCCTGACCCAAAATTTTTATCTTGCCGACATCAAAACATTATCAACCTTCAGTAAAAATATCAAGAATTTATTAATTAATTTTATAATTTTAAAATTCAAAAACAGTGAATAAATAATCTGGAAAACAGTAATGTCAGAATTTTTAAAAGTAAATAATAATAATTAAAGTCTGTAATTTTACAGAAGGTGTATAATATCATTTCAAACCGTAATAAAAATTTTGTAAAATAATAACTTCATTTATATCGCAAATTAAAAGAAAAATGAATGGGCAATGCAAGAATCGTTGCAATGTCAGAATTTTATAAAATCTGCATGCATCATAAAATATCGAAATATTTTCAGGAGGTTGGTAATATCCTTGCCGACCTATGGTAAAATTTTATAAAATTTCACATCGCTTTGACCGTAAATCCCCGCTCTAATCCAGTTCGGCCGTGAGCCTTCGCCAGAGTTCTTTTTCTGCTTCACCGACATGTGGGCCCGACCGCGCTGAGACACTCACCGACACCACCGCTATCCGCCTCCCGCGGCAGCCTCTCGCCTGCTCTTTCTCCTCCTCTCCCGCTCTCTCAGCAGAGACGACTGCCTCGGTTTTTCGCGACCTCCTCGCCCAACCGCCTTTAAGCCTCTATAAAACCCTCGTCTCGTCGCAGCCGACCTAGCTACCACCCCGTGCCACCCATTCCACCGCTTAGTTTGGTCGTTTTCCCAATTCCGCGAAAACCGCAAAGAGGGCAAAACACCGTATCTTCCTCTCTCGCCATTTCGCCTCAACCACTTCACCCAAGCTTCCTGAGCCTCCAGAACCCGCCCCAAGCCTCTACCAAGCTCTTTCTTCCTCGGCGAGCTCCTCCGCTGTTCTTCTTCCGCCACCACAAGCGACGGTGAGAGCTCTCCTCCTTCATTCATTCTTCAAAGCGATTGATGAAATTGATCCTTGAGTCGCGCAGTGCTCATCCGAGTGAAAATGAAGTTTGGTTAGCTCTAGTTTTGCGTCGCCGCCGCCATTGCCGCCGCCTCGCACGGTGGTGTGTCAGAGCTCCTCAGCCACCGCGCCGCCACCAAAGTGTGCGACGGATGTCTCGAACCTCTGAGTGGAACCCATTCCACCCGGAGGGCTCGCTCCGCCATCGGCGAAGCCCGCCAGAGCCGCCGCCGCCGGTGGAATCCGCCTTCCGGCCGCCTCGGGACACGCTGCTGCCGCCCCTCGGTTCGCACGGATGCGCTGATGTTCGAGCGAATCGATTCCGCGCCCGGCCTGTTCGCCGCGAGCTTCGGCCGCAGCCGCTCGGTCACCGCTGCGGGCTCGGCCACAACCGACGCGCAAGCTCAGGCCGCGATCGCCGCCATCCGGCCCGGCCACCACAGGCGCTGAAACAGGTCGCCGACATGCGACTTTCACCGTCACACACGCGCTGGCTCACATACCATACAAGAATACAGCTTAGTTCTCGACGGTGGACCCCGCTTGTCGCCTCACAGGTTCCGCCCAAAAAGGGAAAGCGCATTTTCCCGCGAAAGCGCACTTTCCATTTTCGGCAGTTTTCTGATTTTCAGTGTTTATTCAATACCTGGATATTCATTTAGCCATAACTTTTGAATCATTTAACCAAATTTGATGAAATAAATTCCTAAATTCATATAAAATTCAGTAGATTCAGAATATGCAAAAATATTTCAGAATTGAATTTTATTTGAAATTCGAATTCAAATTCAAAAGAAAGGTTAGAAATATGTCATTCATGAAAATTTTGCAAATAACATCCAAATTTAGTAAAATAAATTTTATTAGAATCCATGTAATCTCAGAAACCAGAATCTGTAAAAATACTTAGGTGTATTATAAGAAAAATTTAAGTTATAAAATGGGTAGCAAATAATGCCATAATTGTTTAAATAAACTAAATCTTTAAATTGTAAATGGGAATAAATAACTCATGTAATCATTCCTGAATTTATGAAATCATTTTATTTGAATATTTCCATCTGATTTCTTTTGGCCTTATCGAAATTTGGTATTTGTTATATGTCGCCATACGACGTAGAATCCGACGAAACCGTGTATTCGATAAACACGAGTTCAAGTCGAGGACACTCAACAAGGCAAGCAAACCCTTTGATCATATTGATCCCGCTTTATAAATGTTTTCATTAAATGTTTTATCACGATAAATACTAATAAAAAGGATACCCCAACAGCCCGGGCGACGAGCCCGCCTCAAGCATATCTCCACCTAACAGCCGCCACGCCCACGACCGACCGCCATCGAGATCACAAGGCATCCGCCCCGACCGCCGGGGAAGCGACCGACTGCATAGCGCCCCGACTTCTCTTGGCGGGCGGATCTCCGACTCCAACCAAACTAAGGTGACGAACGCCGAGTGCCGCGTGTCGTCCTCATCGCCTACCACCACGCACTTCGAATAAGGTCAATCGTGAGCGACTATACAAGGGCAGTGACTCTTCCCAAGAAGATCTCGTGATCAGAAGACAAAGCTTCCAAATTTCATCAACTACCACGACAAAGACGAGCGCACGCCTCCTCCCGAGGCAGCACCAACGCCACGCACTCGACGCCAAGATTCGCAAGGATCACAGAGGGCAAGTACGCTTATTTCCGGAAATACCTAACCTCCCCGACCACCAAGGCTACCAACCCAAAGATGGGCAAGACGGTGGCGACCATCCACGTGACGAAGGACCGAGCTCCTAGCATAGGTCACCTCGCTTTTCCTCCTAACTCGATGTAACCCGCCTTCCTTCTCAGATAAAAGGAGGCAGGGCTAAACGATTCAAGGGGGCAAAAGCGAGAACGAGAAAGGAGAGAGCGCTATCAAACCCATCTCGCTAAGCCATTGGCATTCTCGCTTGTAAAACTTTGTGCGCTTATCTGCATCAAGTGTAATACAACACCACCACACGAATCGGAGTAGGGACCTTCAACCAACCAAGATACATCTTGGACTCACAAGTCTAACCATTCAGGAGTGGAACGCGCGAATTTCTAGACTTACAATTTACTTGCCGCGCCTCCCGAACGCCGGCTAGGGCTGGCGCGCTGTAGGGGACTTCGCCTTCATCACCATCTCCAGATTCCGCTTATCTCTCGATGGCATCCACCCATTGCGACGGCATGATCGCGCTGGGAACCGGATCCGCTTCGCCCTCGATTTCGCCACACCCGACGGAGGGCTCACGCTGTCTCTCGCGCTCTCGAGGACAGCGCCACGAGAGCTTGGGCGCCCTCTCCGCGATTTCGCTAAGCTCCGCTTGGGCGCCTCAGCCCCGGCCGAACCCGAGGAGTGCTCCGCCGCGGTCGGGCGAAACTCCAGAGGCCCGGCGGTGACCATGTCACCCCGTAGGCTCGCGATCGTGGCGATGGTCGCTACCCGCCGCCTCCATCCACGAAGCCGGAAGACTCTTCCGACGCGACTCAGCCCGACACGGAGTACCGCCCAGCGACTCTCGCGAGTGCAACATGGCGGGCACCGCCGACGGCTCGCGGCCCTCGCGCCGCGGACCTCCCGTCCGACGACTCAGCGCAGGAGGAGGAGTGCCGCCAGCGCGCATCAACGCGGCCAGACCGCCAGCGCCGAGCCCAACAACAGCAAGCAGAGTTGGAGGAACGGCGGATCGAAGCTCGACCGCCTGTGCCAACTCGGAGCAGAGGGGCTCGAGGCCCCGTGATGTGCTCGCGACGCACAAGCACGCGGGCGCCGCACACCCCAAGAAAGCGGAAGGGTCCGACGGTCCTCACTTCTTCCCCACGCCACCAAACGCGGCCGCGCCGCAATGCCGCCGAGGCCTCCCGAGCCGACCGACCCGAGGCCAAGGCCGCCACCAAACCTCCGGCCGGTAGAGCACGCGCCGCAGCAAGACATGCACGCCCGCCCCTATCGCCCGAGCTACCGCCACCGGGCCTGCATCGCGCGGGCGGATGGGTCCGGTGACAAAGCCGCCGCACCGCGAGCCACAACAGCCTCGCGCGCCGGCGGCGCTAACGCCTGATGCCTACGACATTCGCGACTACCCTTGAGGCGCCAAGAAAGATGGCGAAGAGGTCGCCACCACGGTTGCGGGCGCGGCACCACCATCGCAGCCGAGCCCCGACGGTCCCGGATCGCGGGCGCTCGCCAGGATCCGCCAGCGGACTTCCCGCCAGATTCTCGAAGCGCCACCAACATTGCCAAATACACCGGGCCACAAACCCAAGTGTCTGCTCAAAGATTACCGCTCGCATGCCGGGCGGAGGAGCAACGATGACCTCTTCATCATCCAATACCTTCTCATCTACCTCGCAGACTCGCCCGAGCTCGCTCGAGTACTTGCCGCCAAAACCATCGTGGATCGGACCGACTTGAAGGCCCTCTTCGTCGGCAACTTTCGTGGCACTTACAAAGCGCCCGAAACTCCCGATTCGCAGGCTGCAAACAAGCAGCCGTGGAAACCTCCGACTACATCCGCGGTTTTCCCGCCAGGCAACGAGCCCCGACATCTCCGACGCCGATGTCGTGGGAGCATTCATCTACGGCACTCCCGCAAGGCCTTGGTACACAAACTAGGCCGTCTCAAGCCCGCATCACCAAGGAGCTCCTCGACATCGCCACCAACCACGCCCCGGCGAGGAGGCTGGGGGCCATCTTCGAGGAGGAAAGGCCCACCGTAACCAAGGCCCGCATCGGGTCCCTTCCGACCGCCCGACAAACTAAGCGGACGGAAGCGATCCGCGAGCCCTGGTGGTCGCCACCGCCGACCGCTTCGCCATAGCAGGCGACCGACCGCCGCTACCACCACTTCGAAATTGATGGACGGCCCGCGCCCAAACCACGGGTTCTCCGTCAAACACAAGTACCGGATCGCGAGGTCCTCGAGGCGTTACTCTCCAGCGGCCCCGCAACGCCGCGCGGCAAGGGAAGAGTTCACGCGCGCTCGCTGTCGCAGAGAAAGGCGCACGACGAGTTCCCTCAACCCGACGGCCGCCTTCATGATTTTTGGAGGACCGCTCGCTATGCCGACAAGCGCCGCAAGCTCGCTTATCGCGAGGTCCATACCGCCGCGCCATGCGCCCCCACTACCTCCGGTGGTCGGAGTTCCCGATCACCTTTGATCGACCGACCACCCCGACCACGCCCACACCGGAGATACCGTGGTCACCTCGCCGGGGAAGAAGCGCCAAAGGTGCTCATGGACGGAGGCGCCGCCTCAACATCCTCTACGCCGAGACGCCGACGCCATGGGGATCCCGCGCCCACCGGACGACCAGCAAGGCGCCTTCCATGGCGCTATTCCCGCCAAGCCAGCCCATCCACTCGGCAGATCGACCGCCTGCTACCTTCGGGAACCGGAAACTTCCGCACCGAACCCTCACTTTGAAGTCGTGGACTTCTGCTCTACCATGCCATCCTCGGGACGCCATGTTACGCCAAATTCATGGCGGTCCCGCTATGCCTACCTCGCCAAGATGCCAGGCCACGGGAGTCATCACCGTGGCATCGCTTTTCCAGCTTGCCTACAATCGCGAGCGCAGTTAGCCAGAGCTTGCTCGGCAGTCATCGCACCGCCGAGCTCGACAACCTCGTGAGGGAAGCCTCCAATCCGCCGAGTCCAGCAAGTCGGGCCTGGATCCTTCAAATCCGCCGAGGACACGGCGGAGGTCGCGGTCGATCCTCGTGATCCGACCAAGACCATGCGGATCGGAGTCACGCCCCGCCAAATAGGAAAGCGCCCGTCGACTCCTCCGCACCAACAAAGACGCTCTTCGCATGGAGGTCCTCCGACATGCCAGAATCCTGGGGAAGTCGCCGAGCACTCCTTGAGCATCCGACTAGGCTCAAAGCCGGCCGCCTAACGCCGCGCCGCTCGACGAGGAGAAGCGCAGATCATAGGGGAGGAGATCGCCAAACTTCCGCCGCAGGTTCGTGAAAAGAGGTGCGCCATCCCGAGTGGCTAGCCAACCCTGACTTGTAAAAAGAAAAATAGGCAATGGAGGATGTGCGTTGACTATACGAGTCTCAACAAAGCATGTCCCAAAGATCCGCCTTTGCCCCGTGATCGACCAAGTCATCGACTCCACCGCAGGTGCGAGTCCTCTCTTTCTCGGATGCCTACCTGCTACCACCAGATTGCGCTAAGGGAGTCCGACCACTCGCGACTTCCTTCATCACCCCATTCGCCATTCTCACACGCTACGATGCCGCTCGCCTAAAGAACGCGGGCGCTACATACCAACGATGTATGCAAACGTGCTTCAATAACCGATCGGCCGTAACGCTGAGGTGTACGCCGACGATATTGTCGAAACCAAGAAGGCCGACGACCTCGCCCCGACTGAAGAGACCTTTGCGAACCTTCGACGATTCCGCATAAAGCTCAACTCGAGAAATGCGTTGGGTTCCCAAAGGAAGCTCCTTGGCTTCATTGTTCCGAGCGAGGCATCGAGGCCAACCAGAGAAGATATTAGCAATCGCAAGGATGGGCCCAATCAAGAACCTCAAGGGGGTCCAGAGGTCGACCGATGCTCAGCGCCTTGAGCCGCTTTCGTGTCTCGCCGCGAGCGTGGAATGCCACTCTACAAAGCTACTCAAGAGATCCGACCGCTTTAGTTGGACCTCGTAAGCTCAGAGGCCCTCACCGCCAAGGCCTTCCCTGCCCCGCCTCCAGCCTGGTCGCCTGGCACCAGAGGAGCCGCGTTTCACGCCGCCACTACTACCTGCCGCCGCGCCTCGTGGTGGAGCGAGCGGAAGAAGGCCGCGAGCTTAAGGTACAACGGCCGCTTTACTTCATTAGCGAGGTCCTTTCCGAGTCCAAGACTCTGCACGCAGTGCGTGTTACTTCACGCGTGCTCATTGCGGCGAGGAAGCTCGCCCATTACTTCGACAAGACAACATCACCGTGGTGACCACGCCTCGCTGGGCGAGATCGTCCGCAACCGCGACGCCGAAGGATAGCCAAGTGGGCACTCGAGCTCGCGGGCCACGACATCACATACGCCCTCTGACAACGATCAAGTCGCAGTTCCTAGCCGACTTCGTCACCGAGTGGACCAAACCTGTGCACCACTAAAGGATCAAGACCCCGAGCATCGACAATGTACTTCGATGGGTCTTACAACAAGAATGGCGCGGCGCCGGAGTTGTCATCATCTCCCACTTGGGAACAAGCCCAAGACGCCATCAGCCGCTGACGCCACCAACAACGCTGCCGAGCACGAGGCCCTCGCCAACGGTCTCCGACGCGCCGACCTCGGTGCTCGCCGACTTACGCCCACGGGACTCCAAGCTTGTCGTCGACCAAGTCATGAAGGCCGTGGAGCCCGAGACGCCCAGATGGCCGCAGCATCGCCGAGAAGCGCGCGGCTCGGCGCGTTCAAAGGCTTCGAGCTTCACCATAGCTACCGACGCCACAATAGCGACGCCACCACCGCCAATCTGCCTCCAGCAGAGCCGGTCCCGCCGGAATCTTCGTCACGACTCCTACGGCCTTCCATCCACCGCCCGGTGGTCGAACGGTCCCCGACCTACCTAGACGGCCGCCGGACCGCCGGCCGGGCGAGACTTGGCGGGTCGAGCCGCGCGCGTTAGCAACCGAATCCGACCGAGAAAGCCATTCATAGATCGCTTGACGACGGTCGCCTCCCGACCGACCGGTCCGGCCGCCGCCCGGCGAGCAAAGTTTTCGTCCGGATCGGTCCAGCATCTTTACAAAAGGAGTCCGGTCCTCCAAAAGTGCATTCGCCGCACCAAGGAAAACAACCATCGGACGACATACACACGGAATTTGCGGTCACCACGCCGCGCCCGATCTCGTGGAAAGGCCTTTCTGAAGGTTTCTATTGGCCGACCGCCGTGTCCGACGCAGAGCGCATCGCACGCACCGCTGAAGGATGCCAATTTTTTGCCGCGCATACATCCGCCACCAGCCTTGCGCATAATCCCCATCACGGGCCTTTGCGCTTGGGGTCTCGATCCGTCGGGCCTTTCAAGAAAGCACCGGGCTTTACCCATTTGCTCATCGCGTGATAAGTTCACCAAGTGGATAGAGGCAAGCCGTCGTAAGCGCCACGCTTACACAAGCGCCATCTTCTTCCGCGACATAGTCTTTCGATTCGAGTCCCAAACTCCATCATCACCGACAACGAACGCAGTTCACGGGAAGGAATTCTCGAGTTCGCGATGACTTCAACATCCGCTGCCGACAAGCAGCCGTGGCCCATCCGCTGACCAACAGCCGTGTCGAGCGCCGCAAATGGCATGATCCTTCAAGGGCCTGCCGCTGGATCTTCGCCGCTCAAGCACTTCGCAGGCGCCGCGACCGAGCTACCCTCCGCCCTTCGAGTTCTCGGACCACGCCGACCCGGGCGACCGGGTTCACACCGCTTTTATGGTATACGGTGCCGAGGCCGCCTTGCCGATGCACCGAGTATGGCGCCCCAAGACCGCAAGCTTCGAGGAGGCTCTGGGCTCGCCGACAACAAGACTCGCGACCGTGATCGACGAGGCGCGATGATGGGCCGCCCCGCGATCGCCGATATCAACAAGCTCGCGACGCTACCACACCGCCAGTTCGAGGGCGTCTTTCGCCGGTCGGGCGACCGGTCCCGCCGGGTCCGCATCAGCAAGGATAAGCACAAGCCGCCGCTCGAAGGCCCTTCACCGTCAGGAGATCCTCCGACCGCACCTTTCGACTCAAGGACGCCGACGGCCGATCCTTCCGAATGCATGGAATATAGAAAAGTTAAGGCGATTCTATCCCTAAACTCTTTCCTCTTCCTAGCATGCTCTTTACTTTCTTCCTTCCGAGCACCGTCGCTGCAGACGACTCGGGCTCGCCTTCGCGCCCCTGCTCAGCCGCTCCTGCCGGCGCTATGCTGGTTGATGACCCAACCGACCACAAGGTCCTTCCCGAGCGGTAACTCCTTTGACCCAAGTGCATACACCATCACGCCCAACGGCTATGGTTGCTAACACTTCGGAAGAAGGAAGTACCCGAGTGGAGTGACCTTTGGTCGGCAGGAACACTCCTCCCGCACGAACTCCGCCTATCCCACGCGCTATGAGGGTACGTGACCCGACCGTCATGAGGTCCATCCCGAGCGGTAACCCTCTCAACCCAAGTGTTGCGCCCGCCTACGCCCACGGCAAGCTATGGTTGCTAAGTAGCACTTCGCGAAGAAGGAAGTGCCCGAGTGGAAAGATCCCCGGCCGGTCTAGAACACTCCTATCCTCACAAGTGCGCCTAACCGTGATAGCCAAGTCTCCAATCCACCTCGCCCTCCCAAAACAACCCGACTCACGCATAAGTGGCTCCTCGCGTCCTTAAGGCTATGGTCGCCAAACGCCATCCTAAATACTAAAAAGGACGAGGGACGATTCGGGACTTGATAATTTCAAGATTGTTTAAATAGAGGCCTTTACAATCTAAGAAGGATAAAGCTAACTTTTTCTATTCTTCTTGGCGGGCGATCGTGGCGAGGCGGAGAGTTGGTCGCTCGCTTCTCGAGGGCGGCTCATGCGGCGGATGCGCCGGGCGATCTCCCGAGGCAAGGGCTCGACCAGAGCTCGAACCGGTCGATCTCTCGCCGATCCGGCTCCCAGCCACGCCGCCCCACCACCGCGAGGTCGATGCCGCCGTAGCACGAGATGGTGTTGACCAGCCGATGAAGCCCAAGCGCAGCCACGGTGACCACCGCTTCTTCTACGGTCCGCACTGGGCCAAAGGGCAAGGGCACTGGCCCGCCTGCCCAAGGATGCGGTCGCACTCCGACCGCCTTGCGGAGGCCTCCACCGGCGCGCATCTCGCACGACCGCCCTCAAGAACCTTCAACACCGCCCGGCCCGCCCCGCCACGATCGCCACGCCACGCGCATCCGCCGCTTGCAGGCTCCACGGCGACGCCGATTCTTCGCGCGCTCAGATTGCGGAGATTTTGATAAGTTCGCCTGCGGGTCGTGACCCCAAACTTAATTGAAGAATTGAGACACTTACCGCCGCGGAGTTGGTCGATTGCCGCCTTCCGACTTCGGCCATATGAAGTCTTCACCGCCACCTCCTTCGAGCAAGCCGCCGCCGGAGCGAACTGGCAATGGCCCCCGAGCCTTGTTCCGCTCGGGTCCGCAGACGCAGTTACCGCTCACGCGATCCTCCGCGGCAACGGCGGATCCTTGGCCTCGTGACCTCCGCTCGTGAGGACTCCAGCCCGCCACTTTCGCCTCAAAGCCTCGGCCCTAGGCGCCATCATGAAGGGCCTTTGTGGCTCTTCAAATCCTTGGCGATCACCACCGCCTCCGACCGCCTAATGCCCGTGGCCTCGGCTAGGCGCACTGATCGCACTCCTCCGCTACCGCCGCACCGACCGCCGAGCGCCGCAGAGCTCAACTCGACGCACGGCGAGCCCGCAAGTGCCGCAAAATGGACACCGCTAGTCGCACGGAAGAACTATCAAAATGTGCAACGAATCGTAACTTTTTCGTACGACCTACTCGGGCGATCGTTGGACTCCCCGACCATCATATCCAAATACCGTGGAAGACTTCGAGCAAGGGCCGACCTTCAAGGATCTCGCCTATCTCTCGCCGCCTCAATCCGCGCTTGCCGGCGGGCGCCCACTCGCCTCCTCCGCTCACCCATGATGCCCGACCCGAATTACACTCGCCGCGCGCCCGCCGCTCGTCGGGCGGGACGCCGCCTCGGCCCAGCACTATGGGCAAGGGTGACGAGGTCAACCTTCGAACCCCCGCGACCAGCGCCGAGGGGCATCGGCCGGCACCTCCCGACGAGGGGGGCACTCCGCCGCCGCCCCGCCACGATCGGGCGCGATCACCAGCGCCATTGTCTCATCTCTCAAACGACGATCACGCTGTCCGAGGGGTCTCACGAGGCGGCGGAAGTTCTTCGCACGACCGGTGGGGCTCCATCCTCGGCGATCGCGCTTCTCGACGCCGACGCTGCGACTTTCGCCACCCAACCGGTCACCGAAATCACAGCGCCACATTTGCGGGCCGATGTGGCACGCCCCACGGTCACCCCAAGATAGGCGCCAGACGCTGCAAAGATTCAAGAGTCGCCGCGGCTTTGCCAAAAAGAAAATGCTCCAATAAAAATAATAATACACTTACAAGGCCGAAGCGGTGCGTGGCACGCGCCTCTTTGCCGACCCCGCCATAAGCAGTCGCCGGCCGCTTCCTCGGCCACCTCCACCGAGACGCCGCGACGACCGCAAGCGCAAGATCACCCCACTGGGATCCGTGGCCACGGGCCCGTGATGCCGCCGCCGAGTCCACGCCGCCGCCCGCCACGGCAGTCGTGAAAAACCCACCATAGGGGTGGCCGAGGCACTCCCCGCCGCCGCTGGAGGTTGTCCACGGGCGGTGGTCTCCGACACATCTCACAAGGCGCGGGCTGCTTCCTTACTTTTTCTTCCTCCTTTCCTCCTTCCGCTTCATGGAGGAGTCACCTCGCCATCGCCGGGCGGTCGCCGCGCCTCCTTATCCCCGAGCGGCGCTGGAAGACATCCCCATGAGCCCCGAGAGGATGCAGGAATGTCGGCCAAGTGCTAAGGACAAAGAAAAGAGAAGCGTAAAGGAATTTCACCGGCTACAGATTTGGCGAAAAGCCGCCGAGAATGGCTCCGGTGGCCATCCGCTGCCACCGTGGCGCTCCGCCCAGAACGGCCGCCACCCGATCCTCCACCTCGCGACACTCTGGTTCGCCATCCGCCCTGGCCGGACGGCCTCAAGATACCGCAACAGGGGTGCGGCTCAGGCACAAGTGGTTGCACGCAAGATCCCCATGAAGGCGCCGCACAACCACATCCCCGTGAGCCTCGCCTTTGAGCCCCGACCGCCTCCACGATCGTGGCCAGCTTGTTCTTCTCCCTTTCGGCGCCTAGCCCACCGCTCCGCCATGGGAAGCTCGCCGTGAAACGAGGGCGCTGCCGCCGACGCTTAACGTAGAGCCATTCGAACGCCACTTGTTGGACGAGGCGCTTTACCTGTGTACTCCGCGTTCGACCGGGCGAGCCGAGGGCCAGCCACCTGTAGGCGCCGCGGCCCGACGGCCCGCCCTTCCAGAGCCTTGCTCGAAGAAGTGCTCCACAACGCCCAGCAAGGCTCGATCCTCAAGAAGGCTTCGCACAGCGTGATGAAGATGGCGATGTGGAGGACCCCATTGGGGTTGAGATGGTGCACCTCACCTTGTAATGAAACAACAGCCCCTGACGAACGTGCGCGGCAGCCAAAGCCGCGCCAAGAACGAGGCGGCACCACGATTCGCCGCTCGCGGCGCGGGGTGGCAGCCGGCTGGCACCTCCACCGGAAGGTCTCGCAGACGAGGAAGCCCTTCTTCACCAAGCCGAGCGCGCGCTTGCTGTTGGCGCGGAGCACTCCGCCACGACATCTTCACAGGGAGACGATCGAAGGTGAGAAAGAAAGGTCGGTTTTTCCTTAGCTCTCTCGTGCTCTTCTTGTTTCGCAGGCAGACAGATGAGGGCAAGAAAGCGTGACCACTCAAAGCACCTAACGGGCGATGATAGAGGACGAACGAACGCCGCCAAGCAGCGCCTCAAGTCGCTGCGTCAGCGACCACCCTCGCTCCTGTCGCGCCACCGTAACTCCTGGGCCAATACCACCCGCTTTTAATCCTCGTCTTGTCAGCGCCAAGGGCCATAAAGACGCCGCTCAACAACGTGTCCCGTGAACCTCTCGGCCTCGCTTTAGGCCGAAACGGTTGCCCGGCGCGCGCGAGAAGCTCATACTGGCCGCCGCGCCCCAAGATGGCAAAGCTTTGTGGTTTGCGCCAGGGCCCGGCCGAGGAGTCAGGTTCAAAAGGCCTACCCCACCGATGACGGTATAAGCCGCCAACAAAACTTGAGCAAGGGGCAGTTATGAGGTGAGCCCCACCTGGGCCCTCTGCTAGGCCTGCCGACGGCCTAATCACCTCTACTGCCCGAGACCATACTTCACTCTCCCGGAGCTCATCAATGAGCGACAACACCTGTGCTCTGGTCGGCTGACGACCCAGAGTCCATACGGATTGAGTAGAGAAAGGTTTTTATGGGTCGCCCACGCTAGGAAGGCCAGACACCCTACTCTAGGACCGTCCGCTCTGAAGGGTCCTCTTGGGCGGATCTCCCAGACCCACTCGACTACCCGCTATTAGCTCCACGAGCACGCGCTCAAACCAATGCGGGTAAACGCGCCGCCGCCATCCTCCAGTCCCACACCGCGATGGGGTATACATGTGGGATAGACGGCGCCATTCCTTCCCGCAGCTACCCGCCCGACGAGGACTCGAGAAGGATGCCCCACGCCCAGCTACGACGGTAAACGAGCACTCACGCCCAGCCTACGACGGTGAACGAGCACTCACGCCCAGCCTACGACGGTAGAACGAGCACTCCTGACACCCGATCCTCACAGAGGCATCCGGCCGCCCCGCCGACCAAGGCACCGTTTAGCTACGACGTTAAACGAGCACTCGGACACCAACCTCACAGAGGCATCCGGCCGCCCCGCCGACCAAGGCACTCGACACCGTAACCTCACAGAGGCATCCTGGCCGCCCCGCCGAATAAGGCACTCCTGACACCAACCTCACAGAGGCATCCGGCCGCCCCGCCACCAAGACACTCGGACATCCGACCTCACAGAGGCATCCGGCCGCCCCGCCGCACTGTGCACCGCCTAGCTACGACGTTAAACGAGCACTCGACACCCGAACCTCACAGAGGCATCCTGGCCGTCCCCGCCGACCAAGGCACTCGGACACCGAACCTCACAGAGGCATCCGATCGCCTCGCGACCAAGGCACTTTGACACCCGAACCTCACAGAGGCATCCGGCCGCCCCGCCACCAAGGCACTTGGACAATGTAACCTCACAGAGGCATCCGGCCGTCCCGCCGACTAAGGCACTCTTGACATCCGAACCTCACAGCAGGCATCCGGCCATCCCGCCGACCAAGGCACTCTGACACCGTAACCTCACAGAGGCATCCGATCGCCCCGCCGACCAAGGCACTCTGACATCCGAACCTCACAGAGGCATTCTGGCCGCCCCGCCGACTCAAGGCACTCGACACCGTAACCTCACAGAGGCATCCGGCCGCCCCGCCGACACCAAGGCACTTTGACACCCGAACCTCACAGAGGCATCCGGCCGCCCCGCCACCAAGGCACTTGGACACTGAACCTCACAAGAGGCATCCGGCCGTCCCGGCCGACCAAGGCACTTCTGACATCCGAACCTCACAGAGGCATCCTGGCCGCCCCGCTGACCAAGGCACTCGACACCGTAACCTCACAGAGGCATCCGGCCGCCCCGCCGACCAAGGCACTCTGACACCGAACTCACAGAGGCATCCGGCCGCCCCGCCACCAAGGCACTCGACACCGAACCTCACAGGCATCCGGCCGCCCCGCCGACCAAGGCACTCGTTTAGCTACGACGTTAAACGAGCACTCGACACCCGAACCTCACAGAGGCATCCGGCCGCCCCGCGACCAAGGCACTCTGACACTGAACTCACAGAGGCATCCTGGCCGCCCCGCCAACCAAGGCACTCTGACACCAACCTCACAGAGGCATCCGGCCGCCCCGCCACCAAGGCACTTGACAATGTAACCTCACAGAGGCATCCTGGCCGCCTCACACCAAGGCACTTGACACCCGAACCTCACAGAGGCATCCGTCCGCCCCGCCGACCAAGGCACTCTGGACACCGTAACCTCATCGAGGCATCCGGCCGCCCCGCCGACCAAGGCACTTGACACCCGAACTCACAGTAGGCATCCGGCCGCCCCGCGGGACAAAGGCACTTGGACACCGTAACCTCACAGAGGCATCCGGCCGCCCCGCCGACTAAGGCACTCTGACACCGAACCTCACAGAGGCATCCTGGCCGCCCGGCCACCAAGGCACTTGGACAATGTAACCTCACAGAGGCATCCGGCCGCCCCGCCGACTAAGGCACTCTTGACATCCGAACCTCACAGAGGCATCCGGCCATCCTCGCCGACTCAAGGCACTCTGACACCGTAACCTCACAGAGGCATCCGATCGCCCCGCCACCAAGGCACTCTATGACATCCGAACCTCACAGAGGCATCCTGGTCGCCCCGCCGTACCAAGGCACTCTGACACTGAACCTCACAGAGGCATCCTGGCCGCCCGCCACCAAGGCACCTGACACCAACCTCACAGAGGCATCCTGGCCGCCCCGCCACCAAGGCACTTGGATACCAACCTCACAAGAGGCATCCGGCCGCCCCGCCACCAAGGCACTCTGACATCCGAACCTCACAGAGGCATCCGGCCGCCTCCGCCACCAAGGCACTTTGACACCGTAACTCACAGAGGCATCCGGCCGCCCCGCCGACCAAGGCACCTGACACCCGAACCTCACAGAGGCATCCGGCCGCCCCGCCGCACTGGCGCACTCTGACATCCGCCGAACCTCACAGAGGCATCCGGCCGCCCCGCCACCAAGGCACCGCTTCTAGCTACGACAAGTAAACGAGCACTCGACACCCGAACTCACAGAGGCATCCTGGCCGTCACCGCCGTACTCAAGGCACTCGACACCGCAACCTCACGTAGGCATCCGGCCGCCTCCGCCGACTCAAGGCACTTTGACACCAACCTCACTGTAGGCATCCGGCCGCCCCGCCACCAAGGCACTCTCGACAATGTAACCTCACAGAGGCATCCGGCCGTCCCGCCGACCAAGGCAC